>JAVLUZ010000208.1:2930768-3282397 GCA_036768485.1 Mermis nigrescens | reverse complement strand
TTTGTACTGTTTGAGCAACATTTTTACGATTTAAATGGAAAGTGGAAATACTTTAAAATTATCATATTGAAAGAATTTTGGTCAACACTACACGTGGGCGCGGGGGAGGGGGATGGGGTTTGGGGGATATGCAGCCCTACCCCGTCAGAAGGCCGAATACCCCTCCCAAAAACCAAATCCCCCAGAATTCAATTATTTTTCTTGTTTTTTTCCACAATTTTTTGATGCCAATGGATAGAGCTCGATGAGAAACGTTGAAAATTGATGTTTTTTCGCCATTTAAGACTAGTTTTGACCTTTGAAAAATTGTGCCCACCCCCCACTTATGGTCAACACGTCGATCTGTTTTTCTGATAACTTTATATATTTAGGCAATTGTTCGCGATTAGGGGGTTTGGACCATAGTGTTCTTGGGGGGTTGAACCCCGCAGAATGGCTGTAGACCCCCGCAAATGGCAGCGACTCCCCCAGAATTGTCGATTTTTAGGAAGAATTGTAAAAAGTGTGCTTTTTCAGCTGATTTTTGGCTCGAAGGTCAAATTTTCAGCGCTTCGCGCCATATACACATTTTTTGACTGTAATTTGTTCAATTTCCACGATTTTTTTTCAAATTTGTTTTCTTTTCATGTTCTAGAAAGAACTAGCATTGCCCGAAACGTCTAAAACAGTGTTTTTGACGTGTACCCAAGTTTTTTTAGCCCAAATCAGCACTTTTTGAAAATTTTTAGGGCGTGATTCCGCCCTCTCCGAAATTCTCATGCCATACATGTATGGTCTACTCTAGACCCCTCAAAAATCTGACGGGATCCTCAACTCAAATTTGATGGACCGCCTAGAATTGAGTTCTTCGTGCTGTTTTTCTCAATTATGCCCCAGTGGACCCCAATAATTTGTTGGCTGCCCATGTAAAAAACTAAATTAAATTAAGAACTAAATTACTACTTTGAGCAGCAAGTAAAAAATTTAGTTGTCAGTACAATGTTTTTTGATGCCTGAAATAAATTCGTGCGTACTTCTTAAAGAAAAAAATAAGAATAAATTCTGTCATTTCAATTAACTTCGAGATATGGATAACTCGCCCCGCACAACTCGCCACCCACAACTGTCACCGATAATAAGCTGACAGATTGCGACTATTGCATTGAGCTGAAATATTTTCGTAAGCTGTCGGCTTAGTGTCGATTAAAATTTTTAAAATTTATGCCCAAACTCATTTGAAAAAATAGAGTATAGTGCATAACGAATAGTAAAGCAGTCATTCGCGGCTCGCACCCATTACTGCACTGCTACTCAGTCTTGTGAGTATAATGATGGAATCGAGCTAACAATTCCAGTAAAAAGGCCATTCTAGAGTGTAAACTGCCGGCAATGAATTCGATCATGCCACAAGTTAAAACTGAACTATAGTCTATATCACGAAAGCTTGTGTACGGAAATCAAGTTTTAGCGGTCAAGCGATTAGGTACAAAAGTAGTTTCTAAGCAGCTTACTGTAATGTAACTTTGCGTAGTAAAACGTCATATGCTTATCACTTCCTGTGCACAGAATAATGATTGCTTCTTTAGTTTAAACCGCTTTTGTAGTCGATTTACACCGAATCAGGAATTGTGATCAATGCACAAGGTTTCGTGAAGAAGTCTATAATTCTCTGACCGATTAGAACGAGTTAAATGCGAAGGATTATATTAAGGCAAACAATTAAAACAGAAGGCACCTGAGCGATGTACCTAGAGTATTATTATCGGTCCCTATCAATGACAAAATAGGTGAGAATAATGACAAAAACATACATGAGGAAAGCGACAACGAAACAACGTCATTTAAAAAACGTACTGCTAACAAATTTCAGAATCTGCTCAAATTAACTTTATAAAAAAAGATAATTTAAACAATTTTACGAAATCGATGCTTAGATAAAAAATAGGACGAAATCGAAACATGTGTCTTTCAACAAAAATCAAAAAGGCTCGGATCCTTGGTGCGTTTGGTCTATTGGTTTGACCAGCCGAATTTTATCGTCACGTCCGCGCATTATGACGCCATTTTTGCATAAATCATTAATCGCTTCGTCGTAAATTTCTCGAGTAACCATCTATATTAAACGACGTTGCAGAATTAGCATAGAAAATAAAAATCTCCGAGGACTCAGCAGCAGAGGTTTATCGCATAAATTTGATCGCAATTATCTCGGTCCCCTGATTCATTTTACTTTGCCCAAAACCCTAAAACCCAGCAGAAGCCGAGTAGGTGAATTTTTGGACGACAGAATACGATCATAGATGCAGCACAGCATGGCCGATCGTATGGGGGGTCGGCCAGTCTGGGGGTGGGTCAAACATTTAGCTTTCCAAGACCCCAAAATGACCTCAGAAATTGTTATAAGCGCTAAGATAGCGTTAAAACTACGAGTACGTTATTACACAGTTTCTAGCCAATTTAAAGCTTTTTTGAAGAAAACATCATAATTTTCATTCATTTATGGCTGCATTTTGCCTCATTTTCCCCCGAAACTCCCTCCCCACATGCATGTCTGGTTACGATTATTTACTGAAAGACTCGGTGGAAAAGAAAACACACACATGCACACTACATACAAGAGCATGGAGGGTGAGGGGGAGGTCTTACCCCCTGAGCCTTGAAAAACTGATAGCTACACTTTTTTGAGCTCCAAAATGCTATTCAGTTATCTTTTCTGAGTTTCAAAAGGATATATAGCTATTTTCTCGACTCCAAAGAGGGATTGATGGCTATTTTTAGTCCAAAACGGCTATACAAATACAGCTATGTTTATGAATCCAAACAGGCTATATAGCCATTTTTCTGAGACCAAAAAGGCTATATGGCTAATTTTCTGACCCCAAAAGGAATACAGAGCCGTTTTTACGAAGTAAATAGCTATCTAGCAATTTTGGTAAAGTTGGGCGGGCTGTGAAGGGTCCATTTGAATGGGCTGATTTTGAAAAAAGGACAAAAACAGTGAAAAATAAAAAATTGTCTTCTTAAATCCATGCTGAATCCAACTAGAGGACCAACCAACCGTTTAGAACTCATAGTTGAACGGACTGAAGCTTTGACTATTGCCCGGGTATACCCTACCAGTACTTCTGAAAGGCATAACCCTCAGGCCGTTCTGTGAGACAATCTGTTGCTCTAACCACAAGAAAGCGTCAAACGACATCTAGTAGTATAATTTTAAGAAGAAATATGTACATATGTACCTACCTATTTTTTTGAACAATAGAATGTTCAATGCGTTTATCCAGATATGTACTTTTCTTCCATTATTTAGTGTATATTTGATGTTATATGTAGTTCATTCCATCGCCCAAATTGTTATTTATTTTGAAGCAAATTTAATCACAAAAATTAATCAAGAATAAAATACAACGCAATCAGTATCGAAATTTGACATTAAATAACAAAATTAAGTATTCATTTTATTTACGCCCCCTCCAAACGAAACTCGATTTACGCTCCTTCCAGAAATTTTGATCGTGTGCATGTATGAGATTAACACGCGAGCCTTAATTATGAAGCGTAAAACAAAACCAAAAAAACAGGTAAGGTGCGGACAAAATCGGCGTAGGAAGGGAAATTTAACTTAAATTCTGCGCGGGAACCACAACCTACGCTGATACGATAAATAGATTTTTATGCGGCAGACGATGCATCAAACATTATTTTGGGTAATAAATAAAAATTGATTAATCATTTACTATGCAGTAACAGCAATAGTCATACATATTCTTAAACACATACAGACCTGATCTAAGGGAGGGGGATTGAGAGGGTTTTCATCCTCCCGGAAGTATTTTCAACCCCCCCCGAATTCGCAATTTCCCCAAAGTTCCCGAAAATTCATTAAAATTCGTATAAAAGGTATGTTTTTAAGTGTTTTTACATAGCTATCTATTTGCTCGAAAGTGTCAAATTTTCCACATACTCATGTTTTGACTATATTTTGTCCAATTTGTTGGACTTTTTTTTCGAAATTTTTTATGCTTGTATGCTCTAGAAAGATAAAGCATCGCCAGAAACGCCAAAAACGGTATTTTTGACGCGTACTTACTACGGTTATTTTGTATTCGGCAAAGATTTTTCCCAATGTACAAAGACTTTTTGGGACCGTCTTTGTACATATACAAAGATTTTTAAGAAGACAAAACTGTAAAAAGGTGTAAAATTACCTTAAATTTTCGGCGCTTCGAGCCAAAATCAGTAATTGTCTGTCTTATATATTTTTATAATGGCAGAATTTGCATTTAAAATGAAGAAATGTCACATTTTTGGCGCTTCGCGCCGTTTTAAGACAATTTTTGATAATTTTTAGCGTTAGAAACCTAGAAATTAGCTAAAATACACTATTGAAGGTCGAAAAACCCTGTTTTACTAAAATAAAATCGCCACTAAACCATATTATAGTGTACAAAGATTTGCATATACAAAATGTACAAAAACTCTTGGGGACTATCTTTGTACATGTCCAGAGAACTTATACAGAAAAAAACACTGGTACTCACCATTTTTGGGCCTGAAAAGGGCACTTCGAAATTTCACCCCCCCCAGAATTCCCATACTGTGCATGCATGCTTACATACATATTATGTAACTGGTAATCAATGCGCTTGTATTATGAAATCAAATTATGTATACAATTTCTGATTATTCAGACGAAATTAATATCGGAAGATGGCTGCTACGTATGTAATTCCTTTTAAATATACAAATCAAATGTGTAAATGTACACAAATAATAAAATATATATCCTTCGAAAGTTTTTTTAAATTTCTTGTTTACTTTCGCACACGCTTCGCGAATTTCGGGCAACAATTTGCGCACGGAGCACCAAGAGCCGAATGTTTTTTTGGCAATTGTTTCCGTAATGACGGCGGCCAATTCAGCGACGTGTTTTCGCGTCGTCGTCGACATTCCAGCCGCTAAAATATTCACATCCACTTTGCCCGTCAATGGATCGGTCGCCGATTGCTTCAATGCCTCGCGATGCAAGCTACAAAATTATTTCAAAAAAACAGTAAAAACAAAAACACCAACAAATTTTTTCTGGAATGCCATTACAAATACACATGAAAAACTGGAGCTAAAAATGAAAGCTGGCAACAGCGTTCGACTAAAAGCATAAGAAAGACACAGAAACATACACGATTTCGAGGTTTGGTGGTGGATGGGGGTTTTAACCCCCCAGAAAATTTTAACCTCAGCAATTTTTATCGTACCCCTAGAATTCGCGACTTACCGAAAGTTATTCAAAATTTCCAAAAAATCCATAGAAAAGGTACTTTTTAATAGGGATGTCCCAAGCCCCAGCCCCGGGGCTTATGCCCCTGCCCCGGGCAAGACTTGCCCTGGGCCGGGGCAAGGCTTCTCCTTGACCGGGGCTAAAACATTGATAATTAATTGCAAAACTCTAAGATTTCCTTTCGAAATCAATCTTGGAAATTATGAGGAACCAAAGAAATAATATTTAAATTAGTTATTAATAAATCTATTAATAATTATTATTAATATTGCTATTATTATATCATTGATACATTTATGATTTATCAATTAATTTTACAGTCCATCTCGAAATAAATAGCCTAAATCGGATGACGAATTAATTTTTTCTTTTCTGTCAGATCTTATATATGAAATTTGATGATCTGTTAACTCTGAACAGACGGAATTCTAAAATTAATTGAAGGATCAGCTTAAGACGGAAGCGAGATTCGATGCTTTGTTCTTGGTGTCCTGACCTAAAATCATGTAAAATATTGTTTAGTAATTCACAATTTAAAGGAATTTCTTGAAAATCAAGCTTGTGCTGTCGGGAATATTTATCGCATCAGCTACAATCTTGGCAAGAAAAAGATGTTTAAGATTTGTACATCCGTGATTTTAATGGCTTGGCTTAGTACAGCTGGAAGACGACTAATTCGGAATAATAAAATGTAGAATCGGTAGTCTTAAATCCAAGAACTGCAATGTATATAATCAATAGATAAATTATGTCTTTTTACTGAGAATTAATGAACTTTTAAAGTGGAAATTGGAAAAAATGATAATATTAAACATAAAAATACATAATTTGAAGTGAAATGCTTATACTTTGTTTGGCTTTTCAGCGGAAAAATTAATCTTTACCATAAATAAAATGACGAGCACGAGCATCACAAAAAATTTATATTATTTCTCAATAATTAACATCATTCATTAATTGAGAGCTTAGATCCCAAGAGATAACGGTATTCTATTCCGAGCTTTAAAATTACCTCGCAATTCTTTACCTCCCCGGAAATCAGTCATGAATTTTTGAAAATCTGAAGACAGTTGCACATTTACAATTTATCGCTAATAATTGTCATTTAATTGGACTGATTCAGTATCACGTGCATCATTGATATTTTTCAAACCGTTTTTCAACTTCTTGAGCTTTTAATTTAGAGCCATTATATGGTGAGAAACCTCAAATGAATCCCCTTTTCACATTTATATGATTAAGTAGATACTAATGTAAAAAGTACCGTAAATAATGTCAAGTATACACTTACAGGGTCAGCATCATACCTGGGCGTGGGGGTGGGTTTGGGGGTATGCATCCCGCCAGAAACCAAAATACCCACCAGAATTCAATTTTGGATTTTTTAGTTTTTTCGCAATTTTTGGATGCCAATGGATAGTGCTCGATGAGAAACGTTGAAAAATAGTGTTATTCGCCATACCACCATTTTAAGGCCATTTTTTGACTTTAAAAAATCTTCCAACCCCAGAATTTTGGTGCCGCCCACCTATGGTCAGCATACATTAGTTTGCATAACATCTTGCCCCGGCCCCATTGCCGGGGCATAAGTCCCGACCCCCGCTAAAAAGCCTGCCCCGGGATATCCCTACTTTTTAGGCGTTTTAGCTATCAATACATATTTGCTCAAAGTGTCAAATTTTTGGCGCTTCGTGCCGTATACTCGTATTATAACTAAATTTTGTTCAATTTGTTCGATTTTTTGGATTTTTTCGAAAGTTTTTTGTTTTTATGCTCTAGAAAGATGAAGCATCTTCAGAAAAGCTGAAAAAACTATATTTTGGACGCGTGCTCACCATTTTTGGGGCAAAAAAGGCACTTTAAAATTTTACTTTCCCCAAGGATTCCCTTGCTGTGCATGTTTAAACACAAAAGCGTGTTTAAAAAAACGAGCTGCCTTGAGAAAATGCGGAAAACATGTGCGTGCCAGTAGCATGCAAGCTTTTAATATGAAAATGTATGAATAATAATTATGAAATATTCACACGTGCCTGTGAACTTCAGGGGAATGCAAAATCTTCTGGTAAAAATTTCGCAAAATTAAGCCTAAAAATCCAACAAAAATACTTTTTCTGCAAAAGTTGTCGAAATAAACTGCGCTATTTTGACAATAAGACTCATTTTTAAGGTCATTTTAGCTTAACGCAGCACTTCAGTTGATACTCCACATCCGGCTGACATCAGGGGAATAGAACGGGATGACATAAAAAATGCTTGAAATTTCAGAAAATTGAGTGCTCTTATTTTGGAGAAAGCAAGATGTTTTAAGAGAGTTTTCGAGCTTATTGTGGAAAAGTCAAATAGGTTAACCAGACGTACGAAATAGCTCGAAAATTTGGGAGGGAGGTAATCATTAATTTTCAGGAGGAAAATAGAACAAACTTCAATTTTCGACGTAAAATGGAAAAAAAGTACATGGTATAAAAATGAAAACGCAAGTTTATGCCAAAAATCGGGTGAGGAGGGGACTGAGGGGAGGTAAAAAATCTGAGTCTATGGGGAAGAACGACTGGACGGGATAGTCCCATCCATACATGTAAAGGCTCAAAATTTTCGGAGGGTGATCGTGACAATTTTTAGCGGGGGGAAGGGGGTAAATGATCTATAATTTTTGGCCGAAAAGGTCAAAAAACATCTAAAACGAGCCAAAAAATTCAATTTTGTCAAAAAAAACTCGGGGGAGGGGGTCAAAAATTTTTCTGGCTTCGGGGGATGGGGGCAGGAACAGCCAACTTTGGGGGGGGAATTCCCCATCTTCCTGTTACATGTATGGCCCCACCCCTTTAGAAATTTTACTGCGAATTTTTCTAATCAAATATTATATCAATCATACGTCCGCATAGAAGTGATTAGTGGAGAGTGCAGAAAGCTAAATAGCACTTTCGAACACTATTGGCTTACAAAAATGCGATTTTGAAGTAACATCACCCACTCAAGAAACCATGCTTGCTCACATGACAGAAAAGATTAGTTTTCAACATACATGTAAGCACTTTTTAAAACTTCGACCGAGGCGCCAAGGGGAAAGATAAAAAATGTCGATGCGCCGAATTTTAAAATAAAATTTCTAAATTAATTTATAAATTATACATATAATTCACCATAGGTACACAGAGTCAGGGTTGGCAGGTAGGGAAGGGGGTAAAATCTCAGAAATCCAAAACAGTAAATGTAATGATCACGATTTTTTTGTATAAGCGACTGAAACGGTCAAAATAGTCTATTGAACGTCTTTTCGTATTGAATTCGCATTTTTAAAGAATTTTTAGCCCATTTTGATTGCATTATATCGCTTTCAACCAGCGTTTTTTTGTAGAAGGTCCCTTTCAACATGTACAAAGATGGTTCTCCTGCCCAAAAATCTTTGTGCACGTAAAAAGAGGGTCCCAAAGCCTTTATACATCGGGAAAAACCTTTGCCGTAAACAAAAAAGCCGTGCTCTCAACACTAAAAAATACAGAAATTGATCAATTTTTAGCGCTTTTTGGGTAGAAAAATACATCAGTACTTTTGAAATTTTTACTGCTTTTGACCTCATAAATCAGGCAAAAAACGTTCCGTCAACTCGAATTCGTCGGACAGTACCTGTCTGGCTAACACTTCAGCGGAGGATAATAAGCCCTCACCACTCCCCATGTGCATGAATGAAATTCACTGCTAGAAAGGCAAGGATTTTAAAGTGCCAAGGCCGAGGGTTCAAAAAGTAACTTCGGTCCGACCACTGACATAAGTGTGTGGAAATGAATAAAGCTCAAAGCAGGATCACAGATCGAGTCATACACCCTAAGAAAGACGATTCTACAAAAACATTTACTTCGTAAGGATTCGAAAAGAATGGTTTGAACATGCGAGCATTTACCGATAAGCTTCTTCTACGTCATTCAGCGTAACTATAGGCGATAAACGAATTTTAGCATGAGCCTCTGATAATCGGATTAAGCTTTCCAACTGACGTGGATAAGCCGTCACTTGGCCGCGACCGCTGCCCAGCTGAGACAAGATGTAAATTAATGAGAAGTAAAACGAACAAGGTTCATGTTACAGTACTTCAGAGAAATAACGTTAACATTAAGAAACAAGCATACATACATACGACTAGATGCACAATTAAAAATATATTTTATTCGCCATAAGCGAAAAATTGTTATTTTAAAAATCTTAATTAGAAATTTCTTTTTAAAAATTTCAATTTTAGAATATTTAAAAATTTTAATACCTTTTTCTATGTCTCTTCTAGCTGTTTTACACCACAAATTAAAAGTCGATTACCCGCCACAAAACTCACTAAAAAATGTTGCATAAACGTCTTTGCCTAGACGTGTAAAATTTGTATATATAGAACAGAATTCATTTAAGTAAATATTTTGACAATAAATCATTTTTAATGCATGATAATATTTCTATTCTGTCCAGGTCATCATAATCTAAAGTGAATTAAAGAATGTGCATATGTACGACATAACCACGTTACGTACATTTATACCTGATCTACAATATGGACTATAAAAGAACCACCCATACATGAATAGATAAATAAACTTATTACTTTCCGCATCGAGACGTATTTTTCGATCAAGTTTTGACTGGCTTCATCACTCAACAATGGATTGCAATTCTGTTTGGCGTACGATATGTAATCTCTCAACAGAGACATGTCCTTGAAACGAAAAGCTCATGCTACAGCTATGCTAATAGAGATTAATAAGAAGAAAAATTGACTTTCGTCATACGCAAGCAATGAGGGAAGCCATCACATGGCACGCAAATACTTTTTGCTTATTTTAAATGCTCTTATTCAATTTTTCATGTTATGTAGATTAATTAAATTCCGTATCATTACTGTCTAAGTACATACAGAAGTACAGTCGAACCTCGTTAATAAACACTCGGATAGTAGACACTTCCGCTCAATGAACACCCTTCCCTTCGGTCCATGTGTTAGGTCAGGAAACAGCGCCTATCTATTAACTACCTTTATCTGAAAATCTCAGGGGCCGAGGATATGTGGGGTGATCCCTTTTGTGAGTCAACTAGATGAAGTAAACTCTTCATCTTTGCATACACATTAATATGTTGTCGATAATAAGTCGGAAATAAAATTAGCGATGGAATGAAAGCTGATCTTTGAGCGAATATGTTTATAGATCTAACAGCGAAGCTACGATGAGCTATCGATGAATACGCAAAAATAAGAGAGATGGCGTTGCTGAAATTTATGCGGAACGACACCAAGGAAGTGAAGCCTTCTTCTTTCTTCTTACCGCTTTTATAAAAATCCTAAAAATCTAGAATTTCCAGTTTTTGGTCCAAGATTGGGTGTTCTCGAGGGAATTGATTATCTGCTGCTTGCTCGTTTTGTGTTTTCAAGTGTTAGACATTCTTTTTGCTAACTGTGCGAATTTCTAGTCTTTCCGCCCAGGATACAGTGGTTTTTGATCTCTTTTATCTTTGCGACATTTTTGCGTGCAGCATAACGTTATTGATATAAAATGCTTGCGCGTTGGCTAGATTTCATATATTTTGCACGTACTTTTCGGGCTTTGACCCCTATTTGAATATAAATTTGTAACTGTTTTGGATTAGTTACTGATTTTATCGATTTTTGCCCTTTTGCTCTCATCGGATGGTTCTTGATTAATCCTGTTTTTAAGACCGTTGCGATTCCACGCTTAATCCCATGTGTGTTATTCCCGCCATACGTTCATGCATTTTCTCGAATTTCTTATTGCATCGCCACTTGCTCTTTTCCATATACAATTAAGCATTTTGCGCGTTATCGTTCTAGATACGTTTCGTTTTGAAAATGAGACTGATACCTACGTTGAAAAATACGAAGTATAAAAGGATGGCGTTTTAAATCATTGTACAAAGAAGTTGCGCATTACAGAAAAATGTTTGTCACGCGTTAAGACAAAACTACTAGAAAAATGTCAGTTTCAATCTTTGTTATCATACAAACAATCGAATACAATACTTTTGAATGATCTTTATACAGGATGGCCCATAAAAAGCTACATTCCGATTAAACAGGTCATAACTTTGACTGGTCTGAATATGAGACTTTAGGACAGGCTGCTTTGGATAGCCAAAACTGTCCTCTTTCAAAGAATGTTAAAAAAGTTTGGCCAGTTGTCAACGGTTCAAGCGCTATGATGATTTGTTTACACACTACTTCAATATTGTTTAAACGCCAATAGCGTCAGTGGCCTTGCTATCAATTTGCATCCTCTTTTGGCGACATCATGAAATTTTCGCACTCAGTAGAATGCGTATCTAATCTAAGGGTTCAAAAAATGTGCTAATTAATCTTTTTAACAGGATATATAGTCAAAAATACCAAAAAAGGATGCCTACGTACACAGTAATGATACAATGCAAAAACTCTGGGGTTTAAACAATGACAAAATGAGGTGTAAACAAATTGCCGTTAGCGCAGGAACCACTAGCAGCTAGCCAAAATTTTTAACGCGCTTCAAACAACGAAACGTTTATCTATCTAGTGCAGCTTTTTTATGGTCCACCCTGTATAATTAACGAGAAATAAATTAAATACTTATACCGCGTACGTGACACCTGCCAAACTGCTATGCTTTATCACAGTTAGAAACCTGCTTAATAAGCACTCGGTCAACGGATAATAAACACGGCTCCATAAGACCGTGGCAATATGACAACGTGCTAATGACCTCGGTTAGTAAACACTTGCCTGGAACACATGACTAAACCACACATTGTAAAGTCATTTTTTGTCAAATATACCCGGTTGTTAAACACATTCTTAGGAGGTTTAACATGTTGTGTGCACAGGGTAGCTTAAAATCCCTAATATTTGAGGGAAACGGTAATGTTCAGCCATATCATAGTACTCTTGGGATAATAACAGCGCTACGTGACATGCACAAGTAACAAATTGTCAACTCGGTTAGTAAGCACCGAGCCCCTTAGTCCTCTCAGGGTGTTTACTAACGGGCTTCGACTGTATATGAATCGCGTCTTTAACAATCATTTTATCGCAAGAAATTAGCGCTTTTCACCGTACATTTACAGTATGTGACATTTAGGGTGGGTCAGACTCAAAAAATTATTAATTAGTACTCTTTAGAGTTTAAAATTATAAGTACCACAGGTGCACAAGGTTAGGCTCGGTAGGGGGAGGGGTTGAATTAGAATCCCAGATATCCAAAACAGTAAATTTAACGTTTACAACTTTTTGCTGTTTAAACGACCAGAATGGCCAAAATAGCTTAATAAGGCTTTTTAGTGGTAATATCGCATGTTCAAAGCATTTCTAGTTCATTTTGATTGCATTTTATCAATTCAGCAGTAGCAAATAAAGAAGTTGATTAATTCTGGACGCTTTTTGAGTAAAAAGTACGTAAAGCTAAAGTATTAATCTTGAGGAAAAAATGGGAAAAATTCAGGCATTTTTATTGATAGATGATGATGAAATGATGCAAAAATCGTTCCGTCAGCTCAAAATCGTCGGACAGTATCTGCCCGGTTGACCCTTTGACGGGGAGTAATACACCCTCACCCTCTATGTGCATATACGATAAGTACACGTCGAAAAACAGTTTTTGACGTATCAGACCGTCCTTATTCATTCTAGAGCATAGCAACATAAAAAATTCTAAAAAATTTAAAAAATTAAGTAAATTGAACAAAATGCAATCAGAAAATTACTATATGGCTCGAAGCGCCGGAAATTTTACTTTTGAGACAAAATTTTACTAAAAACTCATAAAACATCATACGTTTAACGATTTTTTTATAATACTAAAATTCTCAGAGGGTCGACAGCTATTTTGCGGGGGTCCCCCCAAGAACATGCATGTTTATCAGCATTCTGATTTAAGCACTACTGGTAAGTGGTAACTGAATATCAGATATCTTCGTCAAATATGTGCATCTATGTACATATCTAACGTGCACTATAGCGCACACTATGCATTGAAGGAGTTGAGTGCAGGTATTCAATTAAGTTTGCAGGAGACAGAATACATGCACTGTTTCTATTTTGCACAAGATCCGTTACTACATGTACAAAGACGGTACCCAAAAGTCTTTGTACTTTTTGTATATAGTAAATGCTTATGCAGTATAATAAGGTACAGTATGCATTCTATATAGATATGTACTAACTACTATGTAAACACAAGTTCTTTTTTATCTCTGTTGGTATACTGTGGCAATTCATAAGTCTCTGACTATAGAAATTACAAAAATTTACCAACATCATGCAAAACGTCGGAAAAGTCTATTATTTTTAACGTTTTCAAGTAGATGATCTGCGTTTTCAATCACAGATTGTTCAGAGATTTATTTGTGGGGAGTGCTAAAAATTTTGTTAATACTGCATGGAACACAATTTTGAAACTTCCTAATGACAAACAAAACAGAAAATTGCCAAATTGATTCAAAACCATTTTATCATCCTTCCCATGACCAGGCACGTAGCTGGTCGTCCTATTTTGGGGGACCAACACCAATTTTCGGGGGGGAGACTAAGCCCAAAAAGGCCAAAATAGCACAAAATAACGTTCAAAAAGTCATATTTTTCCGATTTTTTTTGAATTTGGGGGGGGGGGGAGTCCGAACCCCCATTCCCCCCAGAGATACGTGCCTGCCCATGACGTCCAAATAATGTTTAGACTTAACAGACAAAACAGCAATGTCTTGAATCGCTAAATTTGTGTGAACATGATAAGCATTCAACTATTTTACCTGATTAATATAAACTTTTAGCTCAATGCTAGAGCTTCATGAAGAGAAATAACAGTAATCATTGCCGAAAATCTTGATATTTCTCACTTTTATACTTCGTTTTTACTGCAGCAAAAACATACGCAACAAATCATTATGCATCTAACTTATCCTGACGCAAAGTACAGCGCGGAAAACTTCAGGAAGCATATGTATAACATTTTTTACTGGTTTTGTAATCAAGTTTTGTAATGTATAAAGAATGTCCCAAAAAGTCTTTGTACATACGAAAAAATCGTTGCCGAATACAAGAGAATGAAGCGTGAATACATGTAACAAAAGAACGTCCTAAATTAAAATCGAAAAAATCCTCTTTCATACTATCGAAAAAGTATTGCACGTAAAGAATGAAAAAATCCTTCATAAGCAGATACATATGCACAGCTTAGGAATTTTGGAATTCAGGAGGTGAGGTGAAATTTTAAGATGCCTTTTTTGTACCCAAAAATGATGGACACTGTCAAAAACATCGTTTTTGGCGTTTCTGACGATGGTCTATCTTTCTAGAGCCTAAAAACGAAAACTTTGAGAAAAAATCAAAAAAATTCTAACAAATTGAACAAAATAAACAAAATGAGTAAATGAGTATACGTCGCGAAGCGCCGAAATGGCTAGAAACCATCAAAACAACACCTTTTCTACGAATTTTTCGAAAAATTTCGGAAAATCGCAAATTATGAGGGAGCGGCAGTGTTTTTTTGTACAAGGTTCCTTTGTATATGTACAAAGATGTCGTCAAAAGTCTTTGTACATTTTGTAGCCAAATTTTTGTGCACTAAAATACGGTACAGTAGCGATTGTATTGTGGTAAAATGGGGTTTTTTCGATGTTTGGTAGTATATTTTAGCTTATTTCTGGGTTTCTGACGTCAAAAATCATTAAAAATTGTCTCAAAACGGCAAAAATATGACATTTTTTTCATTCTAAATGCAAATTCTGCCATTATAAAGATATATATATATATATATATATATATATATATATATATATATATATATATATATATATATATATATATATATATATATATATATATATATATATATATATATATATATATATATATATATATATATATATATATGATAGACAATTACTAATTTCGGCGGGAAGCACCGAAAATTTTTGGGAATTTCACACCTTTTTACAATTTTTGTCTTCTTATAATCTTTTTACATGTACAGAGACGGTCACGAAAAGTGTTTGTAAATTGAGGAAAATCTTTGTCGAATACAAAAAAATGTGGGGAGGGATGGTGAAAAAATTTCTGGAGGGGAAGAAATGAAAAGCTTTAATCCCAAAATCATGTAAGTTCATAAGGCAGTCAGACCGACCTGAATTTCATCACGTTCTACTACGAAATTCTTCACATTAAAAAGCGTTGCATTACAATAAGTATAGAATACAACAGTTTGAGTAGGAATTACGGAATACCCTCCGCGTTGAAAGGCTATTACTGCAATCAGACCCGTATCCAGCATTCGGCCAAGGGGGCGGATCCAACATGAATTGGTCTGTATCTCGGAAAATTCGTCGGGATAGCTATCAAAAACCGCATTTTTCGACATGCTCAGATTCGAACTTTTCTGAAATTTTTTTCCTACTCAAAAGGCTATAAAAAAGTCATTTTTTAGTCGCGCTTAAAAACAAAATTATGGAAAATACTTAACATCCGGCGCGAAGCGCCGAAAATTTTATGATATGTAACAAAGATATGTATGTGATTTTCCACCTTTCCGTGCAATATCCCACTACTCGAAATTTTTTCAAATCAAGAGGGGAGCAGCCGCCCCTGCCCCTTAAACAGGGCCTTAACTGCAGTAGCATAACACACAAATACGTATATTTATATATTTGTTCAAAATAAGACGTGCATAAGAATCCAACTCGTACCTTGTTACATTCCCACACGTTGATTAAAGATAGCTTTTACAAAAATGGAAAGTGCAGGTAAACAAGATAAAAGGCGAGAACGCCTAAACGAAGTTGGAGAACTTAATTGTAAAGCAGAGACAAAATTAAAATAATCTGAAAATTCAAAACAGGAAAACATGGCTTATTATTTTGCGATTTGTATGTTGTTGTGTATGTACATATTTGCTTCGCAAGTTATTAATGTTTCAGTCTATGACAATTTTCTATACATTTTCGAAACATTAACCTGATGGAAACGCTCCCTACTCAATATATTTATTGACAATTTGTGGGCTTAATAGGCCAAGGCCATTAAGTCAAGCTGGCCTCAATAATCTTACAGTCCCCGTTTTTGAAAGAAAATTTATTTTTTCAGCTCATTAAATATTTACAAATGTATTTAATTGACTGGGCTCTTATTTATCATTGATTACAAAGTTTTTGTCGACCCTAAATGAAAATGGAGCGAATTGACCTCTGCTGTTACAACTACACACACCCACAAACGCCCTTCAAAATTTTGAGCAATTAAGGGGAAAAAGTTCGGGCTCACTAGGTATTCCGCATCCTCTTCTTCGTGCCCTCTATAATACAAAGAGACGAGATGTTTCGCCAGGCGTCTGTCGTAATATTCGTCTTGCGGGTCTAGCAGCAAGAAAATGAGATCGAAACTGAAAAAATGGTTGACTCTGAGGCAAAGTTCATCAAGATGAGGAACTATTATGATTATGTATTATGATTATGTTATTTAACCGAATCACATAGAAGATAAAAATAAGAAATGAAGGGACGTCAAAAAACATGCATACGCACGCAAACATTTGATCAAAAAAATATGAGCAATTCATGTTCGTGGAAATTTTTTGCTTTTGTCAGTTTACTAGAGCACATAATCAAGATGGTCAAAGGAAAGGGCAATTTTTGTCAGGGAGAGGAAAATTTGGGTTTTACAGCATAGCAAGTTTAGCTGCTGGATAAACGTTCTTGCAAAAGATGCATTTTGATCCCTTTCGGCCAATTTACAGGATTGTGGCAAGATTAAACAGAACGTATTGACTTGAAGTATACACGAACATAGGGTCAACTGGGGTTCAAATATATTGACCCCGGAGGCCAGGCAATTACACAGGACAAAGTCAGATCGCCCATGCAAAAAATTTTGCTACTTTTTAGCTATATATTGAAAAGATTGTGTAAAAGAGGATTTCAATTTTAAGCGTAGGTTCGTTAGGTCTCGCGATCAACGGAATTTTGACAACTCATTAATGTGCAGTTGCATCAAAAATGTTACAAGACACATTATTAGCTTAGGCTTATCAAACTTATGACTACATACATGCATACATGCACAAAGTCAAGGTCGGCAGGGAGAGGGGTGAAATCCCAGAAATCCAAAACAGTAAATTTAACTATCTTGAGTTTTTTGCTGTTTGAACGATTAAAATGGTCAAAATAGCCCATAATACGGTTTTTCATTATTATATCGCATTTCACAAGCATTTTTAGTCAATTTCGACTGCACTATATTACTATTAAAACTAAAAATGCAAAAATTAATCAATTTTTCGGCGCTTTTTGAATAAAACGTACATAAATGTACTAATCAGCGCCGGAAAAATTTTGACATTTCTACTGCCTTCTGACCTCAAAAATGATGCGTAAAAAGTTGCATCAGCCTAACATCGCCGGACAGTATATGTCCGGCTGACCCTTCAGCGGAAAGAAATACCCCTCACCTCTCTATGTGCATGTATGCAAACATGCAGTGCAGTAATTTGTAAGTAAAATAATTATATATGTATGATAAAATGGTAAGTAAAATACTTTGGCTTGTGCATTTAATGTGCATAATAAATTAACAGTGACCGCTATGGAAAATATAAATATATATTGTACTCAGGGGCGTGAGCAGGATTTTTTAAGGAGGGGGTAGTCCAAATTTGGCGACCCTGTACTTCGGGATATGTTCGTAGGTGCACAACATAAAGTGCATTTTATGACGCTTACGAACATGATCTATCCGTAAAGCGCGTAAAATCCAAACTTTTCAAAAAAAATTTAGTATCCCTAATATGCTATGAAAAATAACGTTTTTGCCGCGCTTGAGACAAGATTATGGGAAAAATGACACCATGGCGCGAAGCGCCGAAAATTTTGAGATTTTTCGATAAAAAGATGCCAATTTCCATCATTTTTCATGCATTACCTCACTTATTCCAGAATTATTTCTGGGCTAAAGGGGAGCGGCCGCCCCCACGCCCCCTGCGTACGCCCATGTGTATACTACACTTTGACCAAACATTCAAGTAGGCTCGAGTTGTTGAAACTTAACAGATTTATGCGTGAACTGCTCATGTACGACTTGAACTTATAAAGTTAGAAAATAATGCAGCATTAGAGCGCAAAAGACGTTTTGACTCGGCTTCGGCTGAAATCATCCTACATTATCTGATCCGTATCCAGAGATCGACCGAGCTCAAAAAAACCGGGCCCGGGTTACATGCTTAAGGGTATACGTGTATAGATATATACCTAATATAGGTATTTATTAAGATCTGACGATTATGTTTACGTATAGCCTATAAACATATGTGTATAATTAGTATAAACGTCAATAAATAATATATGTACTAAGTTTAGACAGATATAGTAAGACAAAAATACATACAAAATTTTAAATTAAATATGATTCAAAGATTCAAGATAGGTTATGACAACAAGATATTATCATAATGGTAAGATAACCCTTTATTATAATAGTTTGCAATTTACGTATATATTTAAAATTAAATTTGGAATAGCTACACGCCAGGCGATCGATCGAAGCTTCGGTTCCCACGGTCATCAAAGTGATTATAAAAAATTTTGGGCGCTTCGTGCCAATTCATTCCTCAGCAAATTCATTCACTTTATTCCATGCGCATGATTAAAAGGGATCTAGCAGCTTAATTTTAGTGATTCTAGCGTTCTTTGCTTGAACCTTCCGAATTTTCAAAAGCTGTTTTGTGTTACATTATCATAAAAAGGCAAGATAAATATTAAGCACTCATTAAACCAGCTGATTCCTGCTGCATCCTATAATTTCGCTTTTATATTCTAATGAATTATAGATCCACTGACGCCTGTGGTCAGCACACTTCTGCGAAGAACATGCTATATATCTTTAAGGGCAAGAAACGTGAGAATCGCTAGCTACAAAATTGAATAATAGATGTCCTAAAATAATTTTAGTTTGTAATTGTGTGTGACAGAAATCTTAACGAATTATATTAAGTCTTAGATCTTAGCTGAATCCAACTGCAGTTCCGCGACTGGATTGAAAGTTTTTGGTTATAAAGCTTTGCAGTGCCACCACCTGCTACATATGCTGCAACGATCGATCTCTATTCGGGCTGCACAGTATTTACATTTATAAATACACATCAGATTCTTAGCTGGACTGCACTGCAGTAATTCATGGTAAAATGACGCATAAAAACACAGAAATGCTGAAATAAAAAGTAAATATGAACTCGATGTATAGAGCTAGGAGTATATTACGATGATCAGATCTGTACAGAAAGACCCAAGACCCAAAATAGTCCGCACTAGCAGTTTTATTCTATTTTCAGAGACCAATGTTGCTAACATGATGGTGATGGTACCATTTGAGCACATTAACTTCTTACAGTTCTAAAACTTTGTTTTTTATTAGTCCAGGGCCATTTCAGCCTGATCCTTGCCTGCCCTGACCGGCCGGCCCCGGTTACCCGGTCGATCACTGCTCGTACCCCTCAGCCCCTTTCAAGATGCATGTTTGATTTTAACGCCTTCAAGTTCAGAACCTTCCTTTCAGATATTATGGATAGGAAGTCCTAATGTCATTTGAACAATCCAATGGCTTGTGTCAAACATTATGCAGTACTAAAAAACCAGAACAATATACATGGTGGGACAATTTGGACACACAAATCGTGACGCATACATACGAGTACTACTAAATTTCAACAATCACGTTGTGCTTGAATTGAAGAATTTTTGAGACGCACTTTGTTTAATATGTCAAATATACTTTGTTTTATGAAGTTGACATACCGAGAGAGCAAAGTATGAGGCAGTTGAACATTCTCAATGATAGTCTTATTTTTATTCCATTGACTGTCTACAGGATTTGCAGCCGCTAACAGAGACGCGCGAGCGTTTAGCTGACAAATAATGCCAGCTTTTGCTATAGACAAAGTTTGCTGTTCCTATAAATAAGTGTCAAACGACGACATTTCCATCGTTCACTATCAAGCAAAGAGACAAATAAATATTACATTTGCATTAAGTTATGACGAACGGCTGAATCACGAAGGAAGAAGCTCAAATTTGAAACAAATTAACAATTTATGTAATTTAAACTTTCATATACCGTTTTTAAAATCGAAAGCCATTCTCGGAATTATCGGTTCAACAGCAAATAAGGCTTAATTTTGATCGGATTTGATAAATATGCACTGTTTGCTGATTCACGCAAATTGTAAAATTTAAATTTAACGAAAAAGAACTTTAAATGTTTGAAAAATAGTTTAAAACCAGCGCTGGTACGATACATGATCGCTATTTGCTTCGTATATAAACAAGTCTTGAATTTAAGCCTACTCTAGCCACTAGTACACCTTCTTTGAATCTATAATCAATTTCAATTGATTCTTAAAGAACGATCTAGGAAAGATGGGAATAAATTGTACCGTCATGATCTGATCCGCCTGTACGTCTCAGCCATTATTATGCTATGCTGTAAACTTTCTTTCGTTCTTTCGACATTGTCTTTCATTAAATCATTCTTTCATGTAATTTTTTATTGCATTCTACGATAGTAATTGGCTAATAAATATTATTTTTATTTTTATTATTATGCACAGAAACACGAAAATATATAACAAAATACATAAACACATAAAATAAATAAAATATATAACTTTAAAGCATTTGCAATTTCTGAAAATCTGCTGAATTCGAAAACGCCAGACAAGAAAATTCTTTCAACTTAAGGTGGAAACGCAAAAATACATACATACCATAACTTCGTGTAGAACAGATCGCGTGCTATCACTCATTTTATCGAATTCATCTATGCAACAAACGCCATTGTCGCTCAATACTAAAGCGCCCCTGTAATTAATTATTAAAAAAATACTTATGTATTTGTACACAGCAGCATTACATAACATAATACACTTCTGTACACATGCATACCTGCGCAATGAACTGAGCTTCGTCCTGTTGCAGCGTCTAATTTTTGGGTTGGTATGTCGGTCAATTTTCACAGAAAAAGGTTGCCGCACTTTCATTAAGTTTATATACTGTTTACTGTTTTTATGTTAGGAAATGTTTAGAATGGGATAATTTAGAAATTGTTTTTCGAAAATCGTCCAGTTTTTGTCGTGTGCGGCATTATCCTGAAAACATCAAAGTAGGGGCACAATGACTGAGATTTCTTAATTTTTCCGCGCTCGCCTAGCTTTTGTCATGTGCAGATCCTGAAAATACCAAAACAGAGGCACATTTAAATCTGATTTTCAAGGTATATTTGTGCTATTTCTCGCGTCTTTTTTTGTTTCTTTCTCACTAACGGCATGCTGCACTTCTACCTCTGTATTCTTTTTTCTATTTATTCTTTAAAAATTTTTAATTTTCAATCTTCTTTAAATATTTTTTCTCTGTATTTTCCTCTTTTTCTTTCTCGCCTTTTTTCTCGTGTTGCTGACTTTCTATTATATCTTACTAATTTCGACATTTTTACATTATACTAGCTGGTACTCGAGCTTGTTTTACGAAGGATATCGACGCTATTGAACAATAAAGTGATGTGTCTATAGCCCATGTACAAAACATAGCCTTAACCCCAAGACCCCTTGGCCGTTGCCGGTTGAGGCGATATAGGGCATTACCCAGGTGTGCGTGTATACATTAAATACAAACATAAATACGAAATATAAATATTCGAATACGGTTTCTTCAAAGATATATGTACATATGTAAATAGGCAATATGCTCACATATGTACACATACACAACAAAAATTGTACTTCTAAGAACAATTTGAGCTTTTCTCATTTAGCAATATGTATGCAGCAGTTTTATTTAAACTCTTGCATTTTGCTAAAACCAAAATGCATCAAAACATATTTAATCTATTTTCATGTGTATGTATGTAGAGAATTTAAAACGGAATTTATTGATGCCAAAGTGTGCCTAAGACCGGCAAGAGAAACAGTTTTTAAACGACCTGGGTGTGAACACAATAAATAAATGTCGAGTTTCGAGACTTATCAAAATATTTTTCACGTTTCTGTACAAACTTTTATATCAATATCGAATATGTAAGTCCTAATTTGGGCCCGGAAAATATTGGGTCGTTGGTCAGACTGTTTTTGTTTACAAGGCGCCTCGCATTCGAGCTAATGCAACCCGACATTTCTTAAAACAATCAAATGTCGAATTTTGGGTTAACGATATTTAGCTTGGAAATTCACACAAATTAAATGCCGCCGAAACCATTTAGCCATTCTAAAACATGAAGTCGAGGCGCAAATACTTGCAAAAATCTGACTGGTCGATAGTCATATGAAATTTCGCACAGAAACGTGGAAACATTTGGAAAAGTCTCGAAAATCGACGTAGTCTGTTTACTGGTTTTTGTTCATACCTAGATCATTTTGATAGCTGTTTCTCGCACAAGTGATAGGCACACTGATTATTAATTTGGCATCAATAAATTCAGTTTTACATTCTCTACATGGTATATTTGGTTTGACCCCAAGCCCTATAGTTATAGCGCTGGCTGACCCCCTAGCAAAAGGTTGCTAGCCACCCGGTATATTGCATACATAAACAGGCCCGTATCCAGGATCCGGCCAAGGGGGAGGGGCGGACCCAACTTAAATTGGTCTATGTATATCTCGGAAAATTCGTCGAGATAGCTCGTAAAAACCGCATTTTTCGACGTTTTTTGACATGCTCTATCCATTAGAATCATAAAATTCGAACTTTTCAAAATAAATTTGTTTCTCACTTTAAAACGCTATAAAAAGTGTCGTTTTTCGGCCGCGCTTGAGCGAAAATAGCGGAAAATAATTTGCGTCCGGCAGGAAGCGCCGGAAATTTGAAGATTTGACGACAAATACATGCGATTTTTCCATCTTTCCGTGCATTATCTTACCCTTAAAAATTTTTACTCCGGCCAAGGGGAAGTGGGCGGCCGCTCCCCAACCCCTTAATACGGCCCTGTGCATACACATTTATGTACATGTTAATTTATGAAAGCACATTTTTCGTAGTATTCTTCGCGCCTAACTGTCTTCCTTTTATTTTTTCGTTTTATTCTTACCATTTTATTTTCATATTGTCATAATAATGATGATTTTCCAATATTCTTATCTTAATTCCTTCAATTACACTGAGCCAAAAATTAAAGATCATTACCCCCTAAATATACCAAGTATCTAATTTGAAATTTCAAGCTACACGTGTCTGAACCAGACCAGCCACCCGTAAATGATATGAAGATCGACTAACGCGCCCTACTCCGAAGCATATGCCTTTTTCAACTCAAATTTCAATCAAAAGTAGAATTTTCGATCAACTAGTGATTTAAATCCTGCCCGTTTAAAATTATCCAAAAATTTGACTATTGACTGTAAGCAACAATAAGGCTCAGAATGCCAATTTCAATAATTTTCCGATGAAGCATAAATTTTTTTAGCAATTTTCAGTAAAAAAAGACGAAAGATCACCTATGTACATATTATATGTATCTTCGATCAAAATAGCAGAAACATGAATACAAACATATTACGTAAGTAAATGAGTAAATAAAGAATGATTAATCTTGTAAATAAGCATTAAAGACACGCATTGTAGGTAGATACAGGGCCCGCCGCCCTCTTCTCGGCCGTAAAAAATTTTTGGCAGGTATGATATTGTAAGGAAAGATAAGAAAATTGCGTCTCTGCTCGAGAATCGTCAAAATGTGAAGTATTTTCTATAATTTGCCTCAAGCGCGACCAAAAATAGACGCTTTTCAGAGTTTTTCTGAAAAAAACCTTTTTTGTCGAAAATTTCGAATCTTATCAGCTTAACGAATAGAGCATGTTGAAAAACGTCGAAAAATGCGGTTTTTACGAGTTATTCATATGAAATTTCCGAGATTCATATTAGCCAATTAACTTTGCGTCCGCCTCCCCCTTAGCCGGATCCTGGATACGGGCCTGGGTACATTCATATATTACATACTGCAAATTTATCTTACCTACATATATATGTATATGTATGTACATACATGCACGCTTAGAGACAAAAATTCATAGAAAAGACCAACGTTTGTAAGACGAAGTGTTTCGTTTCCGGATCTCGCGTGACGTATGCGGTCAAACCAACAGCTGAAGAGCCCTTTCCAGAAGTGTACTGACTACGTGGCACTAAATTGTGCACATACTGTAGCAGTTGCGATTTGCTGGTGCCCGGATCACCGCACAGTAATACATTGATATCTGATCTAAAAAATGACAAAAATCAAGATGCAGATGAGTGATCATTCAGCCCACAAGAACTTTGAACTTTATACGTAGCTCAGAGGTGACCAATGGATAATAATAGACGAGAAACGCGTGTGTATTTATCCTTACATGAAACGTAAACGAAAAAAATTAAGCGATATATACAAGTGTAGCTACCGATCGGTTTTCACTATTCAAAAAGTTGTAAACCTAATCAAATATTATGACCATTATAACTATTAACCGTATGTACAACACATTCCCATAGGGGGTGAGGGGGAAGGGGGTATTACCGCACCTTAGGGCCCGAGACTTGAATCACTGTAAGACGATTTTGAGCTATCAAACATTTTCTGCATCATTTTTGGGTACAAAAGCAGCAAAGATGTAATACATTTCTGTTTTGTTTACCCATAAAATACCTAAAATGAAGTTAAAATTATCTGAAAAGTCAAAATTTTCGATGAATTCTTATATTTTTTACATACAACATACAAAAGTGACGAAACTAGACAGAATGGGACAAAAAGTAGTTAAAAATGCAGTTTTCAACATTAAAACATTTTCCATATATTGGATATTTTGAACATTTGTCATATATGACCTGCAAAAAAGGCTAGAACTCAAAATTTAGGGGTCCCAAATTTTCGGATTTCACCCTCCCCTGAAGTTTCGACCTTGGGAAACTATGGTATGTACATATTTATAACACAAAATCTCGAAACACTTTTTAAGGTCAAAAATTTTCTACGTATAAGTAAAGCATACTAAAATTTAAACACTATCAGACAGAGAACATTAGTTTACATTTATATACATGCAGAATATATTCATGATTAAGGCGGCTGAAAAATCCAAAAGTTAAGTACTATCAAAAGATTCTGATCCAAAATAGTGCATTTTCAAACCATTTCATTCAACCATATATACAACATACACACACACGCATATATATATATATATATATATATATATATATATATATATATATATATATATATATATATATATATATATATATATATATATATATATATATATATATATATATATATATACATATAGTGGTCGCCATGAAAGATGACGCGCCATCACTCTAAGAATTATAATGGATGGTGCGTCGCGAGCGCCGCGTTACGTCCATCATGCGCCATCATCTCTTTTTTCTATTCAGCGCCATTAACCTCCACCATCCCGCTAATATGGCGATGCGGACGGCGCAATTTAACTATTAATAGCGCCAACAAGGAAACGCGCACGTGAATGCTGGCGCGCTTCCTTCTTGTTGGTGCTATTAATAGCTAAATTGCGCCGTCCGCATCGCCATATTAACGGGATGATGGAGGTTAATGGCGCTGAATAGAAAAAAGAGATGATGGCGTTTGATGGACGTAACGCGGCGCTCCCGACGCACCATCCGTCATAATTCAGAGGGTGATGGCGAGCTCATATATATATATATATATATATATATATATATATATATATATATATATATATATATATATATATATATATATATATATATATATATATATATATATATATATATATATATATATATATATATATATATCCCGGTGCCGCTTTTTTCAACGGTGCCGGTACCCCTGTAACGGCGCCGGTGCCACATTAGTATATTATATGGTGTACTATGCTTCTTCAAAAAGGGTTAAATTTGTACCTATTTTTCACCGGATATACATATTAAGGGCAAACTTTCAACGACTTCATTATTTTTAATTTATGAATACTTATTAATTTTCTCACTCAAACAATAAACAAACAAAAAATCGTAATAAAATTGAAATTCGAAGAAAAATAAAAGTTAAATAGTGTATTATAAGTTTAAGTGTAGCGCAATCAAGATTGGCTTGTGCAGTGGTTGATTCTTTAGTAAAATCGAAATTTGGTTTTAGTGCAATAGTTAAATATTCAACTAGTAAGAAACAAACATGAAAATAGCCACAAAAACTTTTTGAGGTTAAATTATTTGAGTTCATCATTTCACATTTTCGAAAGCCTCTGAAAACAAACATGGGATATATTAGTAATGCAAAAGACTTACATAGAAGTTCATTTATGTACAAAGTTTTAACAGGCTTTTTCTGAATAATTTGCAGGAAAAAGTTTTGCATAAAAACTATTTTAAAATTCTAGCTGCGTTTTACGGTCTTCTGCTCACGAAATGGAAAAATAAAAATGGATTTGATGAAATTAAGTTAAAAACTACTCTGTAGTACTCATCCTTCTTGAAACAGATGGTAGAATTAGAACTTTCCACTCTATATGTCGATGTTTTTAATTTTAATTTACTTTATTTATTAGTGTCCAAGCTTCTTGCTGTTAACTGATGTTTTCAATGAGATGTGTTTCGTTAAATGAATAATTCATTTTTAAAACTCAAAGACTTGTTCTGAAGTTCAGTCAAAATGCTCCACTATGCTAATCAGAAGATTTCATTAATTTTAAATTAATTTTATTTTTCATTAATTTTATTTCATTAAAGATTTCATTAACAAAATGCTACCTTTTTGCGCCTTTATTCATTAAATTGGTCATAAATGAGCTTCAATTATTCTTTTTACACTAATTTTTTCTCTTTTATCTAGCACCGGCACCGGCGCCGGTACCAGCCCAGCACCGGCCCGGTGCTTAGGCACCGGCGCCGGTGCCCAGGACATCACTAATATATATATACATATATATATATATATATATATATATATATATATATATATATATATATATATATATATATATATATATATATATATATATATATATATATATCATACCCAATAAACACAACGTACAGTAGTCTCAAACCTGGATTTCACCCCTCCCTGGCCATACATACTTACTGGATTTTGTATCTACGATTACAACGCAAACTATCAACCTAAACAACATACCTGAAATGTTCTGGGCCACTTTCACTGAATTGTTTTTTCGTACCGCCGAACAGAAGGCACAAAATACCGCGCTTAACATCGTCGTGTTCATAAATGCTCGGAGCTGAATAAAGATGGGATAAACTTAATGCGCAAATTAATTTTCTCCAAAAAGAATGATTAATTTCGTTACAGACATAAGATATTAATTTAACATATCATACATATAACCAGGCCCGTATACAGGGACGGGCGAGGAAGGGGAGCCAGCCCCCCAGAAATAGAATATGATTTTTGAAAGACACAAGCCCACCAAAACAAACTTCTAGCGTACTTTTGAGCTAGTAAACTCAAAATTTTCCGACGTTTTTGTCTGCTAGTCCGCTCAAATTTGAGTTATACATGTAGAAAATGTCAATTTTCTGTATCGTTTTACTTTGTAAATCACAAAGATTAACTACAAAGACAGAAGTAAGGAAATTATTCGTCGATTGAATGATGAGAAATCAGTTGTGTAGATTGTTTTAACGATAGATTTGTGTAATATAAGTATAGAATAAAGCTAAAATAATTTTTTCTTAATCATTGCGCAGAGCTCGTTGAGATACGCTCATAGATGCCTATATTTTTGCCCATCTCCTTATGGTCCCGAAATAAAATCCAAAAATACGGGCCCGCATTTAACGGTCCAAAGTTTCAAGAGCGAGATTCCCCATGCCGTTTTAGGGAGGAAGGGGACCTCGTTACATGCATGACCTCCTTTCTTTACCAAAAATGGGAGGAAGGCACCTAAAAATGGCCAAAAAATGCAAGTTTTAGCCGAAAATGGGGTCAAAATTTCATGAATTTGGGTGGATGAGGGGACGACCGACTTTGGGTTAGGGGACCTCGTTACATG
Organism: Mermis nigrescens; assembly: GCA_036768485.1. Lineage (NCBI taxonomy): Eukaryota > Metazoa > Nematoda > Enoplea > Mermithida > Mermithidae > Mermis > Mermis nigrescens. The sequence goes on along the minus strand of JAVLUZ010000208.1, from coordinate 3,254,110 downwards.
CACGATATGTAAATCTGTATTTACACGCAAGCTTATTGACCTAAGTTATTCAACATGAAGTTTAAGAACCTAAAGGTCATGCATGACACAAATATCTTCTCGCGCCTGAGGAGATGCTTACATATAAATACCTAACTTGAAATTTTTAGTCCTTCAACACGAATCTTATGCCACGATATTTTAGTTTAATTGTTTTTGAGATTTTAAGCAAAAGCTGACTTTTTCTACAGCATTTGAGCAAAGATTGACTAGGCCTTTCTCCTCTTTTATTTCAAAAAATTTGACCCCGCAAAAAATAACTAACTGCTGCTATGAATGATATTTTTCTGAAAAAAAATTTGCTAGTGGTCATCTGACCCTCCAGAATCGCTGGTAATGCTGAATTATGTCAAATCAAGAATGTCGATTTTGAAGACGAATTCGATTGAAGTGTTGTTATGTTAGCCATTAAATAGCAAAAAATTCGTGTTCTGGGCCCTTACTGTAAATAATAAATAACGCTTACGTAGAAATCCATTTAGAAAATTCTGAAGTATCCATTTAAAAGAGAAAATGTACATAATATATATTGTACATACAGTTCTCGCGACTAATTAACATTCCTCGAGGGTCTCTTAAGGATTGAGTTTTCAATGTTATAGCATAGGACGCCGTTATGTTTTAGCAAAGCAATGAAAAACATATGACGATGTCCTGTCGTGAATTGTAAAATGGGCAATTAATCCTCAAGAGAACTTTATGGACTGTTAATTGTTCATCTCTCGTGGCGAGAACTGTATGTACAAATTCGATTCTACTCGTACATATAGTATGTAAATACATAAAAACTTCTCAATCGCTTTCTTTCGAAAAGTCAAATGTTTAGCGCCAGGACTGTATTGAAAGGGGCCATTCTCTCCCTATAAGTCATCAATATTTTTCGAAGTAGCCGGATACATAATGCATGAAATGAGAGAATTTTAAAGAGAATGCTTTCGAATTTTCGGCGCTTTGCGCCATGTTTAAATTGTTCTTCTACAAGTAGGTCATTGATGCGGCCCAAACTGTACAGTGTTTGGATTTACATACCAGTGATCGGATCGAGGGTACTTTTTGGACCCTCGGTGTCGGCCGAGGCCGAAGTAGCTTAAAATCCTTGCCGCGGCCGAGGGTCATACCGAGAGTAATGTACGAGTATATAGCACACCTAGGCGTTGGGGGTTTCGGGGTATGCACCCCGCCCCGAGAAACCAAAATACCCCCGTTTAAATAGCGTATTAATCCTCAAGTTCTGGTCGATTTCTATCATTTTCAGCCTTGACTTTTGTTCGCTTCTAGCCTTAGTATTACTGTATTTACCCCAGAACTTTTCCCCAAACCCCTAAGTGCATGTCTGCTTACAGCCTAAACAGATGCGAGAAGAGTTCACTCTGTATCTCACTGCCTAAAATCCTAATTGAAAATTAAATCGTTTTCATACAATGCCTCATAAAATTCTTGATTATCTTGGTTTAAATTCAAGGGCGTTCGATTGCTGACTTAAAAAACCAAAAACTAAGTGTATAAAGTTACAATGCAATCATAAACAGCATAAAAATATTCAATGTGAAAAAGAGAAAATTTTGCAAGTGAATAAAATCTTATCTTGAGAACAGGTGCTATGCGTCATAATTATAATTATTTTTATTTATTATTTTATTGTAAATATTATTATTACTATTCTATTATTTATTATCACTACTATTATAGGACAAATAAGAGCTGGGTAGGTACATACATGCTATATTACATAACGAATGTCAGCATGGGGAAGTCATATGACATATGACATAGTATGTTTTTAGGCCCCAGAACCGGTAAAAAAAGCAGCCCCGGTACAGCTCTAATGAAGATTAAACAGTTTTTACAGTTTCGGCGTTTTTGCGATAGAAACTATAACAGCCAGACTTTGCTTTACGTTTAAGACAAAAGACGCTACTTATGAGACAAAGGCTTCTGATCACAGATGCACAGCACGGGCGATCTGGGGTCAGCCGGTGTGGAGCGGGTCAATAATTGAGCTTTTCTTGGGCCCAGATGACCTCAAAAACTGGTATAAGCACTAAGATATCGTAGAAACTATACAAAGTTTCTAGTCAATATGAAGGAATTTTAAAGAAAATTTTTAATTTCCATTCATTTTTTGCCTTCATTTTGCCTCATTTTCCCAAAAAATTCACCATTTTTTCATTCTGGGGGTTAAGACTCCAAATTACCGGCATGCCTGCTCCTGATGTGTCGGATTTAGAATATTTAGGCATGAGGCAATTGTCAACATCTTCCAAAACTGTCGAGATTAGCCTCATAAATCCGTTATTTACGTGAGAAATGATATTTTTACTCGCTTCATTGTCTCTAAAATCATGTTTCTTACAGAAAATTCAGTTAAAAATTTCAAGATTTCTAGAAATAACTAGGTACATAGTTAATCAACATGTCATCAAACTGACAGGAAATGTAAAAAACGATGATCAAAGGCAAGTCAACTTGCTGCAGACGTTTACATATATAACTAAACTTAATTTTTGTAGCCTCCCTTAAGATTAACAACAAATGAACTTTAGCTGGCGCAGAGCGCCAAAAATTTTTGATATTTCTATCATTTAAGCTAATATTAGTAGTAATTACGTCCATAGGTGGGCGGCACCAAAAATTCTGGGGGAAGGGGGTGCAAGATTTTTCAAAGGTCAAAAAATGGTATTGAAAATGGTGGTATGGCGAAAAACACCATTTTTCAACGATTCTCATCGAGCACTATCCATTGGCATCAAAAAATTGCGAAAAAAACAAAAAAATTCAAGAATCTCATTCTGGGAGGGTATTTTGGTTTCTGAGGGAGGTGCATACCCCCCGAACCCCCCACGCCCAGGTGTGATTACGTCTGGTGCGAAGTGCCAGAAATGTTTGAAATTTGTATCATTTTAAGCTCAATTTTGCAAGATTCTGAAGATAAGTGCCGCAGTAATTACATGTCGCGTAAAGCGCCGAAATGACGTTTTTATCCTTTTACGCTCAATGTGGCATATGTCTAAAGACAAGCAAAGTAGGAATTACATATGGCGCAGAGCGCCAGAAAATTTCGGAATGTTCATTTTTAAGCTGAATTTTATAGCATTCTGAATATAAGCTAAGCAATGCAAAAAATTTACCATTTAATAAATAAAGTGGAAAAAAAGAAATAGGATAAAGTCTATTAAATCAAAAGATTATAAATGACTACAATAACTGTGGTTCAATTCGTGTTCGTGCATCATGTTACTCGCAAAGCTTTTTAAACTGCAAAACATCTTGCAAACAGGGAAAAAATATCACTTTGGATAAAACTTATAGCAGTGAACAATTTATTTTTAGCCTGGATGCTTCAGAGGGCTGGTGAACAACAAATAGATTAAGTCGTTAAGATAAATTGAACTCGGCAAAATCTTATTTTAACCCTCGGCGCCTCGGCACTTTTACCATTACCTTCGGCGCCGAGGCCGAGGCACAAAAAAACGCCGAGCCTTGCCGAGGCCTCGGTCCGATCCCAATTACATACCAATGATTTTTAATAGATTTCAGCAAGGAATTCTGTGCATTTGCTGCTCTTATTATTAATATTAATTGAATTATCTGCGCATAATTCAAGCATGAACCGAATGAAAATCTTGACATATTGAAAATTTTGACGCTTCACGCTTGCTGCTCTTGTTAAATGCTTAATGAGTAGGGAAAAGCTTCGAAACATTCTTCAAAAAATTAATTTATTGGTTTTGTTGATTAAGGCTTATTTAAAAGCGTTTGATAAAGCAATTTATTGCTGGCAGACTGAAATACATATGTCGTTTACGAGACATAGAGAAATTAATTAAGAAATCCAGGATATGTACGAGCCTGCTTACAGCGAAAGAATAAGCAATGAGGTGGTAGATCAAAAATTACCTATTGCATGAGCAAGCCTGTCGTATATGTCCGGGTAATCCTTCAGTCTTTTAATCTGCTCGATTCTCTTTGCGCTCAGTTTAGTCCTGTAAAACACATAGTCTAACTGCTGAGGAAAAGATTAAAATTTCGATTAATGCAAATTTTTGGTTGTTTGAATCAGTGATCGTACGGGGACCCCGACCCCGAAAAACCCGACCTAAACCCCGACCCCCGACCGGGGGCATGATTTTTTGAGTCGGGGTTGAACCTTTTTTCGGGGGTGAAATATAGCATTTTGTTTGTTGGTACATAGGAGAATGGTATAAATAGCAAATAAATTCGGAACAAGGACGATTCATTCTCACGAGCAAAATGAATTTGTCAAACTCGACACTCGCGATATTTCATAAAAAGTACGCCTGGTCGCCATGTTGTTAAGACGTACATACATGTTCGCATATTTTTCATTATGAAGTGCGCCGAAATTACTGCGGAATCACAGGCGTAGCCGGGGGGGAATGGAGGCACATGCCCCCGGAATTTTTCAGAAATTATGTTGATTTTTCTGGCGCAATATGTCCAGAACATTGAGTTTAAAAAGGCACAAACGTCAAAGTTTCCCGGCGCTTCGCGCCGAGTCATTGTTGTTATACAGATCCAATGAATTTAAAAGCTTGAATCTGTTAAAATAATCCAGCACTTCGCAGCACTTTAGTGATTTAATGTACTATTAGTTCATTGAATGAAACTGCACATGCTTGTTGAACATAATAGTAAAAGTGCGAAAATGTTTGCGTACCAATTTATCTATTCTCTGCTTTGTTTATCTTTCTTTACAAGGACACATAATTCTATTTTAAATGAAAGGAAAGGCCAAATTTTCTTGTGTTTTTGCGCATTTTCTGTTTTCTGGACTAGTTAATAAGAAGGCCACAAATGGGCCTGAAAATGGTAAGAACAAAATTCTCATTGATACATCTTTCAATGACTTATTGGTTGCGACCCGTTGCTGCGCTACATACTTAGCAGAGGTCGAAAAACGCATTTCAGCTCAGAAGTTTTGTGCAGTGTAGGTGTTCATCAATTTTAAGTTTTTTTGGACTTAATTCAGAACCGAGATTTTGCCAATTTGCGAAAATTTTAACGTTACTTTTTAAAAATTAGAGTGCTTTTTTACAAAATTTTCTGGGATTCTGCCCTGGACTCCGCTGGGGGCGCTTGAGCGCGCCACCCCAGACCCCCAGCCGTACAATCTCGTTCTACATGTGCAAAGAGATTTTTAGGAGGACAGAAAAGGTAAAGAGATTATGAATTTTTAAAAATTTCTGGCGCTTCGCGCCGCAATTAGTTTATCTGTTCTGTATGATTTAAGCGGTATAAATTGAGTTTGAAGAGTAAAAACGTCAAAATTTTCCTGCGTATAGCACCGCCGATTATTGTCTTTCTTTTTGTAAAGCTCCAGCATTGCGTTTCAACGCCTGAATCAGTCAAAATATCTTCATACTAAGTTTATAATTCGTAGTTTTCCTCTTCTGCGCTGTCAGACTATTAGTATTCAGTATTCACATATCTACATGTTAACGGCGGTAAAATATGACTGTTTGTTGGTGCTTTGCGCCACTTATGATCTCCGTACTGTTTGTCAATAAAAAGGCCGTAAATTGTACATGAAAAAGTCGAACATTTTCGGCGCTTCGCGCCATTGGCTCCTCTACAATCAGTGCGCCATAGAAAACCGTTATGAAAAAACTGGAAGAATACGAAAAAGCGAGAGCGATTAGTGATTAAAATTGAAAGTAATGCTAAATTGCTAAACCATGTTTGAACTTGGAATGAAAGTAAAATGTTAAACATAACCAGCTTTATTAGTATGCTCTATAAACAAGAGAAGGTATCGTTTCTATCCTCTTTAAATTGGTATGTAATCATGCAATGTTAATTGTTAATCTTCAACCCCGATCCCGACCCCGAACCCGATCGGGGGTGAAAATCTGACCCCGTACGATCACTGGTTTGAATGATGGTCCACCTTCGTGACCTCTTGCAGCGGACTTTTTCGAATATTATTACAGAAAACCTATTTTTCAGGCGTCCGATAGATACAATGCTAGGATCAGTACTGTTACTATTTGTGATAAAAAATTGCGATTTTTGGCCGTTTTTATGGGTTTTTTGGCCGTTTTTAGCCAAAAATTGGAGGTAATTTACCCCCCCTAAAAATAGCCGGGAATCCCCTCCCAGAATTTAGAACTATTACATGTATGATTACGGTTATTATTATTATTATTATTATTATTATTATTATTATTATTATTATTATTATTATTATTATTATTATTATTATTATATATCAGTTTCATCATCATCATTATCAGCATAAGTTATTATTATCGTACTTAATAAGCCAAAATGGCTTCAGGAAATGGCTAATTTGGTTAATTCACAGTTTCTGATCATTTTAAAGCAATTCTGCAGAAAATTGTTGATTTTCAACAATTTCTGGCCTTATTTTCAATTATTTTCCCCGGAAAAATTTTCAATTTTTCACTCTTGAGGTCTAGAGACGCCAAACCTCAAGATGCATGTTTGTATACAACTATAAAGGTACCTTAATTTGATTTTAGTAAAGAGCAAATTCGATTTAGAAAAGAAATTTGAGTAAGAACATATTTGGAAATGTGGTTTGGTTACCCATCATCTTGAGCATGCAATCTGTGCAAATCGGTTTTTCTGAAATGCAAAACGTCTATGTACGTTTTGTAAACCGCTTTGACAGTTCTTTGTCTCGGCATCACTCGCAACGGTACTGCCCGAAATATGCCTGTTACAGTAATCCTAGAATAATGCATTCAAAAGTAAACATAACGCGTATACGTATGTATGTACAGTTGAACACAGCTGTTTTGTTGTATTCGGCAAAGATTTTTCCCGATGTATGAAGACTCTCAGGGACCGTCTTTATACATGTACAAACATTTTTGGGAAAACAAAAACTGCAAAAAAGGTTAAAAATTCGCAAAAATTTTCGGGTAATTGTGTGTTCTATATATCTGTATAATGTCATAAATTGCATTTTGAAAAGAAAAATGTCAAATTTTCGGGCTTCGCGCCGTTTCGAGACGATTATTAGTGATTTGTTCCATCAGAAACCCAGAATTTAGCTAAAATACACTACCAAAGGTCAAACAACTGTTTTTGCCACACTAAAATCGCTACTGTACCATATTATAGTACCCAAAAATTTCTGTGTGCACAAAATGTACAAAGGCTTTTAGGGACCATCTTTGTACATGTACACACGGACCTTGTGCAAAAAAACACTGGTTCAACATCATACATACCTATATTAAAAGTGAGCAGTAGTGGGAACAGCATATTAAGGACCCAGATGCAGAGAAGTAGGGTTCAATTAATTTGAAAACTCAGAAGACCTATTGAATGCGGCGAATGGACAATCTTGCTGCCATGATCCTGCTGGCAGCAAGCAATAGAAATTTTTAATTCCTAGCCTATTTTATTCGCAATCCCTTAAGAACATAAATGAACATGAGGAGGTTTTAGCCCCAGAACTCATCATTTCTCAGAAAATTCGTGGACAAGGCGCTAATTTAAAGGTTTTTAATCATTTGCTCGCCCGAAAGTATAAAATTTTCAATATATGTACTCTTTTTTTGACTTTATTTTGTTCTACTTATTCGATATTTTGTTGTTACGTTCTACACAGATAAAGCATCGTAAAAACGCCAAACTTATTTTTTAACGCGTATCCACCGTTTTTGAGCCCAAAAAAGACACTTAAGAAAATTTAACTACACCTCTCCCAGAATTGCCGCACTGTGCATCTCTGCTTACGAGCAATACAAAATATTGCTACCATAACGTTGTGTATCCAATATCCATACATGATGGGGGGGTTGAGGCATACAAGAGCATGGGAATGAGGGGTATTATTCCCACTGAGCTCTGAAAAACTGATAGCTATACAGCCATTTTGGCCGAAAAACACTGCTATTTAGTCTTTTTTGGGCTGAGAAAATAAGCTAAATAGCCTTTTTGGGTTCAGAAAACTAGCTAGCCTTCTTTAGACTCAGGAACTTACCGTGTGAGCTCAGAATAAGTACATAGTTGTCTTTTCTGAGTTTAAAAAGGATATCTAGCTATTTTCCGACTCCAAAAAGGGCAAAATAGCTATTTTTAGGCCAAAAAGGCTAAATATGTAGCTATTTTTGTGAGCCCAGAAGGGCTATATAGCGAGTTTTCTGAGCCTAAAAAGGCTACATAGCTAATTTTCTGAATAACCGTTTTTACGAAGCATATAGCAGTCTACCAATTTTTAGCTTTAACCCTCCCACCCTAAGAGTTTGACCTTGCGCACCTCTGACCCAGAAACATACAGTGTGAGCCCAGAAATGCTTTATAGTTGTCTTTTCCGAGTTTCACGAGGATATATAGCTATTTTCTCGACTCCAAAAATGGCTAAATAGCTATTTTTAGTTCAAAAAAGACTATATACTCGTAGTATGTTTGTAAGTCCAAAAAGTCTATTAGCTAGTTTTCGGAACCCAAAAAGGCTATATAGCTAATTTTCTAGACCCAAAAAGGCTATAGAACCCTTTTTACGAAGCACTTAGCTTTCTACCAATTTTTGGTTTCAACCCCCTCAAAGCTTGACCATGCGCACCTATGGTTTGAGGGTGGGAGGTTTTCACCTCCGCTCCCATGAAAAATTTCACCGCCCAGAAATTTTTTACCCACATTCCCCAGTATTCACGATTCTCCAAAAGTTTCCGAAAAATTCCTAAAAATTCGAAAAAGGTGCTTTTAAGCGTTTCTAGCTACATATCTACATATTTGCTCACAAGTGTCACATTTTCGGCGCTTCGCGCCATATATTCATGTTCTGACTATATTTTGTTCAATTTGTTTGACTTTTTATATATTTTTGAATTATTTTGTTTTTATGCTCCAGAAAGATAGAGCATCCTCAAAAAGCCAAAAAATGATGTTTCTAATGCGTACATATCTCCCATTTTCAAGCCCGAAAAGGCACTTTAAAATGTCACCCTACACAAGAATTCCCATGCTGTGCATGTCTGCGCGAGTTAAGTAGAAATGGAAACTTAATCATCCAGCTCGTAATCAAACAAAATAGCGTAAACAGACTGAAACATCAAAGATTATAATCAATGGGCCAAAATCCAAAATAGACAAACAAACGTTAAGCTAATTATTCCTTTATGCAACCACAAGTGTAGACGAATTGCGAATGAATATTCAGAAAAAAATATATACATGTATGTACACATACATCGTAATTCATGCTACAATTAATGAAGACAAAGTCATACCTGTCTCCAGGCTGAACAGAGTCAACTAACGTACTATAACAATGTAAAGCCACAGTATGCGGAGTCTGACCAGCAGGCATGTCATCTATGTAGATTTATATTGTAAATATGAGTAAACAAATAGATATGTAAATAATAAATAAATATGTAAATACGACACTGACCATAGACCCATACAGGTGCATCATGCATGCACATATGAGAGGGGGTTCCGGACAGGTACTGCCCAGCGATTTTGAGCTGATAGAACGTTTTTTTTGCATCATTTTTGAGGTCAACAGCAGTAAAAACGTCGAAGTTTTTTGGCGCTTCGCGCCAGATTAGTACTTGTAAGTGCTTTTTACTCAAAAAGCGCCCAAAAATTAATAAATTTTTGCATTTTTTAGTGTTAAAAGTGATATAATGCAGTCAAAATGGACAAAAAAGTTTTTAAAATGCGATATTACCTTGAAAAAGCGTTTTATACGCTATTCTGACCATTTTGATGGTTGAAACAGCAAAAAAATCGTAAATGTTAAATTTACTGTTTTGGACTTTTCGGATTTCACCCCCCTGCCGACCCTGACCTTGTGCACCTATGAGGTACATATATAAGAGTGTATCAAACTGAATGATGACAGGTTTAAGATAAAAATCAAACTGAATGATGACAGGCTAAAGATAAAATTGAGATACGGTAATTTACCATCATGATCCTACACTTCCTGCTTACATAATACCTGTACTTTTTAACATTTGTTTTTATATACATATAAAACACTTTTTATTTGTCTAATAAGTCGAAATAAACATCTTCCTCCTCTTTATTTCAGACGACAAATGGATACACTGATCGTTTTTCCGAAAAAACCAAATGCTTAGACCACTGTCTAAAAATTTTGTCTAAAAACTTTGGATCATGAAGTGAAGCCAAAAATTAACTTTCACTTCAGGCAAAATGTAAGGCTACAAAAAAGCCAAAGTTCGAGGTGGAATTAAGAACGACTTTATGTTAACAAAAACTTAACTTCTCCTTCCAATAATATGTAAGTATACATACTCGCATGTTGGAAGCGCACATGTAACACGGGGGATGGGTTGTTCCCCACACAAAATTGGTTGTCCCTCTCCATCACGCCAAAACCACAAATGTTTGGCCCCCGATTTTTAGTAAAAAATTATATTTTTGGTCGTTTTCAGGTGGATTTTGACCGTATTTTGTCAAAAATTGGAGGTCATGAGGTCATTTACCTCCGCTCTTCCTTAAAAATAGCCGGGAAACCCCCAACCGAAATTTCGAGCCGTTACCTGTATGGTTGGAATGGAATTACTAAATTCATGCAATAAAAACAATAAAATTATATACAAACGCACTTGGTGGTACAAAATACTAACCAGGAGATTCTTGCAGTCTCACAATTTGTTTGTCCATGAACAGGCAGCGATTGTGAATCAACTGAAAAGAGTGGTTAGTCCCGCAATGTTGACAAAGTACAGGTTCTTCGACTCTTCCTCGATCCACCTCCACTTCAACACAGTTCTTACAAATCACACACTCGAACAAACCTTGACGCATTTCGGGAATCAATGAAGAGGTACGAATCACCATGCCATTTATAGTAATTAGTTGATCGATATCTGCAACCACAGAAAAAAATAGAATATGCAGATTATCTTAAAAAATATGTAGCTTCAATACCAAACCTGCACAGCATGGGAATTCTGGAAGGGGGGTGAAATTATAAAGTGCCTTTTTTGGGTTCGAAAATGGTAGGTCCGTGACAAAAACGTCGTTTTTCAGCGTTTCTGACGATGCTCTATCTAATCGAAGAAGTCGGAATAAATTGAACAAAATATAGTCAACATGCGTATAATGGCGTGAAGCGCCTAAAATTTGACACTTTTTAAAGCAAATAGATAGCTAAAAACGCTCAAAAAACATCTTTTATACAAATTTTTAGAAAATTTTTGGGAACTTCCGAAAAATCGCAAATCCTGGGGGAGGGGGTGAAAACTTCTCTGGAGGGTAAAACCCCCAAGATCATGGATGTTCGGTACACTAAAAAATATAATTGAAGCCAACATCTCATTTTTTTGGAAATATCGTAAAAAAGCTAAAAATGCGATTTAAAAAAACTTATGAAGATATCTTCTGGATTCAAAGAACGCATGTTCCTTGTACGATCGGCGTTGAATGGTCGAATTTGAATTTGATATTGAAAATCAACCGTAGGGAACCGTTCAATGAAAATATTATTAGCCTCCATGTCCAAATAAGGAATGACATCCTAAAATATATACGCACGTACAGGGCCTTATCTAGGGGGAGGGTGACCGCCCCTCCCCCTAAAAATTTTAAGAAAGATAAGATGCTACACAAAAAGACGGGAAAATTGCACGTTTTTGATGTAAAATCTCCAAAATGTCGGAGCTTTGCGCCAGATAGTGGGTATTTTTCATAATTTTAACTCAAGCGTGACCAAAGAACGACAGTTTTTATAGCCTTCTGAGTAGACGAATTTTTTCAATATAGATCAATTTATTTTGGGTCCCCGTTTAGCCGATGTAAATCCATTCATACAAGCACAAACTCATCCTGTGACGAAGCACTGAAATAGGATCGTTTCATTTATAAGTTAGTGATTTTTGAGTAAGTCGACTGAAAATACGGCGGACTAATGATTAGAGTCACGAGCGGACCCGTATCCAGGATTCGCCCAATGGGACAGTAAAATAAATTGGTTTATGTTTCAAAAAAATCGTTGGGATAGCGAGTTAAAGCCGCATTTTCCGACGTTTTCAAAATCAATCTGTCCGAAAAATTTATTTTCTATCAATAGGATGCGAAAAGTGTCGATTCTTTGTCGTGATTAAGGCAAAATCATAGCAAATACTATATCTGCGGTAAGAAGCGCTGAAAACTTGAAGTTTCACCTAATACATGAGAACATGTAATTTTCCACCATTCCATGCAGTATCTAAACATTCAAATTTTTTTCGGTCAAGAGGGCGACCATCTCCATCCACTAAATAGGGTTCTGCTAGTGAGAACTCATTGTAGCTACTTACTTACACAAACATATACATAATAGAATAAGTATAAAAAAACCGCTTGTTTTTCATGGAAGATAAAATCAGCTTGTTTTTATCGCCCCGCATCGCGCCATTCCCTAATGCGACGATGAAATAAATGTTTAAAGATTTGAATTCTAATATAAAATTGCACATCATGTAATGGACGACCTATTACATTAAGTATGTAGGAGCTTGATATATAATATAAATTAGCTTAGTGTTATTTAAGCTGCATAATTTTCGACGACTTGTGTAGATGAACAACATACACAACGGATAAAGCGCAAAAGTGGCTCCATGCTAGCATTTATTCACTATGTTTTATCGCAATAATACAGATACTCTGTCATCTTTTATTCTTACATCTTGTAATGGTAAAAATTTACAAAATTTATAACTTACCAAAATGATTTAATAAATATAGTTAGCTATAAATGATTTTTTAATTCCAAACAGAACTCACAGCCGGGTAACAGACAATCTGTCGATACAGCGAATCACTGAATGCCTTGACGTGTTGCAAGTTAACGTTCAAATGAGGTTGCTCATCGTGATAGATCTGTGATCGAAGAAATCAATGAGTGAGATTCATCATCTCAGAGACTAAATATAGAATTCACCCACGGTTTTTTTGTATTCGGCAAAGATTTTTCCCGATGTACAAAGACTTTTCAGGACCGTCTTCGTACATGTACAAAGATTTTTGGAAAGACAAAATCTGTAGAAAAAAGTGTGAAATTTCCAAAAATTTTCGGCGCTCCGCGCCGAAAATGAGTAATTGTCTGCCCTGTATATCTTCAAAATGGTAGAATTTACATTAAGAATGGAAAAATGTTATATTTTTCGCCGTTTTGAGACAATTTTTAGCAATTTTTGGAGTCAGAAATCCAGAAATTAGCTAAAATACACTACCAAAGGTCGAAAAACCCTCTTTTACCACACAGAAATAGCTACTGTACCATTTATAGTACACAAAAATTTGCATGTACAAAATGTGCAAAGACTTTTGGGGAGGATCTTTGTACATGCACAAACGGACCTTGTACAAAAAAAACACTGCATTCACCCATCAATCATTTAATCATACATGTAACAGGGGGATGAGGGATCGCCTCACCCAAAGTCGGACGTCTCCACCATCCCCCAAAGCAAAAAAAATTTTTTGACTCCTCAACCCTCGGATTTTTGGAAAAAAATAGAATTTTTTGGCCGTTTTTGGCCAAAAATTGGAGGTCATTTACCCCCCCCCAATTTCGAGCCGTTATATGGATGCATTTAATGTATACGTTAGAAGTCAATCTTTTCAGATAATACAACTTTAGATTAAAAATAAACTTAGGATTTATTCATCTTTCAATCAAAAAAATTATTTCATGCGTTGAACAATTAATAATTTTTTCCAATATTTTTTATCTCACCTGGCGAGTGTCGTCAATTGTCTACCAGATATGCAAGCAGAGGCCTCAGAACTTAAAAATGTTGGGAAAATGAGACAAAATAAAGGCCAAAAATGGATGAAAATTGAATATTTTCATCAAAAGTTCTTTAAATTGACCAGAAACTATGTAATAACGTAGTTTTAACGCTATTTTGATAGCTATGATTGTTTGCAAATTAAAATGGCTGATACGGGAATGCAGCAAACCGCGATAAAATGCGGCTGTTCCACAGACTAATCAAGATGAAAAATAGGATCATACGCAATAGTTTTGATTTTATATATGTAAAACATAACACATTAAGTTATCTTATTTCTGTTAGAGAGTTATGACGTTTTTCAAATATGTAGTTTATTATATGCACTGAATCTGTAAAGTGCTGAAAAAAACTACTTCGCTTAATTTGTTGTAAATCAACAGCAGAGCAGCTAGCATGACTAAAATTTCACCAAAGTGCTGCCAACGTAATACAGGTTTCAGACAAAGCAAACAGCGTTCAATTTAGTCGAGCAAGTATTCGAGAAGGACCAATAAACATGTAACGGTTCGAAATTTTGGGTGGAGGTCTCTGGCCATTTTCAGGGGGCAGGCGGGGGTAAATGACCTCCAATTTCTGCCAAAAAAAACACCTAAAAACGGGCTGAAAATTCAATTTTTTTCTAAAAACCGGGGGAAGGAACTAAAATTTTCTGGCTTTGGGAGAAAGGGGGACAGCCAACTTTGGGTGGGGATACCCTTCACCTGTTACATGAATGAAGACCAATATGCGATTCCTTTTTTATTCATCCTGTTTAACATACAATATTTATTAATTAAACAAATTAGTTTAAATCTTTGTTCATCTTTTAAATGTAAAGAAGACCTTTAGAAAACTATCTATCCTTTTATTCTTAACTTAGGAGTAAATATTCTCATGACGATCATTCTTATATGTACATTTGCTTCATTCTTTTGAGAAATCGGTGCCTTCGAGTTTTATCTTTGTCTTCAAACGCTTCGTTCCTATTAAATACCATCCCACTTAATTCTTCTGTATCGCATCCTTAACGTTTTCCGCCGTGACACTTGCTATTCATTGCATTTGAATTAAGATAGAAAAAATTTGGTCATTTTATACAATTTGTTGTTTTTTATTTATTTTTCAATATTTTTAATTTTCATTACAAGTTGTTGAGCTGAGTCGGACTAAAATCGCTGACATAACCAACCTCTTCTATTTTTTGCATGTAGAACGGTAGGCCGGCGTCAATATGTCGCTCGGCCATTTCTTGTTCAAGAATCAATTCGTCATCGTCTGGACCTCCCGGTATACGAAATTCTTGCAAAAATTTGCGAAAATTTGTCTGAACTTCGCTTATACAAATTCGCGTGCCCCAAATGAAAACGCGAGGCGTGGCGTTAGAAGTTTCGGACGAATCCAGCAATCCCTAAGCAAATCGAGACAGCCTCTATTACACAAAACAATAAAAGCGCACGCGATCGAGTAGAATATTCTCATACACCCAATATTAAACTCATACATATAACGGTTCAAAACTGGGGGGATGGGATCCCGGTTATTTTTAGGGGGTAGGGGAGTAAATGACCTCCAATTTTTGACCGAAAACGGCCAAAAAACGCCTAAAAACGGCTATAGAATTCGAGTTTTTTCAAAAATCAAGGGGTTAAAAATTTTCTGGCTGGGGGGGAGGGTAGGGATGAGAGGGTGGGTACGTCCGACTTTGAGTGGGGGGATTCCCCCACCCTCACTCTCTTACATGTATGATTTATAATTAACTACACAAGGGTCAGAGCATGTTGACTTTCTGACCTTACATGAATTTTCGCTTATCAAATAACATTCAATGTAAGCAACATTGATCAAATGCACTAAGTTATGGTACTATTAGTCTGAAGTTAATAGATTTCAAGTAATCAAACCACGTATGTCTGGCATTAGAAAACTTGTGCGAGCAGAAATTGCATTATGATCAAGCTGGGTAAAAAGCATCAGTTTATTATTAACCTGTCCGTCATTTTCGGGAACGAATGTCCTGTGGTGCTTGACAGATGAACCAGTATCCGGACGAGCGCGCCGACTCGGTGTGGAAAAAAGATTTCTGAAGAAAGACACAAAAATTTTCTGATCAACACGCATGGTCTTGGGGGAGAAATTAACGGAATTCCGTTCCCAGAAGGTTTTCATCACCCTAAAAATTTTTTTCACCCACCCCTCCTCTAGAATTCGCGACTTCACGAAAATTTAAAAAAGATGGTGTTTTAAGCGTTTTCAGGTGAATGTTTACTGCTTACTCAAAAGAGTCAAATTTTGGGCGCTTCGTTCGCGCCATCTACTTATTTTCCACTATGTATATTTTGTTCAATTTACTCGACTTTATGTTTCGGAAAATTTTTTACGTTTCTACGCTCAAGAAAGATAGAGCATCGTCAGAAACGCCGAAAATGATGTTTTTGACGAGTGCGTATCAATCGTTTTCGAACCCAAAAAAGACACGTTAGAATTCATCCCCCAGAATTTCTATCTTGGTGCATGTCTGCTGGTCACACATTGTAATTTTCTTATCAGAGCAAAATGCTTAACGAAAACCAATTCCCGCTGAGCGCGGACATCTTGCACGTGCAAATTATGTAAGCTCTTGTATCCATAGTATAAATGCGAATGGTACCCATTCAATATGAAATCACCTTAAAATTCGAAATCCCCTAGCATGCGCATAGTCAGCGTGACTACCAAGGAGCAGCGTTTTTTTATACACAAGGTCCGTTTGTACGCATGTACAAAGATAGTCCCCAAAAGTCTTTGTACATTTTGAACATGCCAATTTTTGTGTACTCTAATATAGTACAGTAGCGATTTTAGTGTGGTAAAACAGGATTTCCAATCTTAGGTAGTGTATTTTAGCTAATTTCTGGGTTTCTGACGCCAAAAATTACTAAAAATTGTCTCAAAACGGCGCGAAGCGCAAAAAATTTGACATTTTTCCATTCTAGATGCAAATTCTACCATTTTGAAGATATATAGGACAAATAATACTCATTTCAACGCGAAGCATCGAAGCTTTTTTGGAATTTTACACCTTTTTACAGTTTTTGTCTTCCCAAAAATCTTTGTACATGTTGTACACACAAATTTTAGAGTACTTTAATATGGTACAGCCGCGATTTTAGTGTGGTAAAAACAGAGTTGTTCGACTTTTAATAGTGTGTTTTAGCTAATTTCTGGGTCTCTAAGGGCAAAAATCACTAAGAATCGCCTTCGAAAAATTTGACATTTTCCTTTTGGAATGCAATTTCTGCCATTATAAAGATATATAAAATACACAATTACTCATTTCGGCGCGAAGCGCCGAAACTTTTTGCGAATTTCACACCTTTTTTGTAATTTTTGTCTTCCCAAAAATCTTTGTACATGTACAAAGACGGTCCCGAAAAGTCTTTGTACATCGAGAAAAATTTTTGCCGAAAAAAACGGTGCCATGGAGGGAAGCCTGTAATTCGTAATGGCATAAGTCTACAAAGCCTAACATTTCTATTAAGAATGATTTTAAAAATTTTTAAAAATAATCAGCAGTACCCATTTTTAGAAATAGAGGTCCTCTAGACCCTAAACTGTGTGCAACCATAACATAGATTTTCTATGATGAACTTTAATCCTCAAGCCTTTTTCAACATTTTCGAAAATCAAGTAGAAAGTCCGACCCTATTTTTTGAAGAAACTGGACCAATTTCTGTTTTAAGCATATAGTGCTGGCCTCTGAAAAAACCAGTCGATTTGTAACCTGTGACTGATGATATTATAATGGCGAACAAGCTATGCCCTGAGGATTAAAACTGACCCCTGATCTCTTTCGTGATCATTCAAAAACTTGAGATATAAATTTGTCGAAAAGTTCCTAAAAATTGTCGTTTTTATGAATTTTTAAAGCATTTTTGAGGGTCAGTATTTCGACCCGTATTCATATCTGCTGGGATGTTTTGTTTTTCACGTTAGCCTCCCTTGCAGACTAATGTCAGAAAAAAATTCAGTTGTTCCATGTCACCCACATAGCTACAGTATACCTTCAAAGTCAAACCTAAAAAAACCACTTGTAACCTAAAAAAACCAGCGTTATTTTTTACAAAACTTAGCAGGAATGTGCCTCGTATAGCACCTTACATGATGCCTAATATTTATTTTTCGCAAAAAATTGGAATCACCCCAAAAACTGCCAAAAAAGTTCGATTGTAACCTAAAAAAACCACTGTAACCTAAAAAAAGACCAATGCTAAGTATGTATATGTTGCCATGGCAACAAAATTACTTTTCATCAAGTTGCATAATTTTGCACTGATTTCTTGCAGAGGATGTAGAAGAGACTCACCTAGAGTTGTTTTTATCACTTGAAAACTTTATTTGTGAAATTTCTAGAACTTTTAATAAAATTCAGGAAAAATTATTGATTTTTATATAAATGTGATAAAATGAACGGAAATATCGTAAAAAATGAATTTTTCTAAAGAATAAGATCATTTAAGGTCAACTAACTATTTTACGCTGCAAACCACGCAATTCGCATAACATTTTGAGGGTGGTTTTTTTCCCATGGTTTTTTTACTTCCCAAATGGAATTTGCTGGTTTTTTTTTAGTTTTGACTTTGATCGATTTTTTCTCCAAGACTTAAGGGATCTATGAAATTAACTAAGTGGCGAAAGATGGAGCATCGACGGGACATTGCTCTGATTATATAAGTTTCTAGACTGGGGTGCTTGCACAATGAGTATATGCAAAAAACATGAAACGTGGTTTTTTAAGAGGCCATGACTGTACATGTATCGGCTCAAAATTCCAGGCAGTGATCGGACCGAGGCCTCGGCCTCGGCCTCGGCAAGCCTCGGCGTTTTTTGGAGCCTCGGCCTCGGCGCCGAGGGCGAAGCTGAAAAGTGCCGAGGCGCCGAGGGTTAAAATCAAATTTGAATAAGTTTAATATATCCGTTAAATATTAACTATTTAGAATATATCTGCAGTACTCAGGCTGTTTCTTACCTATTGTCTTTTCTTATGGTTTTAGGCGCGACCCAGTTACACCAAGTTACATACAGCAAAGTGCCAATTGATATTCATATGATGACTAACTTTTATTTCTCATGCTCGCTACATGGATCGGAAAGTACAGTGCAGAGAAAATAATCGTAATATCAAACACTTTATCTAAGTAAAATAAATGTTTATATGTTTATTGTTGTTAGCCAGAATATTGATTTTGATCTGATGAAGCAGATAATTCATCATCAAAATCCAGATCATCTGAATCAGAGTTAGCCTCATCCATTTCGCCTTGTTGTGCTATCGCATCATCGTCGTCGTCATCGTTTATCAGATTCTTTAAAGTCACACTATTATAACCAACTGCTTTGAGATTATGCTTTACAAAAGGAGTTTTTGAACATTTGTCTGTCATTCATTCACCACAGCTTTTCTATTCTTCCACCGCATTGTCATGAATTATTTTTTATTTTAGAGGTTTTGTGTATCAGTATCACTGATTAAGTATCCTACCGACCTTCCTGCATAGCATATAGTTCCTATTTTAACCCTAACGTAGAGCTCAGGCTCGTATACAGGGGGATTGGGGGAAAGTGCCCCTTTCGAAATAAAATATGAGAATAATCGCGAAAGACTTTTCGCGCTTGGCGTTGAATTTCACAATGATAATTTGTACAACCAAAAGCGTCTTTTTGCTACATGGATCGGAAAGTACAGTTGGTACATGCAGAGGCGGATTTAAGGGGGCGGCCGCTCCCCATTGGCCAAAATGTTTGGCGAGATAAAGAATGGATATGCAATTTGCAATGATTTTTGGTCGTCAGTGACCATAATTTCTCGAATTTTTCGGCGCTGCGCGCCGGATGATACCTATTGATGACATTTATTTACTTTCTTGGCGACCTGGGCCCGGTTTCACCATAAGTTTACGACTCCTAAGAGTCATACGACTTCCGTTTTACGGGAATATCGGGTTTCACCATCTTTTATGAGTTATGAATTACGACTACGAGTTATGAGTAACGAGCAAGGGGTTAAGAGTTCGTATTACGAGGGTTTCACCAGGATTTCCGTAGGACTCATAAAAACTCATTTTTTACGAGTACTTTTTGGACCTTTTTACGAGTACTCGTAATAAAATGTATATCTTTTCTGTTGCAGTATGACATTCTTTGTTAGTCATTCTCTCTGTTTTAAACAGCATAATTATGTAATTAATTGCAGATTTTATGCCGCTCGATAGAAAAACATAGAAAGTATTAAGAAACGTTTGGGATTTAGTCAACAAGAATTAATAAGCTTCTCAGAAAATTTATAACTTTTAATAAAAACGAAAATATTAATATTAGTAATAATAATAATGACGATAATAACAATAATAATAATAATAATCATAATAATAATACTAATCATAAGAATATTACTAATACTAATAATAATAATTATTATTATTATCATTATTATAATACTAATACTAATAATAATCATTATAATAATAATAATGATATTATTATTATTACTATTGTAATCTATAAACGAAATCAATTAAATCGGATTCAGAGACGTTAGCGAAGCTAAAAGTATATCACAGCGTATTATTTCAATTTTCAAATTTAACAAATCATTCTCAGTTGTCATTAATACGTACATAAAATATGCAGTCGGCTCTTTTCCGAAGGAAGTGCGATGAAATTCTAATTTTCAGAAATCTAATCAAAAATGTCTGATTTCCGCAATTCATGCGAAATGTCTAAGTGAATGTAATATTTTTCATAAAAAAGCTGCGAACTTACTAACAAGGGCTAAAGAAATAAAATTTCGAATTACTATTCAAGAATGCAGCTTAAGAATCAATTTTATGGGATTTCTCTGAAGCATTTTTTGAAAAATATATTATTTTTTAATGCTAATCTTCTTAACCTTTACATGTGCTGCCAGTATATGTATTATGTAGGTGTGTGCACAAAAGTGAAACAAATTGAGAAAAACAAACCAGAAAACTATTAAACGCACTGGTCTGCCACTTCTTTACGAGTCCTACGGGCCTCTTTTTGATCCATGATAATATTACAAAATTTACGAATCTGTTCACTCGTAACATTCGATCGTAATATCTGGTGAAACCGCCCAGCCGTTATTCGTGAAAAAACACTCGTAAAAAGTACTCGTAGAACTCGTAACTCGCAGCCCGTGGCTCGTAAATCTCAGTTTCTGGTGAAACGGAAATTTGTAGCACTCGTAGCCCGTACTCATGAAACCGTCACCCGTAACTCCTAACTCATAGCTTTGTGGTGAAACCGGGCCCTGGAAGCCCTTTTCTGTTCATGTAGGTTTCAAAACAATTTTAACAGCAGAAACAGCTATTTTTGCATAGTTTTCTTCTATTTTCAATAGAAAAATTCCAATGTTTTGCATCAAATGCTATAAATACAGAAAATCAAGCAGTAAATCATGCTTCTAGACGTCTATCCGCCTTAATTTTGCAAATTTCTCGGCGCTTCGCGCCAGATTTCTGTTAAAGTCTTAGAAATTGAATGATTTTTTGCACAAAATTGTTGAAAATTCTAAAATTTTAAGAAAAATATGACTTCAAAAGTGATTTTTGTAAAAGTATACAATCTGAAACACCAAAAAATGCTATTTCGCGCGTTGAGCGCAAACTTTTGGACCTGTTTTTGACTTTTTTGGAAAAGTTTGTATACCGCCCCCTCCCGTTACTGGATGAATCAGAAATTACAGTAATTCTCGCATTCGTCTGCTACCATAAAACGTGGTTAAAATAGTGTGACTTTAAAGAATCTGATAAAGGCTGATGACGACGATAACGCGATAGCACAACAAGGCTAAATAGATGAGGCGAACTTTGATTCAGATGATCTAGATTTCGATGATGAATTATCTGCTTCATCAATTTGAAATAAAAATTCTGGCCAACACCAATAGACATTTGTTTTAGTTCGATAAAGTGTTAAATACTACGATTATTCTCTAGCTCATGTACATACAAAATATTCTAAGAGTACTATTTGTGGGTATACGTATATAAGCTTGACCCTCGGCATTACCCTCGGCCTCGGCCTCGGCCGAGCAAGGATTTTAAGTCGCCTCGGCCTCGGCCGAGGCCGAGGGTCCAAAAGTACCCTCGGTCCGATCACTGATTCTAGGTAGGCGGGTGTCGGCCATTTTAGGGGGAATTATGTTTGATTTTCGGTCAAAAAAACACCTGAAAGCCCCAAAAACGAAAGTTTTTTTCCAAAAGATCGGGGGAAGGGGGTCAAAAATTTTCTTACTTTGGGAGGGAATAAGGGGACGTCCAACTTTGAACGGAGGATCCCCCAAACCCCTGTTACATATATGAATGCATGCCATATGGCCAGTCACAAATGATTAACCTGGAGGCAGAAGTTACGCTTACGCCGTCACTTTGTTCATCAGCGTCAGTCCGTCTACTACGTTTACTTGGTGTAGGCGAACTATCAAACTTCAACGGGCTACTATTATCTTCGAGCATGTCTTGAGCAGAATAAGCTAAGGTAATTGGATAATAGAAAGTGAAGTATCTTTTCCGAAATTACACAGTCGTCTGCCTGTAAGTTTGAAAGCTTTATATACTTCACGACAGTGCTTTTTGTTTAAGGTCCGTTTGTACATGTACAAAGATGGTCCCTAAAAGTCTTAGTATATGTTGTACACACAAATTTTTGGGTACTATAATATGGTACAGTAGCGATTTTAGTGAGGCAAAAACAGAGTTGTTCGACCTTTGTAGTGTATTTTAGCTAATTTCTGGGTTTCTGAGGGCAAAAATCATTAATAATCGTCTCAAAACGGCGCGGAGCGCCGAAAAATTTGACATTTTTGCTTTCACAATGCATTTCTGACATTATAGAGACAATTACTCATTTCAATTTTTATGAATTTCAAACCTTTTTTCCATTTTTTGTCCTCCTAAAAATCTTTGTACATGTACAAAGACGGTCCCTAACAGTCTTTGTACATCGGGAAAATCTTTTGCCGTATACAAAAAAAACCGTGCTTCACGATAAAACAATGAAACAAAATGAAGCTTAGCAATGAATGAAAAAATAAAATTTAATTTAACGTAATAAAAAATCAAGAAAGTGGACGATATTCAGGAAATCCCACGGTTGGCAAGGCCTGGTTTATATTTTTTTCAGCTTTTTGTAAATGCTCAAATTCCGCAATTTTGGTTATTTAGTACACAAATGCAATCGTTCATCTAATTAAAATTACCGGTGGTGTTACTGAAGTCAGGTATTGCCGTGTGCTTAGCCATAGCGTCAATTCTTTCGAGGTAAAGTCTTTGAATCTTTTCAGAGCCAAGGTATCGATTTTTTTCAAACTTTGTTTCCGAAAACTTTTGATTACCTACATATCTGCAGGGTCTTTTTGTATCTAGAATATTCGTTCAATGACTATTTTGAGCGTCTGCGTAGGTCTTTTACCTGAGTCAGGTACTTAAATTTTTCTCATATTTGGACTTCACCGTTTCGAAGAGGTAGGTAAGGAAAAAATCTGATAGAAGACAAAACGAGTCGGAATTGAATAGAGAGCAACAGAAAATTTAGTATTCCTCATTAAAACATTTCAAAGGATATTAAATTATTTTTCACATTTGATACAATTTTTTAAGTTACTTCACTTGATTTTCAGGTTTCTATTTAGGTATTACTACATATTCACGCTTGCCCAAAATATTTGTATGTAGGTACCAGAACTTAATAAAGTCGAGTTATGGCGTTTTACGTTCATTTATTAAAGAGCTAGTTTAATTTTTTTGGCTTTAATCTGCTTTTTCGATGTCGAGATTGTGATATCTTCTACCCAATCAGTCATTCCCAATAGTTTGTTAGATTAGCTCGCTGCAGACCAACTTTAAGCTTTAAGAACACCAAAAAATCTAATTTTAAAACCTATTTTGAAGATTTTCGCCAACCCTGAAAATCACATCCGTAGAAACTTTTTCAGCCAAAAGTAGCTAGGACGGAATACAATGTAGCTGTAAGATACGCCGGACTAAGTAGCTGCACATCGACCCTGGTTCGCTCGCATTCAAGGTGGATAGGAGCAAGTGCCCCCTCCCACTGAAATAAAATCATTTTCGGTTTTTTTAGCGAAAAATCAAAAAAAAAAATCGCCGCGAATGGTAATGAAGTACAACCATAGGTGCATAAGATCAAATTTTCAGGAGGGTTGAAAATCAAAAACTCGGAGATAGATAAGTGCTTTGTAAAAAAGTAGTCTACAGAGCAAGACTGCATTACCGCTTCAAAATCATTGTTTTCGAGCATTTGTGGAAAATATGTATAGAGCCCTTTTGAGCACACAAACACAGCTATTTAACCATCTTGTACTAAAAATAGCTATTTAACCCTTTTGAGCTCACACGGTATGTTTCTGAGTCTAAGAAGGCTATAAAGCTAGTTTTCCAAGTATAAAAATGCTATTTAGCAATGTCTTTAGGGTCAAAATGGCTATATAGCTATCAGTTTTTTGAAGCTCAGGGACGTGTAATAGCCCCCTCTCATCCCTCACCATGCCCACGTATCAGTACAACCTATTTAACCCCAAGCGCGCGGTTTAAATGCATTCCATATTCAATCTTAGTACAATTTACAGCATATTTTGTATCTATGTTGTCTTCTGGTTTTTTTACAGATTCAGGAAGAAAACGCTGTCTATTCATGCAAGACGAAAGAATGACAGAAATTTCAGGCGATGACAATGAATTTCGGTGATGATGACTTTTTTATTGCTGAATTCAGATTTCAGAGAGAGGATTCGACTGATTTTGTGCAAATTTCGAAGCTAGGATGCAACAATATTTTTTATAAAATCTTCTGGAGCTCTGCCCTGACCCTGCTGGACGCGCCGAGCCAGACCCGCCAGCCGTAGAAGAGAGGTGTTCCTCGCACTCTCCAATTATTTAGGGCACCCGACCTGAGTAGCAAATTCGCAAAATGTGCAGCTCTAGAGTTCGTAAAAATTTGTTTTTGAATTCATCCACTGGTTCCTTTGTTTTTAAAAAATTTTGGTCGTGCCCCTAAAAAACAAAAGTATGGATTTGGGGCAGACATGTAATAGTTTTACGCCTCAAGGAAATAGTCGGTCATTTTCAGGGTATGAAATGACCGTACGTGCTAACGGCTAAAAATTCGGGTGGGGGTGCCCGGCCATATTCAGGGGAAGAGGGTAAACCATCTCCAACTTTTGGCCAAAAACTGCCAAAAAACTTGGAATAGGCTAAAAATTCAATTTTTTCCAAAAGTCGAGGGAGGGAGTCAAAAATTTTATGGCTTCGGGTGAGGGAGACAGCCAAGTTTGGATGGAGATCAGACATGTATCCACGATTTTGTTTCGAAGAGCGCAAAATTTTTTCAAAACATAAGGATGACTAAAGGATGACTTTTAGTTAGCAAATTTTGCTACCCGGATACCTCAGATACGAAGAGAATCCATTGGAAACCATCTCGTTCAGGGCTGGGGGGTCTGGGTAGCGCGCTCACGTGCTCCCCAGCGGGTTCGGGGCAGAGCCCAGTGTTTTTTGTACAAGGTTCGTTTGTACATGTACAAAGATGGTCCCTAAAAGTCTGTACATTTTGTACACACAAATTTTTGGGTACTATAATATGGTACTATAGCGATTTTAGTGCAGTAAAAACAAAGTTGTTCGACCTTTAGTAGTGTATTTTAGCTAATTTCTGGGTTTTTGAGGGTAAAAATCGTTTAGAATCGTCCGCCGAAAAATTTGTCATTTTTCTTTTAATATCAATTTCTGCTATTAGAAAGATATATAGGACACACAATTACTCATTTCGGCGCTAAGCGCCGCAAATTTTTGCGAATTTTAGACCTTTTTCGCAGTTTCTGTCTTCCCAAAAATCTTTGTACATGTACAAAGACGGTCCCGAAAAGTCTTCGTACATCAGGAAAAATCTTTGCCGAATACAAAAAAAACACTGTTAGAGCCCGTAAAATTTTGTTAAGATATCATACTTCAATTTTGAATGGTAACGTTAAAATTTTTACAAAATCAGCCGAATCACGGTTCTGAATTCATCCTGAAAATGGTCAAAGTTTATCAGCAAATTTATAATCACCGACCGGGGGCATGATTTTTCGAGTCGGGGTTGAACCTTCTTTCGGGGGTGAAATATAGCATTTTATTTGTTGGTACATTGAAGAATTGTATAAATAGCAAATAAAGTCGGAACAAGGACGATTCATTCATCAGCAAAATTAATATGTTAAACTCGACACTCGTGATATTTTATAAAAAGTAGGCCTGGTCGCCATGTTGTTAAGACGTACATACATGTTAGCATATTTTCCATTATGAAGTGCGCCGAAATTACTGCGGAATCACAGGCGTAGCCGGGGGGGATGGAGGCACATGCCCCGGAATTTTTCAGAGATTATGTTGATTTTTTTGGCGCAATGTGTCCAAAACATTGAGTTTAAAAAGGCACAGACGTCAAAATTTTCCGGCGCTCTCGCGCCGAGTCATTATTATTTATTGTTATACAGATCCAATGAATTTAAAAGCTTGAATCTGTTAAAATAATCCAGCACTTCGCAGCACTTTAGTGATTTAATGCACTATTAGTTCATTGAATGAAATTGCACATGCTTGTTGAACATAATAGTAAAAGTGCGAAAATGTTTGCATACCAATTTATCTATTCTCTGCTTTGTTTATCTTTCTTTACAAGGACACATAATTCTATTTTAAATGAAAGGAAAGGCCAAATTTTCTTGTGTTTTTGCGCATTTTCTGTTTTCTGAACTAGTTAATAAGAAGGCCATAAATGGGCCTGAAAATGGTATGAACAAAATTCTCATTGATACATCTTTCAATGACTTATTGGTTGCGACCCGTTGCTGCGCTACATACTTAGCAGAGGTCGAAAAACGCATTTCAGCTCGAAGTTTTGTGCAGTGTAGGTGTTCATCAATTTTAAGTTTTTTGGACTTAATTCAGAACCGAGATTTTGCTAATTTGCGAAAATTTTAACTTTACTAATTAAAAATTAGAGTACTTTTTTACAAAATTTTGGGGGTTCTGCTCTGGACCTCGTTGGGGGCGCTTGAGCGCGCCACCCCAGACCCCCAGCCGTATAATCTCGTTCTACATGTTGAAAGAGATTTTTAGGAGGAAAAGAAAAGGTAAAAGGATTGGGAATTTTTAAAAATTCTCGGCGCTTCGCGCCGCAATTAGATTTATCTGTTCTGTATGATTTAAACGGTATAAATTGAGTTTAAAGAGTAAAAACGTCAAAATTTTTCTGCGCTTAGCATCGCCGATTATTGTCTTAGGGCGGTAAAATATGACTGAATGTCTTGATGCTTTGCGCTACTTATGATTTCCGAACTGTTTGTCAATAAAAAGGCGTAAATTCTACATGAAAAGGGTAAAAATTTCGAAAATTTTCGGCGCTTCGCGCCATTGGCTCCTCTACAATCAGTGCGCCATAGAAAACCGTTATGAAAAAACTGTGGAAGAATACGAAAAAGCGAGAGCGATTAGTGATTAAAATTGAAAGTAATGCTAAATTGCTAAAACCATGCTTGAACTTGGAATGAAAATAAAATGTTGAACATAACCAGCTTTATTAGTATGCTCTACAAACAAGTGAAGGTATCGTTTTTATCCTTTTCAAATTGGTATGCAATCATGCAATTTTAATTGATAATCTTCAACCCCGACCCCGACCCCAAAAACCGAGGTTTTTCATCCCCGACCCTGACCCCGATCGGGGTGAAAATCTGACCCCGTACGATCACTGTGCAAAATACGCCTTAGGTTGTATGAAGACTGAAAATGGAGTGCTTAAACCGTGCGCTTTGGACTACACCAGTGTTTTTTTGTACAAGGTCCGTTTGTACATGTACAAACATGGTCCCTAAAAGTCTCTGTACATTGCAAAAAATCTTTGCCGAATACAAAAAAAAATCGTGGACTACACATAGACTAATTATAATTCAAAAAATTCAATTTTCTTGCAATTTTTGGCTAAAAAGCGAAGGGGAAGGGAGTGAAGAAAAAAATCATTCCCACATTTCATTTCAGGGAGGGGGCATGTGTCCCCGACCCCCCTGGATACGGGCCCGGTGGGGATCCCTCATCCCCTGTTGCGTGTTTGGAAATGACTCTGTTTATAATTTTCATTCAAAAATGGCCAAAAAACACGTAAAAACGACCAAAAAATGCAAGTTTAAAAAAAATCAAAAAGGAGCCAAAAATTTCTGACTTTTTATCGATTTGTATACATTGCAATATTAAAAATAACTTAGAGCACAAAGAAATTTCAAAATGAGTTTGCTTTATTACTGCATCAATACTCGCTCGTTTTTAGCAGAATCTTTCTTTCCACTCCTTCTCATATGGCAATTATAACCGCTTATCCTACAGTTCTTGTCACGGAAATTGCAAACGCAGCGCCGCTGTGATCTACTACGATTGACCAACTACAGTAGAACGTAAGCGCTTCTACCGTAGCCACGCGTGTTCGGTCATATTAAAATTGCGTTCGACCTTAGTAGATCGCAGCTAGCATATTGCGTTTTTTGTCACACTGCTTTGATTTTTTGCATGCATGCGTCTCAAAAGTGTGTGCATGATGCAGGTCCAGTCCGAGAAAAAAAGGTAAAAATAGATTGGAATTTTCGTGCATATCATTATAATTCTCGTTTCCTCCATTGGAATCTCATCTAAGAGATAATGGGCATAAAAATGGAAGAAAATAGTATTTCCTGTTTGCGATCAATTGCATATTGCTCTGCCGCAAAAGGGCATTTTAAAATTAATTTCAGGCTGAGAACGTTCGGCGTTTTAAAAGAAATTCATCGCCAATGAAGAGCAAAAGATTTAAAAATCATATAGACCCAGGGAACGCGAGCAAAATCTTTGTGAGCTTGTGTATTAAAATATCAGGAGGTAAAAATTTGTTGTTGTTTTCAAGCCTTGCCTTTATTACATGTGTGTGTAGGCGTATGTCCGCTGAATAAAATAAATACAAAATGGTAGATACGCATATATAAGTACTTTAATTGAACAAGAAAAATTGCGAAGAAAGCTGGCTGGTCAGAATAAAATTTGCGCGAAATAATAGAACGGGCAATATTTTTTGAACTATATGCTTGCCTGAGGAGACAGACACTATGTGATGTATTTCACTTCTGAACTGAATATATTATTAATGTACATATCGTAAATAAATGAAAAAAGCGAAGATACAAAATATTTTTGAAAGCGGATAATGAGGAAATTTTTTATCAATTTTGTAATTTGAAGGCATAACGATATTTATTATTTAGTTTATTTTATGTAACAAAAATTTTAAATATGCAGCACCTAAATTCTAGGGGGTCAGAATAAGGTAAATCGCCAAAAATATAACTAAAAATAGAATTCTGGGGTCTACAGTAATTTGCAGGGGTAATGTATTTCAACTTCTGGGGTCACAATCCCCCCATGGCCATTTGTGGCCAGAAGGAAGGAGCATCAACGATGTTTTTAATACAAAATTATTTAGGTTTCATCCCTCCAGAATCCCCATGCTGTGCTGGTATGACATATGATTAATTTTATTATTCTTTTCAGCACTATAAAAGAATCGAATAAAGATTTATGATTAATTAATTGATTCATTCATTTTAAAAATAATTTTAAATATTAATTTTCAAATTCCTGTCTAGTCGTATTCCATGTCAGTTCCCATCTAATATTACTAATTGTATCATTATGTAAATATTATATAAAATTATGTAATAAAAATATAATTATTCTATCCAATCACTTCAGACGCTTATTTAGTTCAATTTTTTCAACAAAATAGATTTTCGTTCTTCCATGCCTGTGTCAAAAGAACGGCCAGCCTGGCTATTTTTATCTTTCCGATTTACGCTGCATACAGCAGGCACAAAGCACGTACTTAGGCGCGCAGGGAACCTTCCACGCTGCATGCAGCACGCGTTAAAACTACAACTTGCGTAAAACGATCATCATTGTAACAAATAACGGCGTGGTCATATTATTCTCCGATTCGTTAAAGAAAAAGACACGCATACTGTATGTTTGTATTAATACGCAATAAGAAGGTCATCTCATTCTACTATCCGCGATCTACTAAGGATGATGTACAATTAATTTGCAAAAGTATTTGTCATCTGTATTTCACTATTTTGTTAAATTTTCTATCTAGCTTAGACCTTACAGTCACTATTCATTCTCTTCCCAATTTTGCAATATAATGGTGAAAAATATGGTTTGTAGGAGAATGAAAATACCTTTTTAAAAACCTTTCCCTCCAAAAGATAAGAGCAATTTGCTTTGATTTTATTTCTAATTTTGATTTAGTCAAAAAGATGCGCTTTTTAAAATCATATTACTAATGGCAAAAGAAATTTTTGGGCCTATATGATTTTTGAATCTTTTGCTCTTCATTGGCTATGAATTTGTTTTAAAACGCAGAACGCTCTCAGCCTGAAATTAATTTTAAAATGCTCTTTTGCGGCAGAGCAATATGCAATTGATCGCACACAGGAAATACTATTTTCTTTCATTTTTATGCCCATTATCTCTTAGATGAGATTACAATGGAGGAAACGAGAATTATAATGATATGCACGAAAATTCCAATCTATTTTTACCTTTTTTTCTCGGACTGGACATGCAGCATGCACACACTTTTGAGACGCACGCATGCAAAAAATCAAAGCAGATTGAGAAATTTTTTCCCGTTTGTGTGACAAATAACGCAATATGCTAGCTGCGATCTACTAAGGCTGAACGCAATTTTAATATGACCGAACACGCGTGGCTACGGTAGAAGCGCTTACGTTCTACTGTAGTTGGTCAATCGTAGTAGATCACAGCGGCGCTGCGTTTGCAATTTCCGTGACAAGAACGTACATAAAAAATCCTGAGCGTTCACAGTAATTGTGACCTTCGCAATCTAGCGCAATTCTGTAAGTATTAGTTTAGAGAATAGGTAGGTATCATGTGTCAGCGATATAGGTAGGTATACCAACTAATACCTCACGACGATTCATAAATTACAGGTCAAAAGGAAATTTGCAGCATGATTTCAATTTTCGATTTGAAAGGCTAGAGAAGGCAAACATTTTAAAATTTGCACTTTAAAAAGAAGTAGGAACAGAGAACGCATATATATATATATATATATATATATATATATATATATATATATATATATATATATATATATATATATATATATATATATATATATATATATATATATATATATATATATATATATATATATATTAGTGCTGTCCTGGGCACTGGCGCTGGTGCCTAAGCACCGGCACCGGGCCGGTGCTAGGCTGGTACCGGCGCCAGTGCCGGTGCTAGATAAAAGAGAAAAAATTAGTGTAAAAAGAATAATTGAAGCTCATTTATCACCAATTTAATGAATAAAGGCGCAAAAAGGTAGCATTTTGTTAATAAAATCTTCTGATTAGCATAGTGAAGCATTTTGACTGAACTTCAGAACAAGTCTTCGAGCTTTAAAAATGAATTATTCATTTAACGAAACACATCTTATTGAAAACATCAATTAACAGCAAGAAAGCGTGGACACTAATAATAGTAAATTAAAATTAAAAACATCTGACATATAGAGTGGAAAGTTCTTCTAATTCTACAATCTATAGGCAAGAAGGATGAGTAATACAGAGTAGTTTTCAACTTAATTTCATCAAATCCATTTTTATTTTTCCATTTCTGTGAGCAGAAGACCGTAAAACGCAGCTAGAATTTTAAAATAGTTTTTATGCAAAACTTTTTCCTGCAAATTATTCAGAAAAAGCTTGTTAAAACTTTGTAAATGAAGTTCTATGTAAGTCTTTTGCATTACTAATATATCCCATGTTTGTTTTCAGAGGCTTTTGAAAATGTGAAATGATAAACTCAAATAATTTAACCTCAAAAGTTTTTGTGGCTATTTTCATGTTTGTTTCTTACTAGTTGAATATTTAACTAATGCACTAAAACCAAATTTCGATTTGACTAAAGAATCAACTACTGCACAAGCCAATCTTGATTGCGCTACACTTAAACTTATAATACACTATTTAACTTTTATCTTTCTTCGAATTTCAATTTTATTACAATTTTTTGTTTGTTTAATGCTTAAGTGAGAAAATTAATATGTATTCATAAATTAAAAATAATGAAGTCGTTACTAGCCAAATGAAATTTTGCCCTTAATATGTATATCCGGTGAAAAATAGGTACAAATTTAACCCTTTTTGAAGAAGCATAGTACACTATATAATATGCTAATGTGCAGCACCGGCACCGGCACCGGTAAAAAAGCGGCACCGGGACATCACTAATATATATATATATATATATATATATATATATATATATATATATATATATATATATATATATATATATATATATATATATATATATATATATATATATATATATATATATATTTATATATATATATATATATATATATATATATATATATATATATATATATATATATATATATATATATATACATGGGCGTAGGCGGGGGGCGGCCGCCCCCTTAGCCCAAAAATAATTTTGGAAAGGTAAAGAAATGCATGAAAATTGGCATGATTTTATCGAAAATTCTCAAAATTTTCGGCGCGACGCGCCGTAGAATCATTATTTTCGGTATTCAGGCCCAAGTGCGGCCAAAAAAACGTCATTTTTTATAGCTGCTCCCCCTTAGCCCAAAAATAATTTTGGAAAGGTAAGGAAATGCGTGAAAATTGGCATCATTTTATCGAAAATTCTCAAAATTTTCGGCGCTTCGCGCCATAGAATCATTATTTTCGGTATTCAGGCCCAAGCTGCGGCAACAAAAAAACGAAATCATTTTTTGGCACCATACGCCCCCTCGGCCAAAAATAATTTTGGAAAGGTAAGGGAAATGCGTGTAAAATTGGCATCATTTGCTCCGACAATTCTCAAAAATTTTCGGCAGCTTCGCGCCGTAGAATCATTATTTTTCGTTATTCAGGCCCAAGAGCGCGGCCAAAAAAAACGTCATTTTTTATAGCTGCTCCCCCTCACAGCAGCCACAAAAATAATGGAAAGGTAAGGAAATGCGTGAAAATTGGCATCTGTTTATCGAAAATTCTCAAAATTTTCGGCGCTTCACAGCCGTAGAATCATTATTTTCGTTCATTCAGGCCCAAGCGCCGGCCAAAAAACGTCATTTTTTATAGCTGCTCCCCGCAGCCCAAAATAATTTTGAAAAAGGTAAGGAAATGCGTGAAAATTGGCATCATTTTATCGAAAATTCTCAAAATTTTCGGCGCTTCGCGCCATAGAATCATTATTTTCGTTCATTTAGGCCCAAGCTTGCGGCCAAAAACGTCATTTTTTATAGCTTATTAGGAGAAAATAAAAATTTTTCAGAAAAAATTGTTTAATGTTATGAGCTTAACGGGATGTAGAGCATGTTCACCAAACGTAAAAAAAAAAATGCACTTTATTTGGCGCCCCGGCGACCATATCCCTATATATAGGGTCACCAATTTTGGACCGCCCCCCCTTAGATAAAATCCTGGCTACGGGCCTGTATATATATATATATATATATATATATATATATATATATATATATATATATATATATATATATATATATATATATATATATATATAGAGCTGTGCCGGGGCCGCCTTTTTTGCCGGGGCCGGGGCCTAGGCCGGTGCCGGGGCTAACCGGGGGCCAATAATGACGTCTTTACCATGCTCATAGTACGACTCTGCCCTACCCCTTTTATGTACCTATGCATATATTCTTGCTTGTAGAAGATGCACGTCAAGCGTTAATATTTGTTGGGATTACAAGATTAACAGAACATGGGCATTGGGGGATCTAGACCCCCAGAATTCCACATTTCCCCCCAGAATGAAAAATCCGCTAGACCCCCAGAAATTGATTTTCAGACTTTTCTGTTTTTCTGCGGTTTTTTTATGCTAATGGATAGCTCTCATTGAGAAACTGAGAAAAGGGTGTTTTTTTCGCTCTACCATATATTATCAGGCACTTTTGAATTTTTGGACTCCTAAATTTTTGAGCTGCCCATGTATGGATTTAACTCCTCTGACTTGGATGCATTTTCAATGTGCTTTACTTTGCATTTTTGAAGGCTTACTATTCTATTTGTTCTGATAGACGTAGCTCGTCTGCTACCAAGCGTCTGGAATATGCTCGTCTATATGAGTGCAATTTAAAATATGTCAATTTTGTTTATTAATTAGAAATTTGCACCAATCTGACATAGTGAAATAAAGATTTGAATTAGCAAGATCGTGGTTTGCTTGAAATTGAGTTTGAAGGTAAATCTGCCAAAACATTATCAATTTTCTGCTATAATCAACTCAACATTGGCCCGGCCCGCAGTGCCGGAGACAGCCCCGGCCCGGGGCTAGCCAACCGAGGCAGGGCTCCCGGCGAGCAACCCCTAGCATGGCATGCTATATATAGCTATATATATATATATATATATATATATATATATATATATATATATATATATATATATATATATATATATATATATATATATATATATATATATTAGTGATGTCCCGGTGCCGCTTTTTTACTGCAGTTGCCGGTGCCGGTACTCCCGGTACCACACTGGTGCCAGTGCCGGTAAGCGGTGCTACATTAGCATATTATATAGTGTACTATGCTTCTTCAAAAAGGTTTAAATTTGTACCCATTTTTCACCGGATATACATATTAAGGGCAAAATTTCATTTGGCTAGTAACGACTTCATTATTTTTAATTTATGAATACATATTAATTTTCTCACTTAAGCATTAAACAAACAAAAAATTGTAATAAAATTCAAATTCGAAGAAAAATAAAAGTTAAATAGTGTATTATAAGTTTAAGTGTAGCGCAATCAAGATTGGCTTGTGCAGTAGTTGATTCTTTAGTCAAATCGAAATTTGGTTTTAGTGCATTAGTTATATATTCAACTAGTAGGAAACAAACATGAAAATAGCCACAAGAACTTTTTGAGGTTAAATTATTTGAGTTTATCATTTCACATTTTCAAAAGCCTCTGAAAACAAACATGGGATATATTAATAATGCAAAAGACTTACATAGAAGTTCATTTACAAAAGTTTTAACAAGCTTTTTCTGAATAACTTGCAGGAAAAAGTTTTGCATAAAAACTATTTTAAAATTCTAGCTGCGTTTTACGGTCTTCTGCTCACGAAATGGGAAAATAAAAATGGATTTGATGAAATTAAGTTGAAAACTACTCTGTAGTGCTCATCCTTCTTGCCTACAGATGGTAGAATTAGAAGAACTTTCCACTCTATGTGTCGATGTTTTTAATTTTAAATTACTTTATTTATTAGTGTCCACGCTTCTTGCTGTTAATTGATGTTTTCAATAAGATGTGTTTCGTAGAATGAATAATTCATTTTTGAAGCTCGAAGACTTGTTCTGAAGTTCAGTCAAAATGCTTCACTATGCTAATCAGAAGATTTTATTAACAAAATGCTACCTTTTTGCGCCTTTATTCATTAAATTGGTGATAAATGAGCTTCAATTATTCTTTTTACACTAATTTTTTTCTTTTATCTAGCACCGACACCAGCGCCGGTACCAGCCTAGCACCAGCCCGGTGCCAGTGCTTAGGCACCGGCGCCGGTGCCCAGGACATCACTAATATATATATATATATATATATATATATATATATATATATATATATATATATATATATATATATATATATATATATATATATATATACTATATACGTATATCTTGCATTATAATCTCTTATCAAAATACCAATTTGGCTTTTTACCGAAAAAATCATGTGAATCACAGCTACTTTTGTTACACTGATTATATTATTAAAAATTTAGATAATAAAGATACAATCGATTCTATTTATTTGGACTTTCAAAAAGCTTTTGATTCCGTTTCAAGTTCAAAGTTAATTTTTAAATTATTTAAGTATGGACTGTGTGATAATCTCATAAAATGGATTCATGATTTTTTTGACTAATCGTACTCAGTGTTAAGCTTGATAATACAGTCTCACTACCGGGAAATGTACTAAGTGGTGTTCCACAGGGGAGTGTCCTGGGACCTGTTTTATTCTTACTTTACATTAATGATATTACAATCCTTTGCATTAGTGAAAAAACAAAAATTATGCTTTTCGCGGATGATTTAAAATATATGCTAAATCAGTGGATTTTTTTCTTTCACAAAAACTTCCTACTGATATTATCAAATGGTCTAAGTTATGGCAATTACCCCTATCAGTATCTAAATGTCTAGTCCTTTACTTTGGTCATAATAATCCTCGCTTCTTCCTACTTATTGGGGTTCGGGATTTAGGTATTACTTTAAATGAAACTTTGAATTTTTCTCCTCATATAAAAAATATAGTCAAAAACGCTCACTTTCGATTATCCCTTATTTTTCGATCCTTTCAGATTAAGAATACAGAAGCATTAATTTTAGCTTTAAAGCAATTTATTCGCCCCCTTTTAGAATTTAATACACTTATTTGGAATCCATATAAGAAATGTGATACAAAAAATATAGAAAAAGTTCAAAAATATTTTACCAAACGTATTCTTAAATTTAGTGACATACCATATGAACGTCGGCTTCAGATTTTAGAATTAGACTCTCTGGAATTTTGTAGTTGTTTTTGATTTATCCATGATATATAAAATTTTCGGCTAAACTTAAGAATATGGTACTTTCGGAAAAGGTGCAAAACGAATATGGAATGCCAAAATTTTTTTGCCAAAATGATAGAACATGATAAATTGAAGCGCGGAAAGAAAATTTGGTGAAAATCTGAGCCATATTTGCAAAGTTGCAGGCAACTCTCGATTTTAGTGTTGCGTGGGACGATTAAACGACTCGATCCAAGGACTTACACATTTGTCAGAAATGAATAATATGGGCTGAAATTATGGAAGGAAGCATAGCAATGAAAGAGAAAAAAGAAAAAAGGCGCGGAAAGCTGTTTGAAATTTTAAAATGACTTTTAAAAAAATTTTCATTTTTTTTGCATGTTTTTTCAGTTTTACTTGATAAGATATAGGAAAATCTAAGTTTTTGCTTCTAATATGCTTAGGCTTAGGCTTAGTATATCCTAAAAGGTGTTTTAAGCTGCTTAGGTAGAGGTCGCTCCCGCTCAGGTCAATGTATAGATGCTTAGGTCGATGTATAGATGCTTAGGTCGATGTATAGATGCTTAGGTCGATGTATAGATGCTTAGGTCAATGTATAGATGCTTAGGTCGATGCATAGATGCTTCGGTCGACGTAAATTGGGTATCTACATGTGATTCTGCATTCAGCTGTTTGGATCTTCAAATACTTAGGTCGAGAAGATGCTTGTTTAGGTCAAGAAAAGGCTAATTAAAGAAACCCAAAGCTTTTTGTAATATTGATCATACACGGATGAAATTTTTTTCCGCGCTTTCTTTTAACATGTTCTAAGTGTTAGCAAACGTAATTCCAGTTTTCAAAAAATAAAGGTGATTCTGCTTGTGTAGAAAATTATCGTCCGATTTCGTTGTGTTGCTCTCCTTGTAAAATTATGGAAAAAATTGTTAATAAAAAGATTCTGGATTACTTAAATATAAATAATTTACTTTCTCCTCTCCAATTTGGATTTTTAAAAGGTCGATCATGTGAAATGCAATTGCTAAAGTGTAAAAACGAATGGGCAAAATTTATTGATAGAAAATCTACTGTAGATGTAATTTTTATCGACTTTAAAAAAGCTTTCGATTCTTTATCGCACACAAAATTACTTCATAAACTTTCTGCATATGGTCTAAATGGTTTTCTTTTCAACTGGCTTAAATCTTTTTTATCCTCTCGATCTCAGTGCGTTGTTGTTAATAGTTCTTTTTCAGATAGCTTTAATGTAACTAGCGGCGTCCCGCAAGGGAGCGTGATAGGGCCAACCCTTTTTCTGATTTACATTAATGATTTATGTGATAATATGAGTAGTCGTATTCGGTTATTTGCTGACGATGTTAAAATGTATAATTTGTCCTCTTCTAAAACTATACTTCAAAACGACCTTAATAAGCTTTATACATGGTCGCGTGAATGGCAGCTTCAGATATCTATTGATAAATGCTCAGTTTTGTACATGGGTTATAATAATCCTAAACATCAATATTTTATTGGAAATCAACTTTTACCTTCTGATTCTGACTGTGTCCGCGATTTAGGTGTTCTAATGTCTCAAAATTTGAAATTTCAGCAGCACTATCATGAAGTGATTAAAAAAGCTTCTCAGCGATCCAGTCTGATACTGAAGTTATTCTTCTCTCGTGATCATAAAATTTTGTCTCGTGCTTTTGTTGTATATGTTCGTCCGCTTTTAGAGTACTGCTGTACCGTTTGGAGTCCTTATCGTATTCGAGATATTGATCGTATCGAGCGAGTTCAGCGCAAGTTTACCCGTTGTATTTTTGGTTTTAACAGTGGTTTGTCATATAATGATCGTTTAAAAAGTCTGTCGTTAGAACGTCTCGAAATACGCCGTATTCGTTTTGCTTTATCCTTTTACTATCAGATTATTAATGGAAAATCACACATTCTCTGTGACGAGTTTTTCGCATTTAATCGCAACTATACTCGCTCTGTCAATAACCTTAAACTGACTGTTCCAGTAGCTCGTTCAGATATTCTCAAGTATGATTTCAGTCATAGATATGTGAATCTGTGGAATTCACTTCCAGTTGATGTTGTAAATTCACCTAGTTTAGAAATTTTTAAACGCAAACTAAATGCTTTTGATTTTTCTGTTCATCTGAAGGGGCACGTGTAAGTTTTCACGTTCGTGACTGCGTGTCCCGTTGCTGACGTTTTAGTCATATATCGTTTTATCATATCTTTGTATCGTATGCTGTGTCTTTATTTTTACCATGTCTTGTACGTTTTGCAATAAATCTTTGTTGTTGTTGTTGTAAAAAAATCCGCTCTTCTGAAGTTTATTTGTTAGTATTCAGAAAGTACCATATTCTTAAGTTACTCCAAAATTTGCAATGGATATATACAAATTGATCCTGATTACACACTTACGCAGTCATCTAAAACTCGAGCTGTTAATAGTTTAAAACTTGAAGGTGAAAAATTTCGTTTAGATGTTAAAAAATACTCTTTCAAATAGAGTCCTATGTCTATGGAATTCTCTCCCAGATGCGATTATTAGTTCTTCTTCGGCAAATATCTTTCAGACCAGGGTTAAAGATTACCTCAAGTCAAAAATTGTGGCTCCAAC
This sequence comes from Mermis nigrescens, assembly GCA_036768485.1. Lineage (NCBI taxonomy): Eukaryota > Metazoa > Nematoda > Enoplea > Mermithida > Mermithidae > Mermis > Mermis nigrescens. The sequence goes on along the minus strand of JAVLUZ010000208.1, from coordinate 3,214,975 downwards.
CAGTATGCTTTAATGTATCATGGAGCTATTGCAGCCAGTGAAACTAGCGATAATTTTTTTATTCTTCGCATTTTGCCGTGTTTATGTGTATTTTACCTGTTTCACTGACTTTGCAATAAAATTTGTATTGTAAAAAAAGTTAACAAACGCACAAACACGCATATAACACGCTAACGCTCACGCACACACACAAACACTCACACACACACACACACACACACACACACACACACACACACACACACACACACACACACACACACACACACATAGGGTTGCCAAGTGCTCTTGTAAAAAACACCAATTTTAATCTTAAACTGCATAAAAGACCCCCAACCAATGGTTAAGTATTGGGGCAAAAAACCTCAATCGCTGAAATATGCCTCCAGCGGCCTCGAAAAACCCGCAAAATGGGGACTTGGCAACCCTACTACACTCACACACACACACGCACACTCACACACACACACACACACACACACACACACACACACACACACACACACACACTGCCTGCACGCGTCGCTCGCTCGCAGTGTTGAAAGGTCAAAATTTTTAAAAGCTGCCAACTATTCTTGAGAAAAACTGCCTACCCCTGTACAAAGTATATGGAAGCGGCCCAAAATACTGCCACGGGCCCCTCGAAAAACTGCCACTCTGTGGTTGAGCATTGGAGTCAATAACTTCCAAAAAGTCAAGAAACTTCCAAAATGGAAGGAAAACTGTCAAGCCAACCTAGCAACTGCTCGCTGACGCTCTCGCCTCTGATACAGTTGAATGTTATCTTCAAACTATTGAACCTAATGACTATTCAACTGATACTTCCTCATCTCGATTGAAATAACTGTACTTCATTAGCGACGCAAATTTGATTTTATTCTTACCTTTCGTTGTTGTTTGTTGTCGTCAATACAGCCAAATCTAATCACTTTTGTGTACATGCGTCTGATCGAACTATTTTTTTATAGTTTCAGCATATTAGCAGGTCCAAAAAAGTGTTTTCTGGAACTAAACTGTTCTCGTTGTTCTTTTGGTTAGAATGTAAAATCAACTCTCGGAAAATCCGTTGTCGATTGGTTTCGTCCTTACTAAACCTTAGGAACTCCTACATAAGAGAATAATTCAAAGGATCGGTCCTATGCTAAAGTATTTCACGAAAACTTGTGCACCGAATTCGATTTGCAGCGACCTAGCGAGCAGCTACAAAGGTGGTTTTTAGGCAGCTTACTGTAATGCAATTTCGCACATTGAATTATCATATGCTTATCAATTTATTTGCTGAGTAAATAGTGATTGCGGCTTGAGTTTGTTATCGATTTATATAGGAACAAGAATCATGATCCATGCACAAGGTTTCGTGAAATAGACTATAAAGAATATGGAGATTTTCCTATAGGAAAATTTTTTTGTTTCATTCCAAACGGCCCATTTTCATAAGTCTTACTACTGTATTACTTTTTCATTACATAAATGGCTTCTTCAATTAAGTTCTCATAGCGGCTGGTTGTTTTAAAGTCTTCTTATTGATGTTTAATCCGCTTTGCTTAAAATTTAACGTATCTTACAAAGTATCGCAACAACCCAACCCGTAAATTAATTTGCTGCAGTAATAAGTCGTTAAACGGAAATGGGCCGCTTGGAATGGAACAGACTGTAGCATATAAGGCCGCCGAACAAAACAAGACTTATAGTTTGAATTACATATATAAAGACGGCAAAACTAAACGCTTCTAAGCAAACTGCATGCACGTATCATATTTTGTGAACGTACATATCTTAGGTAAGCATAGGCTACCTGCCCACTGTATAAATACATTGGACATAAATAGGATGCAGAAGCGTGCAACAGTTTTCGTGTATACTTTTACTCGTATCAACTCACCTCCGGTGTCTTCAATGATAGAAGATGAAGACGTTATTACGACGCGAGACCTGGAGCGACTTTACGATATCCGTTTACAGTCGCATACAATTTTTTAATGAAAAGACATCAGAGAGCTCAATAACTTTGTTCCCGTTCTGAACTAAGTTTGCATATTTTGCAGGAAAAAACAAGAGTAGAAATAATTACTTGACTGGAGAGAAAGAAAGAAGAACTTCGACTTTTTGGCGCTTTTCAACTAAATTTTAAGGTTTCATATACGGTCGTCGGATAGCATGTTTATAAATACGGCATTAAACGCTGAAACTTAACACGATTACTGCTTCAGAAAACTTCAAAAGGACCATGCCAATCATTTTAACTGAAAACGAGTCATTTTATATAATCTAGCATTTATAAGCGTATTCTATATATAGATAAATTGAAAAGTGACACGAAATAATGATAAGATTGGAAACAATAATTTTCTGATAAATCACATTCATTCGCATATACTGTGCGCCTTAATCAAAGTAGGTTCAAAGGTAGGTCAACATACAATAGAGAATGATAAGATTAATTGGCTATGGCGTACAAACGGCAATCCGATTAAGACTATAGGTCAATATACGTAAAACACATTATTACAACAACGAAATACGATAAGATAATTGCAAAGAGTTGAGCCGATTTTTTAGCGACACGAAAAATTTCAAATACAGCGTTTCTTGAAAAAAAATCAATCCGCTCTTGTCGGCATTGACATCAAAGAAAAACGATCGATCACGATTGAAATAATGCTCCTTCAGCTGGTTGATGCAGTCTGCCGTTCTCCTTGGCCATCATTAAACGTCTCAGGTCTTCTAGGATATGTCGAATGGTATAAGTGCGCTGCCACTTAGACAACACTGGCAACTGCCTTTTATCGACCTATGAGGAATGACAACATTTTATGATCCATGTGCATACATGCAACAGGGGATAAGAGATCCCTCCACCCAAGCTTAGTCGTCCCCCATCCCCCTGAAGTCAGAAAACATTTGACCCGCCTCCCACTGATTGTTGGAAAAAATTGAATTTTTTGGCCGTTTTTTGGCTTTTTTGGCCGTTTTTGACCGAAAATTCGAGGTCAACTACCCCCTTCCCCCAATAAATGGCCGGGGCCCACACAAAAGATTTCGAGCCGTTACATTTTTGGCCACGTGTACGTTTATTACACTAATGAGAATATTAAATTACACAAGAAAATTTTTAGTTTAATTTACCTTAAGATATTTTTATGAACAGGCATTTAGTACATCCTTTTGAATTTGGGGAGACGAAATGTAAGAAGTCAGATATCTCGACAAATCAGTCCTAAGATATTGGAAAAAATGGTTTTTTGAGCGTCTCTCGGCGTGCTTATGCTTATCTATGTATACTGAGCAGAAAAAAATAGAAATTTCACTGTATTTCAATCATATATAGCAAAATATATCGTTCAAAATCGCCATTTTCAACAATCCGTCGAAGGTTGACTGCTGAAAAAAATTTTGACTTGTTTTACACACGAGTGCATCGCAAAGAAAAACAATAAATAAAATTCATGATTCTGAGCGACGCGCGAGAAAATTTGGCACACTTTCTGACGATGTCTTAGCAAAACTTATACAAAAACGATGAATCCGGAGCGAAGCGCCTGCAAAACTTTCGGCTTATGTACTAAGTTGAAAATGTGTTAAAAATTATCCTGGCGGTCTCTCAAAATGCGCTTCAAGAAGTTAATATTTTGTCGTTACGGAACCTTATAAAAAAGTAATAGGAATTCTAAAATTTCGGAATAAGACAGGTCTGCCAAGTCGCCCCCCCACCCCCACAAGCACGTGCTCGTTTATGAATGCGACTCAAGATCTCGTCTAAAATTTTGCTACTCAACGACCGGAAATCTCACTGCGCTAAGCAGGATAATAATACAATTAACGATACGTGTCGCCAGTTTATTTCTCGAAACATGCACCAAAGATCAGCCTCAGTGTACAACAATAAATATCTATTAAGTATACGGTTTATTACTCGTACCCATAGGTGGGCCGGCAACAAAATTCTGGGGGTGCAATATTTTTCAAAGGTCAAAAAATAGCCTTAAAAATGGTGGTATGGCAAAAAATCAACATTTTTCAACGTTTCTCATCGAGCACTATCCATTGGCATCAAAAAATTGCGAAAAAAAACAAAAAAAATTCCAAAACTTGAATTCTGGGGTAGTATTTTAGTTTCTCAGGGGGCTTGTGCCCATACCGACAAACAAAGCATTTTAATCAGTCGTTTCGCTCAGCAGTGGACCATTTTCGTTATTACTCGTGAATTTAGTACTTAAAAGATCCATGAACTTTGGTGCTCAGATTTCGAATATATGCAGCCTTGAAAGACCATGACTATCAAATTATATAATACTGCTCTTGAATTTACATAACTCCTGGCACGATTTATATGAGTTAAAACGCGCTCCTCCTTTCACTTAGGACGTTGTAAATAGTGTAAGGCCTTGGCTCATATCCACACAATTATGTGGCACCTCCGCATTCAGGTTGGGGTAAATTGCCGATTTTGGGAAGAAAGGTGTTCACATATGTAAATATGAATGTCAGAAAGGTTTGTCGGAGTCCCCCAAGAATCCGGCGGATCCCCCAAAAATCGATAGACCTCTCGGAATTGAATTTTTGGTGCTATTTTTGACAATTTGGCCCAATTGGCCCCCCCGGAAGCCGGCTGCTGCTCACCTGTGGAGGATTCTGGAATTCGAATTTCTGCAAAATCAATGAAAAAGTGTGACTCTTGCTTATAAACCAAGAAATTTTGACTTTTTGATTACCAATTTACCATTTTTCGTGGAAAATTGCAAAAACATAATCACATTAAGTAAATGAATATTAATTTCGGAAATCGCGCAGCCATCAACTTGACAATGGTTTGCAGAATCGTATCCATACGCCAGTTTTGGCTGGGAAAGCTAGAGAGAAATGCAGAGGGAATAACTCAGTAAATGAATCACTTATTAGCCACACACATTAAGTGAATTCATTATTAAGTATATCTACTTACAAGTCCGTTTGAACTATTCACAATATTCATATTTATTTTCGTGCAGAACCGTACGACCGGACATTCGTTGGGATAATTAAGACCACATTCAATCTTCAGGCTGTACATTCGGCTTTCATACGGTGTCTACAAGGAATGCAATAAAAGTTAGGGCTAAACTAGAAGTTATAAAATATTTTATGAAAAAACCAGCGGCTATTAGTTTCATTTAGGTACCTACCTACTGAATATTTTGCACGTGGATCAAATATTAGTCGAACGAAGACAATGCATATGTATAAAATGTTAGCATCGTGTGCATACATGGTCTTGGAAGAGGTTTACGGGTTTTCAACCAGTGTTTTTTTCGAAAGTTTAAAAAAAGAGTCGTAGAAAAGGTGCTTTTTAAAAGAGTCAGATTTTCGGCGCTTCGCGCCATATATGTACTTTCCTGACTTGACAATATTTTGACAATATAAATTGGACAATTTATTCGAATTTTTACCATTTTTTCAATGTATTCTTGCTCTGGAAAGATAGAGCATCGTCAGAAACGCGGAAAAGCAATGTTTTTGATACATATCCATTTCTTGAGCCCAAAACACGTACTTTGAAATATCACCCCCTAGAATTTTCATGCTGTGCAATGTCTGATCGTGCGTACATGTAATGCAAGTGATTATATTGAAGCAACTAAATCTCCCATTTCTATGTACAAGTATGTACATATTGTGTTCTAGTAAGTAACGAAAGAAAAATCTATAATTCTTCATAATTACCATACTAGCTAGGAAAGACTTAAAAAGGACTAACACTAATTAATTACATTACAAGTCAGCCTGCAGCTGCATAAAAATAGTTTTTCTCTAATTATTTTTTGTGTATATATGACGGAAATTAAGAGCTTTCCCATGAATATCTCTATTTGATCAATACACTTTTTTTACATTTTGAATCAGATTTCACAGAACGCGAGTTAAAGTTTCAGTGCCATTTTAAGCTACCTAAATCTAAAAAATAGGTACCCAAAGCTTTCGGAATTCCTGTACCATTTTATAAGACGAAAGTCTACTCTCGTACAAGGATTTTTAGATAAAAAAACATGATAAGTCAAAGGTCAACGCACTTTTAATCAGTTATTCGAATAAACTTTAAGAAACTTTCAGATTGCTAGCGAGGCTCTTTCCCAGCATATGACTATGACTGCGAGGAATCGAAATCGAGAATAATTTTTATCGTACATTTTTATTTTTCTCCATCTTAAATGTGAATTTTTCAGCACTTTGGGCCACAGCTATATTTATAGATGACATCTGCATGAACTTTCTTTAGCGACAAGAAAAACGTTACTCGCGCACATTTACATCCGTATTAGTAAGTAGCTTCGGTTTTCATCAGAGTACGCTAATCATATGAGTATGTAGTTGCGTCGGCACGGCATGTTCCCACGTCAATCCCACATTTTTATTTTTTCCGCCTTAGCTCTCGCTTTTTGTTTACTCATTGTATTTCCTCACATGATTGAACAGGCCAGGTACGGCAGTATTTCATGTGTAGGTTTACAATGATTTTTATTTATTTTCTTCCTTTTAGAATATTCTTTTTATTATTGATGTTATTACTATTATTATAGTATTCATAGTATTCGGGCACATCGATGTAGATTTTCTATTCCTGTCCTGCTCTCGCTATCTATTTACTCATTGTGTTTCCTCACGTGATTGAACAGGCCAGTTACGGCAGTATTTCACGTGTAGGTTTACAATTGTTTTATTATTTATTATTCCATTTATTTTTTAATTATTTATATATTCTCTATTAATGTTTCTTTTTTATATATCATAATATTTATAGTATCTATAATGTTAATTCGTTTATTTCTTTATTCAATTAATTAATTTTTCCCTTTTTTATTTTTATTTTATTATTTATTTATTTTTTTTTATTATTTTTTATTTTTTATTTTTTTTATTTTTTTTTTCATTGATGAGAGGCAGTCTAGCCGCCTAGACTGGTGCCGCTAGGTTGCAGTGACAGTCAGAGAATCAAAGGCACGAAACTGTAGCAACCTAGTTCCTCTCTGATGACCTCGCCTGTTTATATTTTTCACGTTTTTTTGTGTATTTATTCTGTATAACTCCTGCTTACTTCTCTCGTTTCACTTGAACTCTTGCACCTCGTAAAACCCGTAATTTCTCATAATATAATTTTGTGTGCTTTTTATGTACTTGTGTATATACTATTTCTCGCGTCTTTTTGTTTCTTTTATACTAACAGCATGCCTAATTTATTTACCTTTTATTTATTTATTTATTTATTTATTTATTTTTATTTTGTTTTATTTTTTATGTTTTTAAATTTATTCTATTATTTTTTCATATAGATGACTTTCTGTTATTATACCAATTAAAAATCATTAAAAATTGTCCTACAAATATTTTTCAGTCTTATATACTTGAACAATATATGTAACAGGATAGACGGGAAATCTTTCTACCCAACGTTGGCCGACCATCATCCGAGATTTTTTACCCCTCTCTCCTCCCATTTCCGGCGACAACTTGCGTATTTAGGTGATTTTTATGTGCTTTTTCTGCCATTTTCAACCAGAAATTAAAGATCATTGAACCCATCCCCTAAAAATGGCCGGCTACCCTCTCCCAAAATTTTGAGCAATCAAATGTCTGAATGCATATATGTTTACTCGCGCAATGTAGGAGCAGAATAGGGATCCCCGTATAAAGTCAATTATTCTCTCATCTCTTCAAAAGTTTCAATTGTTTTACCCCTCCTTCTTGACTTTCGGATAGAAATTTCATTTCTTCAGGTTTTTTTAATTTTTTGCCGCTTTCGATCATAAATGGGTTAAATATTTAAAACACACATAATCTTGGAGATTTGGGGGTGTTTCACCCCCGCCCCACCCCCGAGAAACTTTCTCCCTACCCCTCCAAAATTTGCTATTTTCCTTAAAATTCGTAGAAAAGGTGCTATTTTAAGCGCTTTTGGCTATCTGTTTAAGTAAAAGTGTCAAATTTGCGGCGTTTCGCGCCATATACTCATTTTTGGCTACATTTTGTTCAATTTACTAGAATTTTCCTGGTCTTTTTCGAAATTTTTTATTTTATGTTTTTTGGCTCTAGAGAGATGAGGCATTGTCAGAAACGCAAAAAACTATGTTTTTTGAGCGAATCCATCGTATTTGAGCCTAAAGAAGTACTTTACAAGTTCACCCCCCAAGGATTCTAATGCTGTGCATGTCTGCTTGCAAATGCTAGTTTAAAAAAATTGATCCCCTTATAGTGATCGGCTAAAAACCCCTAAATTTTAAGCGATCACAGGCACGAATCTGTCATTTCTATTTTTACCCTTGGTGGACCTATTATCATGCAAGTCCAGCGTGACAAGGTCATATCTTCATCGTCTTCCAAACCCCATGATATCGTACCGTCTCCCTTGCCTTTTTGACCTTCTTCTAATTCTTCTAACAATCGAAAATTGCGCGGGACGTCTACTAAAATAAATTAAATTCGTGAAATAAAATGGCGAATCAAAAGATACAGGACATATTAGATTGCAGAGTGTCTCAGCCATACGTAGCTAATGTTTTATGAAAGAGTAATGGCAAGCGATTTCTTCACAACGCGAAAAAATTATATTAAATTAAAAGACGAATCATGGCCAGACATGCACAGCTTGGGGATTCTGAAGGGGTGAAATTTTAAAGTGTCTTCTTTGATCTCAAATGTCAAAAACATCGTTTTTCGGCGTTTCTAACGATTCTCCATCTTTCTAGGCATAAAAAGATTAGAAAATTTCGAAAAAAATCAAAGAAATTCGAATAAATGTTACAAACTTTGGTCAAGAAATGTGACGGAAATTTGACACTTTTAAGCAAATAGTCGGCTAAAAACGTTTAAAACAGCACATTTTTTACGAAATTTTAGGGCAAGTTTCTTCAAAAAAAATTGGTACAACCGTCACTGTCGGATGATTTTTGATGTAAAACTTATAGTCATCATTTTATTTCGGGGAAAACAAAAATTTTGAAGTCAAATATTTATCTCGAGAACCTTTAGAAGGTAGTCAAAAACAAAGGCATTTTTGCGCGTTTCTCGCCAACTCTATACAACGTTGAAGGAGAATTTCAAGACATTAGAAAATTTTGCACTCATAAGCATACATGGTCTTTGGAGGCAGTCTGGGTGGTGTCATACACGATCCCTCAGAAAAATTTTCACAACCCGCAAAAATTTTTACTTCCCACCCCCTAGAATTGGCGATTTTTTGAAATTCACAAAAATTTTCTAAGCATCTGTAGAAAGATGTTTTTTAAGCGTTTTTAGCTATGTGCTCAATAGTGTCAAATTTTCGGCGCTTCGGGCCATAACACTCATGGTTGGACTATATTTTGTTCAATTTGTCCCGACTTCTTTGATTTTTTCGAAAGTTTTTGTTTTTATGCTCTGGAAAGATAGAGCATCGTCAGAAACGCTGAAAAACGATGTTTTTGATGTGTACTCACCATTTTTGAACCCAAAAGGGACTTAACAATTTCACTCCCCCACAAAAGGCACTTTACAATTTCACTCCCCCAGAAAATTTTTCACCCATCCCTAGGAATTTTTTCATCACCTCTCGTAATTTGCGATTTTTCGAAACTTTTCAAAAATTTCCTGACCATTAACGGTTCCTTAACTTTTTTGTCTTTTTACTCAATCTTTGTGCTTTGCGCGGAAAACAACGAAGAAAATGAATCGTCGGAAAAACTTGACATGTTTTCCATTTGTACTCGTAACTCAAACTTGATCTTTATGGAAGAAAAAGCTATACATAAACAAGGAATCAGAAGTTGAGAGCTGAAAATTTTCGCGTTTACAAGTTTGAAAGTGCGCTAAGGGGGCCTTTTAAGCGTAATTTGAGAATTTTTTATTTCTCCCTATTGAAGGCGATTGTGAGTGAAAAAATTTGTCATTTCAGACAGGAGGCAACCATACACAAAGATCTAGGGGGGTTCAACGCAAGGAAACTTTTCACCCCTCCCAGAATTTGCGATTTTAAAGTTTCAAAAAAATCGTAGAACAGGTACTGTTTTAAGCGTTAGCTATCCGTTTGCTCAAAAGTGTCAAATTTTTGGCACTTTGCGCCAAATACTCATTTTTAATTTCTTCAATTTATTTGGAAAATTCCGATTTTTTTTAAATTTATGTTTTTATGCTGTCGAAAGATAGAGCATCGACAGAAACGCCAAACGACGATATTTTTGACGCATATCCACCATCTTTTAGCGGAAAAATACACTTTAAAATTCCCCCTAGAATTCCCTTGATGTGCATATCTGGAGGAAACTACTGCCCCTGCCTATATCCCCCTGGCTACGGGCCTGTGAATGCACATGCCTCAGATACCAAACTTCAACGAGCAATAAACATTAGTAAAAATGCCAATAGTCGCATTTCCATGTATAAACGAGCCCACTTCAGAAAAAATATTAACACCCAAAAACTGAGTTCAGTTCCAGGAAAAGTGGAGGACCGATCGACAGAAGAAAGAACTTAAATATTTTGCTCCATTATAGGAGCTTATCAAAATCGGCCAAAATGAATTGTTTAATATTAATAAAAAAAATAATCTGGCAGATTACAAATGTACAGTCTTCTTTACTCGCTATCGGCATTGAAGGTGATAAGCACTCAATGCATGGGTTACGAATGACTGAAAAAGACAATAAAAAAATCAGCCTAAAAAGGATGAAGAATTACGTGCAAGGAAAATAAATCCTTCAACACGTCTTATCCGATGTATTTCGTTCTCCTTCTCGCTTTATTTCTTATAGCAAGTAGGCACACACGTCGCTGGGCTAGTATCAATTTATTAATACTAACCGAAGGAAAAGAGCACCCGAGGAAAATAAGTTGACGAGGGTAACACAATCTGAATATGTCTTATTTTACAAACTTACTGGCCATAGCTCAGATGGACGAAATGTTCGAAAAGTGAACACTGACGTTTATGATCCGCTTGACAGAATATATTCTTCTGCAAATACGACTGTTGAGTAGAATAACTGCCTAATGGAAAACAGAAGACAATTAGAAAAACGACTGTTATACGCGCATATTACTTTCTTGATCATCTTTGCAAGTAAATTCATATAAATGCAATGTCGCACATATGAACATTACACAGCGGATATGCAGCTATTTCATTTATAGCACGTAGACCAGTCAGACTAAATCAAAAATTAGAGACCCCAGAAATTTATTTAAAAATTTTCCTAATTCTTCGCTCGCAATTTTTTTGATTCTAGCGGGTGGAACTTCGTAAAAACATCATAAAATGCTGTTTTTCGCACCAACCATAAATTTTTTGGCTTTCTATTTACTGTTAAAAGTTTATGGACATCCAGAATTTCGGCAATACCCGTGCGTGAAAGCAACTGGTCTTCAGAGCGGAATCACATGCTTATAAAATGGTCGGCAAGGTGGGTAGAATATCAGAAATCCCAACCAGTAAATTTAGTCATCTCATTTTTTTGAGCAAGTACAATGGTCACATTGGAAAAATTGTTTCGAAACATAAATTAGAATAGCTCATTTGTTTAGATTTTAAGCAGCTACGGTGTAAAAACGATATTGATAGATAAAAATTCCCATGAATGTTGAGATTAAATTTGTCTAATACACCATTGTCTTATACTCGAGATAATTATGAAACCTGCTCGATCTTTTAAGTTGTTTATTGATTTTTAACAGATTTTCACTTTGCTTTCTGATTTAGTTGCTTTTGTTTTATTTTTAAGTAGGTAGGTAATAAGGTCCAAAGAACGCTTCTTTTAGATGTCTTCACCTAAAATTTAACTTTGTGACTTTGCTTTGCTCACCTCATTCATTATCACAAAGTTTAATGAAATCGATGGTTTATGATCATAAGATGACATTCGTTCCCGCATCATTTAGAAAATGTAGCCTTTTTCAGATATAGGAAAAAATTGAAAAAATCAACTAAAACATATAATAATATACACACTTGAGCAATCTAATATCGTAAAGCCCAATATTTCCCAATAAATTACATCTTGTCTTTCCTACTCGCATATATGCGGCATGCGCTAGCCAAGCACTACTGCCACTGCCAACGCTTATTGCAAGCAATGGAAGCTCACACAATGGATATATAGATTAAGGCTGAGCTATGCACGCAGTTGTGCACAAAGATGCAAATAATTAAATAGAAACTTACCTGCTGACTAGTTCCTTGGGCTAGAAACATTTAAAAAAAACGAAAAAAAACCATAGATAGTACCTACATTTCCTAGGTACTTATTCAATTTAGTCTCCACCAAAATTTTTTCCATCTTTTTCAACAATAGGGTTTGAACAGGGCTTTTTCCGAGAGAGAAAATAACTTTCAGTTGCCGGGTTTGGATCCTCAGACGAATTGTTTATTATGGACAGATATGTATTTTCAAAGAAAGTATTTAATCGGATCGAACGTTCGTATACACATGGTCAGCACCGAAATGTATTCTTATCTTCTCAAGTGATAAGCATAGTATACACACATTCAAATAGGGGGTGAGGGTAGTATTACCCCCTCAGGGTCCAAGACTCAAGTCACTGTCAAGCGATTTATGGTGAAAAACTTTCCAATTCATTTGAACTTAATTTTTATAATGGCAAAAGCGCACTTAACTTTCAGAATTTCATGAAGTGATACAGTATTTTTGAATGTAAACAAGAGTATATAGACAAACTATCACTATAAAACATGCATGTAACCTCGGCATATATGTAACGGCTGGAAATTTTTAGTAGGGGTTCCTGGCCTCTTTTAGAAGGAGGGGGTTAGCGACTCCATTTTAAGCCGAAAATGGCAAAAACCTAAGAATAGCCAAATAAGGGCAAGTTTTCGCCAAAAATGGGGGAGGGTGATCAAAAATTTTCTGACTTTGGAGGGGGTGCGGGGCATAGAAGCGTGGGTGAAGGATCACCCAAACTCCCTGTCATATGAGTGCTTCTCGGCCATTTTTAGGAGAGGGGGTGAGCGGCTCCGATTTTTGACCAAAACTGGCAAAAACACCTAAAAATAGCCAAAAACGCAAGTTTTTGCCAAAAATGGGGGAAAGTGGGTCAAAATTTTCTGACTTTTGGGGTGTGGGAAGGACGTCCAACCTTGGATATGCCTCAAAGCTCCCTGTTGCACGTATGGTTTACGACCATTCTTTTAGAGGGGGGGGTAAATGACCGCTAATTTTTAGTTAAAAATCGCAAAAAAGGCACCTAAAAATGGTCCAAAATGCACGTTTTCGCCAAAAATCGATTTTGGCTCGTATTAATTTTCGGAGCCATCATTATATAATGTTAAAATACTTTCTGGGGCAAAGTGAAAGTCATTTTAACGTTTTTTAGTATTTTTCAGGCGATTTCAAAAAATTTTCGGCGCTTCGTGCAAAATGTCGCTAATATATATACTGTATTAAGCTTCAAGCAGTTGCATTATACACTCCAAAATCAATCTTTGTGTAATCTGACATCTTCATGCGGATTCAAATACCTTTTGTATCTATTTCTACTGTTTTTAAAAATTTTATGCAAAAATAAGTACTATTTATTAATTTTGCACTTTTTTGCCGTTCAAATACAAATGGACTAATTTATCTTGGTGTTGCATGAATTTATAAGCGCAGTGGTGCTCATTTTAAGATTTAATCGGCATATTACAATTTCTGAAATATTTATGATTTTGTAGTACAAGGTATTTTAACTTCTCAGTCGAGTTTTATGTGTAAATCCCATCAAAAGCTCATTAAAATTTCGGGGCTTCGCACTGAACTACTATTATCAACTAAATTCAGGCCGAATTATCACATTTAGGACTGCATGCGAGCCGCATGTAACACATTGGTAGTATGTAAACATGTGTACATTTAACAATATACTCACAGTCAGGGGCGTAACCAGGTGGGAGCGGGGGGGGGCCCGCCCCCCCGAAATGAAAAAGTAATGTTTTAAAAGCAAAGGGGGACCCTTGGATTTTTTCTTCAGGTGGAGTGGAAACGGATTGTCGACAGCCATAATGCATTTTTAGCACACTTTTTAGCTTCTAAACTCAAAATTTTCCGGCGCTTCGCGCCGGATTTCTCATGTTCTGTTTTTTCTTACTTTAGAAGCCCAGATTTTACTTAAAAATAGCGAATTTGTCAAAATTTCCGGCGCTTTGCGCTAGATTTCTAATGTTCCATGTTTTTTCTTACCTTAGAAGCCCATATTTTACTTAAAAATAGCGATTTTGTCCAAATTTCTGGCGCTTTGCGCTGGATTTCTTATGTTCTATGTTTTTTCTTACCTTAGAAGCCCAGATTTTACTTAAAAATAACGAATTTGTCAAAAATTAACGACGCTTCGCCGCCGTATTTCTTATGTTCTGTTTTTTCTTACCTCAGAAGACTAGATTTTACTTTAAAATAATGGATTTGTCAAAAATTTTTGGCGCTTCGCGCCGAATTTCTTTTGTTCTGTTTTTTCTTACCTTAGAAGACTAGATTTTACTTTTAAATAACGAATTTGTCAAAAATTTTCGGCGCTTCGCACCGGATTTCTTACGTTCTATGTTTTTTCTCTCCTCAAAAGACTAGATTTTACTTTAAAATAACAAATTTGTCATAATTTCCGGCGCTTTGCGCTGGATTTCTTATGCTCTACGTTTTTTCTTACCTTAGAAGCCCAGATTTTACTTAAAAATAACGAATTTGTCAAAATTTTCGGCGCTTCGCGCCTAATTTCTTATGTTCTATGATTTTTCTAACCTCAGAAGACTAGATTTTACTTTAAAATTACGAATTTGTCAGAAATTTTCGGCGCTACGCGCCGGATTTCTTATGTTCTGTGTTTTTTCTTACCTTAGAAGCCCAGATTTTACTTAAAAATAGCGAATTTGTCAAAATTTCCGGCGCTTTGCGCTGGAATTCTTATGTTCTATCTTTTTTCTTAACTTAGAAGCCCAGATTTTACTTAAAAATAACGAATTTGTCAAAATTTTCGGCGCTTCACACTGGATTTCTTATGTTCTATCTTTTTTCTTACCTTAGAAGCCCAGATTTTACTTAAAAATAGCGTATTTGTCAAAAATTTTCGGCGCTTCGCGCCAATTTATTATGTTCTGAATTAGTATTCTTAACAAAACTGCAAAATTAAATGCAAAGAAAAGAATTTCGAAATGTTTTGGAGTCAAGCTTTAATTTGATATTGAGAAATTAGTCATACTGATAGGTTAAAAGATAGATTTTTTTATCCAAATTTGAAATAAAGCAAGAAAATTTTTGAATTTTTCTTAAAATTTTTTACTCCACCATAGATCTTGTCGAGAAACACTCAAAAATGCCATTATTTTCGCGTATCTCCTAATGATTCCCGAGATAATAGGACTTCAAAAATTTTGGGCTCCCCCCGAAATAAAATCCTGGTTACGCCCCTGCTTATGTATATATATTATATCTACAAAAATTTGTTCGCTCATACAAAGACTTTTTTGGAGATCTTTGTACATGCACAAAGAAGCTCGTACAAAAAATAGTGTCAGCTAATAATAATACACGATTTAATTTACTGGTCCCCCGTTTTGGGATTTCACCCCCTCTCAACTCTGGACCTTGGGAAACTATGATAGTATATATCCTAATGTTGAAAAAGATGGAAAAAATTCGGTTAGGACTAAAAGCTACGGACATCAAAAGTTTAAAGCCTTCGTTTTAGGTAAAGCTGTAAATACAAATGAGTTTAAGTATTAACATATGATTACCTACATATGATAAGCATATTATTGACCATGGTCGGTCGGCACCGGAATGAATTCTTATCTTCTCAAATGATAAACATAGTAAGCCTAATGTAGGTATTTTTGTGCCTGGTGCACACCTACCTATTGTGTAAAACATTTGCTTTCAGCAAGCGATTGTAATAGCGCTTGGTTACGGTTTTCCTAGGTTTTCGAATGCGCTGATTCCATCAGTGACATTCTTAAAGTACAAAGATTAGCGCACCCTCAGCATGACAAAAACATGAATAATGTCTGCACAGCTGTGGTAGGAAGTAGGGTGCTGGCACCAGTCTGAATTCTTAATCCTTGAAATGCTTCTACACATTCACTGAGCCGTTGTAACCAACGTCCTCGGTTTAGGCTTAGTTACGTGCATTCACATATATGCCAGCGCATGGGCTAAGCATGAGGTATATGGGGCTAAAATTGTGAAGCGAGCGAAATCGCGGTTTTTCCCCACATTAAGGGGTTTTTGTTAACAAAATTTCGAGATGTGGAGAAAAACTTTGGGCTTAGTTCACAATGTGGAAAATATTTGTAATGCAAAAATGCGTTCTGAAAGATAAAATTCAAAAAATTTCCGGCGCTTGTGCCTAATTCGTTTCTCTTCAATGTTTTTTATTGGTGTTCCCAGTGCACCGCGCCGATTGCAGCACTTTTATCGACAACTTGCTCTAAAACTTCAATATAATTAAAAATCCTCTTCTACTGAACAGATTTGGTCAATTGTTGTAATGAAAAAATGCGTGTTAGAGAGCTTCCAGCGCTTCGCACTGGATTGATTTAACCTTATAAGTGTTATCATACATGTAAGGCTAAAAATTTGGGGAAGTCCGGCTATTTTTAGGGGATGGGGGGGGTTACTGATCTCCAATTTACGGCCAAAAAACACGTAAAAATGGCCAAGAAATTCGAATTTTATCAAAAATGGGGGATGGTCAAAACTTTTCTGGCTTTAAAGGGGATGGGGAGACGGCTGACTTTGGGTGGGGGATCCCCCATCTCCCTGTTACTACATGTATGCTCGTTATTGATCTTCCAGCCGCGCCATGCCGATCGCAGCACTTTCATCGACAACTTTCTCCAGAACTATACTAAGATTGAAAATCATCATCTTCTACACGGATTTTTGGACAATTTTCGGGATGCAAAAATGCGTTTTACAGAGGTAAAATGTCAACATTTTTCGGTCTTCGCGCCAAATCGATTTAATTTTATTACGTGCCATTGACGCTTAGGCTGCGCCGGATTTTGGCCAATTTTTAAAATGCAAAAATGCCTTTCAGAGAGCCGAAATTTAGAAATTTTCCATTGCTTAAATTTTACATTTGTGACTGAGTTTTAGGCCGTGCCGCGCTCGATCCCTGCACTTTTATCGACAGCTTGTTCTGGAACTTTAATATAACTGAAAATTCTTATCTTCTGCACGAATTTTCGGACAATTTTGTAATGCGAAAATGCTTTTTAAAGGTAAAATTTAAAAATTTCCGGCGCTTCGCGCCGGATTGATTTGATTTAAATAATTGTTATTGATGTTCCGGCCGTGCCGCGTCAATTGCAGCAATTTTATTGCCAAATTCGTTTTAGAGAGGTGAAATTTCGAAATTTTCTGGCGCTTCAGGCCACTTTGATAAATTATTTAGTTTTTATTCTTTGATGAGACTCCGTATAGTGCTGGCCTCTAAAAAAACCATTTTCATGTTTTTGGCTTATAACTTCAGAACAAATATCATTGAAGAAGTCAATAAACATCTATTTTTGACAGCTGCTGTAGGCCTATAACTTGCTGCATGGAAGAATTTTTAAGCGCCATATTTCATAGCAAGCCTGCATGAAATACGAAATTTTGAATAAAAACCCTATTTGCCTAAAACCATGGGATAAAAAAACCATGGGAAATAAAAAAACCACCTCCAAAATGTTATGCGAAGTGCATGGTTTGCAGCGTAAAACAGTTGGTTGATCTTAAATGATCACATTTTCGAAAAAAATTCATTTTTCACGATATTTCCGTTCACTTTATCACATTTATATAAGAATCAATAATTTTTTTCTGAATTTTATTAAAAGTTCTATAAAATTCACAAATAAAGTATTTAAGTGATAAAAACGACTCTAGGTAAGACTCTTCTACATCCTCTGCGCTGCAAAATTATGCAACTTGATGAAAAGTAATTTCGTTGCCATGGCAACGTTTACTTAACATTGGTCTTTTTTTAGGTTACAGTGGGTTTTTTTAGGTTACAATCGAACTTTTTTTGGCAGTTTTTGGGGTGATTCTTATTTTTTGTGAAAAATAAATATCAGGCATCATGAAAGGTGCTACGAGGCACATTCCTGCTAAGTTTTGTAAAAATTGGCGCTGGTTTTTTTAGGTTACAACTGGTTTTTTTAGGTTTGACTTTGAAGGTATACTGTAGCTATGTGGATGACATAGGAGAACTAAATTTTTTTCTGACATTAGTCTGCAAGGGAGCCTAACATGAAAACATAAAAGATTCCAGCAAATATGAATACGGGTAGAAATACTGACCCTCAAAAATGCCTTAAAAAAATCATAAAATGGCAATTTTTAGGAACTTTTCGACAAATTTATATCTCAAGTTTCTGAATGATCCGGAAAGCGACCAGGGGTCAGTTGTTATCCTCACGGCATAGCTTGTTTGCCAGTATAATATCATCAGTCATCTCCTTTTGGTTATGGAAAAAAGGGGTGGTTTTTTTAGGTTACAAATCGACTGGTTTTTTTAGGGGCCAGCACTATAAATCGGCTGAAGTGCACTAGTGAAGGTCTGAAAATGCAGTTCAAGGAGAGAGAACATATAACTGATCGTTATATTCATTGCAGTTATACTGAATTTTTAGTAACAAAATGTTCAAAAACTCATTTTGGGTCTCGCCATTTTATGCAGGATAAACTTTATAAAAAAACACCAATTTTCAACGTGAGCACTCAATTTGCGGACGTTTTGTAGACCCCTAAGAATGAACCAAAATTTGAAATGTGAAAAAAAATTTGGGCATGGTTCACACTGGCGTAGCCCGGGGGAAAGGGGGCATTCCCCCAGAAAAATTTCGACAAGTTTAAGAATTAAGCAATATGGTTGCATGATGATGTTCTGCGACGTAGAATCGAAAATTTGGCGCTTCAGCGCTGATTTCTCCTATCTTTTAGCAGTTTCTATGGTTTTACTGCAGGAAAAGTCAAAAACATTAGCGCTTTGCGCGCATTATAAGCCTTTTTTCGTCAAAAAAGTAAAAAGATTTTACAAAAAAATTTATTTTTTATTACCAGTTGTATACTCCGTGATCTGTAGGTATGTCCTTTTGGCTAAAGTATAGGAAGTTCAAATGTCCCAGAAAGTTACGACAAGGAAATTTTCTAACTGAGTTTGGGATGGGGAGTTCATATTTGAAAGAATTAGGTGACAGTTGGCTCGGCACTATTGACCGAGTTACAGGCTGTTGAAGTTCATGTGTTTAAGGATAGGCGAAAAGTAAGCTCTGCCTTTAAGAATGTTTTGGACTAGTCTCCAAAGCGTCGGGGAACTGTGGTGACTGAGCGGGGTTACCAATGTCTTATGCTTAGGCTTACTTATGCGCATTCACTGCATTCACATTGATACCAGCGCATGGGCTAAGCCTGAGATAAATGGAGCGAAGATTGCGGAGCGATCAGAGCAGTTTTTGCTTCATTTATGCCTTAGGCTTAGCCTGAGTCTGGCACCAATCTGAATCCGCAAGCAACAAATAAGAATTAGATCAATTTCACGATAAGCGCCGAAAAATTTTTTGAAGTTTTTACCTCTCTAAAACGCATTTTAACATAACAAAAATTTTCCACAAATGCCAACCTAGCCCAAAAATTTTTTCCATTTCAAATAATTTTGGTTGATAAATAGACCGAAAAAGTGGAAAACGGTGTA
The DNA here is from genome assembly GCA_036768485.1 of Mermis nigrescens. NCBI lineage: Eukaryota > Metazoa > Nematoda > Enoplea > Mermithida > Mermithidae > Mermis > Mermis nigrescens. The sequence goes on along the minus strand of JAVLUZ010000208.1, from coordinate 3,195,310 downwards.
GGTAGGTAGCTAAAAACGCTTACTACAACACCTTTTCTAAGAACTTCCCTTGAATTATTCGAAAAATCGCGTATTCTGGGGGCCGAAAACGTTTGTGGAGGGTGAAACCACGTGTTGCCAACTCTGAAAAGACCAACCGGACATACCAACATTCAAAACCGGACAAAACCGGACAGGAGCACAGTTAAATTCCGGACAAAACCAGACAAACAATGTATACACTTGATGAATAACAAAGCGGCTAAAATTTATTCAAATCAACTATTGCACTTAAATATTTACCACATTGAACGCATTTTGCACATTAAACAAGGCTTCAGCAGAAAGTTATAACGATTCATTAAGGCACACGATATCATCATCACAAATGCAACGATCGTACATTTTAGTGTTAAGCAATTTAAGCATTGGATCAGTAACAGTGGAGGTGCAACAATTCTCGCCCTTCCAACACAGTAAAAAACGAACACGTGATAAAGCATCAGTAGTTTTGACATCTAAGCGATTTCGTAGTTTGGTCTTCAGCAAACTTAATAAAGAAATACCCCGTTCAACGCTAGCATTAGAAAAGGGAAGACTTAAAGCAGACAATGCAAATGAGGCTTTAAAACTAATATCTTTAATGTGCTTGACCGTTTTAACATGATTAAGAAGAGCATCGTGTTTTGGGGGTAGATTAGCAGAACATAATTTACAGTGAGCAGAACCGTTTGAGCCTTCTACTAGCCACGATTTGAAATTTGGTTTCCGAACACCGTTTTTTCCCGGCGATTTGGTTGACATTATAGACCAGACCCAAGATTTTTTCCCTTTTTTCAACCTTTTTCCACGTTTTTTAAGAGGTCTAAAAATGTTTAAAATAGACCCCCTGTATTAAAAAATCAGTTTTTTAAGTAGGAAATCCTATGTGCTCATGTAATAGCAAACTCAATACAGAAATACCCCGTTCGACGCTAGCATTAGAAGAGGGAAGACTTAAAGCATCAGTAGTTTTGACATCTAAGCGATTCGTTTTTCGTTTTTTTCGCGCTCTACTAAAAATATCACGATCAGTATACGTTATTTCTGTTGAAATTTAAATTTCCTTCCTTCAGTAAAGCATTTTAGCCAATTCTGAAGTCGTTTTTGACAATAAAAACTATAATCTATCAAATGGCGCGAAGCGTCAGAAAATTCTGAAATTTCAGCTCTCTAAAACCAGAGTTGGCCGCGCATGGTTTTCTCGTTTTTTGGTTTTTTATGGTTTTTTATGGTTTGAAAATCGGCCTGGTTTTTGGTTTTTTTGGTTTTTTTGGTTTTTGTAAGTCGATGTTAAAAAAAGTCGCAAGATTCATATTTCATCATTTGTAAACTGTTCTGCGACGTAAAATCGAAAACTTCGGCGCTTCGCGCCGATTTCTTCTATCTTTTGGCAGTTTCTATCATTTTATTAAAGGGAAAGTCGGAAAGTCAGAAAATTAGCGCTTTGGGCGCATTATAATCATTTTTCCGTCAAAAACGTCGAAAAATTTCAAAAAAGTTAATTTTTTATTGCATAAATAGTGCAGGACAAATCAAGTGCTTCATCGGAGAGAAATTTTTCGATGTTCGGATTTGTTCACTCAAAGCTGCGTAATCAGCTGGCACCCGACACTGTCAAAAAGCTGGTATTTGTGAAAAGCAATATCAATCAACCAACTCGAAGGAACGACCCTAGATATTTCTAGGGATGAAAATGAACAAGAAGAAAATGATTCTTCATGTTGCCGTTTATTCTACTGAATAATTTGAAATTGTTCACTTTTGTTATTTTTTCTGAATAATTGGTTAGGCAACTCATGCCTGTTCTTTAATTTAGTGGTTTTTAATCATAATCAAGCATTTAAACACTTATACTCGCGACTAAGATATAAAAACCAAAATTTAACCATTAAAAAACCATTAAAAACCACTAAAAAACCATGAAAACCCATAAAAAACCAAAAAACCAAAATATCTGAAATTTTCAAACTTTGGTTTTTTCCAACCGTCTAAAACGCATTTTTGCATTACAAAAACTATCCAAATCCGTACAGAAGATAAGGATTCTCAATCGTAGCGTAGTTCTAGACCAGATTGTCCATAAAAATGCTGCAATTGGCGTGGCGCGGCTTAAAGATTAATAACAAGTGAAATTTAAATCAATTCGGCGCGCGCCAGAAAATTTTTCAACTTTTACCTCTCAAGACGCATTTTTGCATTTTGAGACCGGACAAAAGCGGACCAACAGCTTAAAAACCGGACATCGAAAAACGGACATGACTATCGACCGGACAAAACCGGACATCAAGCCTGAAAAGCGGACATAAATGTCCGGTTTCCGGCCAAGTTGGCAACCCTGCTCGCCTTCGCTCTCTTGCGTTGCGTATGGAGAAGGCCGATCACAGTATAAGCACAAATCTTTAACTTCAGTTTAGCGAAAGTTAGTAACATACGATTCTAATCTTTGGTTTACAAACATTACAAGTCTTTAATATTTTTAAAAATTCAAATCTAACAAGAAAGTTGCGTATGAAACTTTGAACACTTTCAAGAACCAAACTTTGATCACATTTGTAAGCGGAAAAAAATTCTGAAATAATCGAGGCAACGTTTACTTCGCTTTTTGTACCTCTGTGAGCATATACGTGGAAAGATTTTGATTCAGAATCAGAAACTAAGTAGAACAGCTACTGGACCCAAACCTCCCAGCTTCCAGCCACGGACTAAGTGCAACGCAAATAGATGTGATTTGTAATCTATTTACAAAGACTACTTATATTTATAATTAAACAGACACGAGAACGACACGAGTCAACATGGAAAAAACAAAACTAGGTCGTAAAAGCCAGTCATTAATTATCACTATCAAAATAATGTTGATAGGACCGGGAGGCTAAGGCGTGCGTGCGCTTCAACATTGAGCCCAAATACTTATTAGGGCCACATTCGTAAGTTTGAGGATAATGTTCCGCAAAAAAGTCTCTGTCGTATAAAGCACGTAATGTTTGTTCCCAGCGTATGGGGCTGTAAACCTAAAAATTGCGAACCAGCCTACATATTACACATCGCTTCGCATATTAACAAATTTTTGATCTCTTTATTGCCAGACGACCCAAAAATTGGCTTAGTCACACTATGAGATATCGAAAAACGCGGTTTTGGCATATAGAACATATTGCTGTACTCTGTAGCACGAAGTAAGCTACAGCCTTGTTATCGTTAGTGAAAAAGGATAATGTCTTCGTTTTCGTTAAGGAAATTCTTTCAGAAAAAAATAACGTTTCGCTAACGAAAACGACGACCCCAAAAAATATCGTTAACGATATTAATATCGTTTTTGAGTTATATACAGCATTTTTCCTACTTTCATGTTCTTATCATTGTTCTTTGGTCTGTTTCAAAATTTTTGAGACGTTTTACAATGAGGCGATTCGAAAGCATCAACAATTTAACCATTCAGCGTAAAGCGAAAAAAGCGACGGCTTTCTTACCAACTCATCACGTTGTGTAAAAATGACTAATATTTTGAACAACGCGTTTCCTACAATAGCCGTTAGTCTGTTTCACCTAAATTGGTGCACAAATTTCAAGAATTTTTATTGACATTAAGTCGAGAGGTTACGATAATTATATATCAGCAATGCTCTATATTCGCAATCTGTCAGCTACTGCTGAATATATTTCTTAAAATTTATGACTTAACTTGTGTGAAGCGAACTATACATGGGTTAAGACCACACATGGGCGTGGGGGTTTGGGGGGTATGCACCCCCAGAACTGAAATACCCCCAGAAATCAAAACACCCCCTCCCCCAGAATTCAAATTTTGAAATTTTTTTCGCTTTTTCAGTGATTTTTTGATGCCATTGGATAGTGCTCGATGAGAAACGTCGAAAAATTGTGTTTTTTCGCCATACGACCACTTTTAAGACCATTTTTTGACCTTTGAAAATTTTTCATTCCCCCCAGAATTTCGGTGCTGCCCACCTATGCTTAAGACTATATGTGGGCGGCAGCTAAACTCTATTGGAGGATTAAAATCAGCAAAACTTGCAATAAAGCATGTCAAAGATTCAATTCTGGGGTTTATTAATCTTTGCGGTGGGTCTTTCAGATTCTGGGGGGTAGTCATAACATTTCCTAAGGGGAAGGTTTGGAGGTTAGACCTCCGGAATGGCCACTTCACCCCCTATCCCGCGACAGGGCTGTGACCAGATAGGCATAGCATGGGAATTCTGGGAGGTAAGGTGAAATTTGGTGCCTTGTTGGGTCTAAAAACGGTGGGTACGCGTCAACAACATCGTTTTTCGGCGTTTGTGAGGATGCTCTATTTTTCTAAAGCATAAAAACAAAAAATTTCGAAATAAGTCGAACAAATTTAGTGATCGACCGGAGCGGCCAAAATGGCCGGAGCCGGATTGAACCATGTTGCTCCGGCCGGAGCCGGAGAAATATAATTTTACACGTGTGGATAGATAGGACATCTTTGTGACCAAGACCTAGACCATAGTGCACATGCATCTTAACTGCATATCAGCTAGTTAGTTATATGAAATGCAGGGGCGGATTTAAGGGGGACGGCAGGGGGCGACCGCCCACATTGGCCAAAATATTTGGCGAGATAAAGAATGCAGGGGCGGATTTAAGGGAAAAGCGGGGGGTGGCTGGCCGCCCTCCCAGCTTGGCCAGAAATATTTGGCGAGATAGAGAATAGATATGCAATTTGCAATGATTTTTGGCCGTCAGTGACCATCACTGTTATTTTTTGTATGAGACAAAGATTTTGAGGCTCGTACAAAGATTTTCGGAGCCATCTTTGTACAATGTACAAAGACTTTTCAGGGCAAAGTAATAGTAATTTTAACGTTTTTTGGAGTATTTTTAGCAAAATTTCTAAAAATTTTCGGGGCTTCGCGCCGAGTATCATAATTACATTCTATTTAGCTCCAAGCGCGGGCTTAACACTCCAAAATCTATCTGTAAGCATCTTTGTACAGATTGAAGCATCTTTTACATCTATTTCCACTGTTTTATAAAGATTTTATGCAGAAAAAAGAACTATTAAACAACTTTGCACTGTTTTCTGTCATTTGAAGATAAAATTGACTCTTTTATCTTTGCGCTGCATTAAATTCATAATAAAATTGGTGTCTATTATGAGATTCAGTCAGCACATTGCAACCGCTTATTATTTATAATTGCGTAACACAACTTGCTGAGTCGAATTTTATGTGTAATTTCAACCTAAGACTCATGAAAATTTTGGCGTTCCGGGCCGAACTAATATAACCAGCTGAATTTAGGACAAAGTTACACCTTTTGCGAAGCGTGCGGGTCACGGATAACAATCTAGTAGTATGTAAAAATGTGTGTATTCAATTGCATATCTATACGTTATATGTACAAAAAAATTTTTGCTCGTAGATCTTTGTACATGCACAAAGAGGCTCGTACAAAAAAAAACAGAGGTGACCATAATTTCTCAAAATTTTTCTTGCGCTATGCGTCGGATGATATGTACCTATTCATGAGATTTATTTACTTTCTTGGCGACCTGGAAGCCATTATCTGTTCATGTAGATTTCAAAACAATTTTTACAGCAGAAACAGCTATTTTTGCATAGTTTTCTTCTATTTTCGATTAAAAATTTCGATGTTTCGCATCAAATGCTATAAATACAAGAAATCTAGCAGTAAATCATGTTTCTAGACACGATTTTTTTCGTATTCAGCAAAAAATTATTCCCGATGTATAAAGATTTTTGGGACCGTCTTTGTAAAAGTACAAAGATTTTTGGGAAGACAGTAATTGCAAAAAAGGTCTGTAATTCGAACAACATTTACTGGCGCTTCGCGCCGAAATGAGTGAATGTGTGTTCTGTATATCTTTATAATCGCAGAAATTGTATTTCAAAAGGAAAAATGTCAAATTTTTCGGCTCTTCGCGCCGTTTTACGATTCTTAGTGATTTTTGCCCTAAGAGACCCAGAAATTACCTAAAACACACTACCGAAATTCGAACAACTCCGTTTTTACCACACTAAAATCGCTACTGTACCATATAATAGTAGGTACCTAAAAATTTGTTTGTGCAAAATGTACAAAGACTTTTGGGGACGATCTTAGTACATGTACAGACGGACCTTGTACAAAAAACACTGACTGCTTCTAGACGTCTACCCGCCTTGATTTCACAAGTTTTCCAGCTCTTCGCGCCAGATTTTTATAAAGTCAAAGAAAGTTAATGATTTTCTCACACAAAATTGTCGAAAATTTCAAAATTTTTAGATTGCATTAAAAGTGATTTTATGTAAAAGTACACTATGTAGAACATCGAAAAAACGCTATTTCGTGCGTTAAGGGCAAATTTTTGTAATTATTTTTGACTGTTTTAGGAAAAGTTGGGATGCCGCCCCCTCCCCTTAGGAAAATCCTAAAGAATGGATATGCAATTTGCAATGATTTCTGGCCGTCAGTAGCCAAAATTTCTCAAATTTTTCAGACGCTACGCGCCGGTTGATACCTATTAATGACATTTATTTACTTTTTTGGCGACCTAGAAGCACGGTTTTTTTCATGTTCGGTAAAGATTTTTCCCGATGTACAAAGACTTTTCGGGGCCGTCTTTGTAATACATCTACAAAGATTTTTGGGAAGACAAGAACTGCTAAAAAGGTCTAAAATTCGCATCAAGCAATAAATCATGTTACTTGACATCTATCCGCTTTAATTTCACAAATTTTCCGACGCTTCGCGTCAGGTTTTTGTTGAAGTCAAAGAAATTTAATGATTTTTTCACACAAAATTGTCTAAAATTTGAAAATTTTTAGAAAAAGTATTGCGTCAAAAGTGATTTTATGCGAAAGCATACAATGTAAAACACTGAAAAAACGCTATGTCGGGCTTTGAGGGCAAATTTTTGGACCTGTTTTTGGCTATTTTTGGAAAAGTAGGGATATTGCCCCCTTAGGAAAATTCTAGATCCGCAACTGGTAAAATAGACTACATTCAACAAAATTTTATTCAATGCTTTTATTAAGAAAAAACTGTCGTCTCCTTAGCCTGTCCAAAATAAAGCGTCAATAGGCAATATTTGATGTTAAAGCATGATTGTGTGTGACCGTATATACATAGGTTCCTTACATACTATATTATGTTCAGTGAACCTCGAATATGACGTACATAATGGACAGCAACATTATCTGAAAAATCAGTATAGCATGTGCAAAGCAGGCCAGACTGTATCTTATGCTACCCTATGACTTCCAGTGTTAACAGGAATTTACTGCAGCGATTCTCACAATTTTTGTTTCATTTGCATTTTCTCCTAAAAATAAATATTTCACGATTGTAGTGGTGGTAGACACTTTATTTGGTGTTATTTCCTTTTTCTGCTTTTATATTGTGCTCTGACTAAATTTAATAAGCATAATGTCAGCAATTGGTACGTTCAATCAATATGCAAAAAACGAAAAAAATTCTCCGGCCTCCAGCCGATTTTTGGATGTCCTCCGGCCGGAGCACCGGAGTGGAAAAAATGGCCGGATTTGCCGGAGGCCGGAGCCGGATCTCCGGTCGATCACTAACAAATTGGACAAAAAATATTCGTAACATGATTATTAGCGCGAAGCGCCGAAAATTTGACACTTTTGAGCAAATATGTAAATGACTAAAATGCATAAAATAGCACTTCCTCGAATTTTCAGGAAACTTTCAGAAACTTTGAAAAATTCGCGAATTCTAGGGGTGAAAAATTTTTCCAGGGGATGAAACCCCTCCCCCTGAAACTTCCTGTAAAGATCCTGTGTGGCTGCGATCCTCTGAATTGTCGCTTTTTCGTGAATATTGTAAAGAATGCGACTTTTTTATGCGTTTCTAGCTCATTTTTGGCTCAAAATTCACAAATTTTCGGCGTTTCGCGCCATATACACATTTTTTGACTATATTAAGTTCAATTTACTCTATTTTTTACTTTTTTCGGACGTTTAGTTTATCTCCACGCCACTCCAACCAGCAGCCTCCTCAGCAAACTAGTACTCGGTATGCAGTTAAATAGGATTAAATGTATGTACAGAAAAGTAACGTTATTTTCACGATATTATTTACCAAAATTAATATCGTTTTCGTTAACGACGACTCTTGAAAAAAGATATCGTTTCGTCAACGACGGCCCAAAAATACGTCGTTAACGATATTTTTCGTTTTAAAATCGTTAACTATAACAACCCTAAGCTAGAATCTTCAATAAGAAATGAACAGAGAATTGTAAGAAGGACCGCCTTTGTTTGTACATTTATTTATAAAACGAACTCGTACAAAAAAACATTTAATGATATGTAACAAACTAATTGAATCTTAGCGAAGAATACACATAAGCCGGCCCGTATCCAGGATTTTATTTCGTCGGGGGAATAGTAGAGGGTGCGAAATTTTTGAGGTAAGATTTCTTGAGAACCATTAAGAGATAGGCAAAAGTAAAGACAGTTTTGAGCGTACCTCAGTGATGTGTGCAGAGAAAAATTTTGAAAAAATTTTTAAAAAATGTTATCCTATTCCATACTGATATGAAACAAATCTATCGTTTAACTAGCTATACAACTGATTTGTTATTATTTAATCGACGAAAAATTTCCTAGCTTCTGTCTATGTATCTAATCTTTGTGTTACAAAGAAAAATAATGCAAAAAATGGATAATTCGGCGCGAAGCGCCGAAAAAATTCGATATCTACTCGTCTAGTTCAAATTTGAGTGCACCAGAAGACAAAATATAGATGAACAACAAATCCGGCGCTAAGAGCCAAAAAATTTCATCTTTTCTGCGTAATAACTCAAATTTTAGCTGTTTTGATTGGGCTAGATGACAAAAGGCATACCTATACAATAAATCCGGCGCGAAGCGCGTGAAAAATTGACACGCTCTTTATATGTAGCTCAAATTTGAGCGAATTCGGGCAGTTTAGAAGACCAAATTATAAATAAAAAATAAATCCGGCGAGAAGCGCCGGAAAATTATGAGTTTAATAGCTCAAAATACGCTAAAAACTTGTTTTTGCATTGTTTCAGACGCACTCGCAAATTTTCCATTTTACCTCTAGAGGATCATTGGGATAAACAAAAAATTCTTTCATATCGGGGCGCCCCCTTAATACGTGCAGATTACACGGGACTTCAAAAGCAAGTAAAAATCTTGTAACGTACATGCATGGAACGATACTCATCAGAATATGTGGTGAAAAACTTCTTGGGGTACAAATTACTCTCCGCAGATCATGTGTGAGTGTCCCGATACATAATCTATGCACAAATTATTATAAACTAAAATTACAGAAAAAGACTGAATAAACAAGCATGCTATGTATGTATAACAATGAAAGATGTAAAAAGACCAGAGGAGCGTAAAAGCGCGCGGTTTTGTGCAAATAAGGAAAGAAACAGCATATTTCGTGCAACTTCGTCCACAAAACAAGACACCTTCAACATTATGCAAATCTAAATACATATTTTGATTCTTACTGAACAATGAAAACCATTTCATGCAAGCTGGCACAAATAAAATTGAAAAAATAATTAAAATTATGCGATAATAAACTAGTGGATAACTAAAAGAGATGATATGAAGTGTTGATTCCGCTAGCTAATTTGACTCAACAGAGGAAGCGATAGCTTGATTTGACTCCGATCAATATGTTCACGTAATATTGTTCATCGCTCAAAAAATTGGTAAAAAAATAAAGATACCTGTTTAACAAGACGTCGGGCCGAATCATTCGCTGATTGCGTATACGGCTTACAATCTATGTTTGAATGAATATTAATCAGAGGAGGCGAAAATGGGTTTTTCATGCTGCGCAAGGCTTCGCGCAGTGTTTCGGCCGCTGGCCTCATCAAGGCCGTATGAAAGGCGCCGCTGACTGCAAGCCTTTTGCACCGGAGACTAAATTTATCAGCGTTATTTTCAATGAATTCAATCGCCTGAAAAATTGGCATGAAGCAAGAAATGACAATAGAAAAATTACTGTACTGTACACTACAGTAGTAAAAAGTTATTACTCTACATAAATAGGCACGAAAAAACCAGTCAATACATTTATTTAAATAGGTACACAGTGTCACACAAGCACACTGGAGGGCATCTCACTATTAGGACTTTTGAAAGGCGTACCCCCCATCAGCCGCCTTGGACCAAACCTATTGCTCGAACCATGACAAAGCACCAAACGACGTCTAACAAAGTACAAATCCTTGTTTTTCGAGCCGCATAATGTTCAATTCGTTCATTCAGACACTTTCCTTCCACTATTTCGCATATATCTGATGTTACAGGTCATTCCAGCGCCCTATTTTTATTTGTTTTCAGGCAAATTTAATCATCGAAATTTGTGAAAAATAAAATAAACGAATCTAGTATCAAAATTTGGCATCAAAGAGCTAAATTAAGACCCCTGGGAAAGTTGGTTTATCACATAACTTTGGACCGTGTGCATTTATGCAAAGTGTCGTGTCGTGTCACCTTTGGAAAAATTTGGACTCTTTCATTGATTTAGTCTCACTAATAAGCGCTTCTTGAGCAGAAAGAATAGAAAATTGGTATGTAATTCAATGCAAAGTTTCATAAGCTTCCAACATTGTTACCTTTGCGCCCTAAAATAATGCAAGCGACGATCCAAAAAAGCCAAAATCGCTTAACAATACCTAACTGTCTGACGACTCAACGGAAGCAAAATCCCTAGGCCTCGTCACGATTGAACCGCATGGTATTACTGGAGTACGTCCACACTTTTTAAAAAATCATTTTCGTTAGAAAATAAAATCGCCATATTTGTAAATCGACATCGCTGATCTCAAATCCGTTGTCTATTTTTAGCCTGCATGCATCGTTGTTACAGTATACCTACAGTACACCTCAACACTTATTCAAAAATCATTTTCGTTAAAAAATAAAATCGCCATATTCGTAAATTGACATCGCTGATCTCAAATCCGTTGTCTATTTTTAGCCCGCATGCATCGTTGTATACCTACGTTACAGTATAACTACTGTACACCTCCGATTTTTTATTTTCAGATCTCAGATAACTTACTTCAGAAAATTTATTAAGATCATGGCACAAGATATTAATACGAAAAGCAAGCAGCGAGCCGTTTTCTCGTGCGAATTCGGTGGCTGATTCTTCAGTTCTTGTGATATGGCGAAATTCATGCATATTAATATCTTGTGCCATGATGTTAATAAATTTTATGAAGTAAGTTATCTGAGATCTGAAAATAAAAAATCTGAGGTGTACTGCAGTTATACCGTAACGTAGGTATAGAACGATGCATGCAGGTTAAAAATAGACAACGGATTTGAGATCAGCGATGTCAATTTACTAATATGGCGATTTTATTCTTTTAACGAAAATGATTTTTAAAAAGTGTTGAGGTGTACTCTACGTATACTGTAACAACGATGCATGCAGGCCAAAAATAGACAACGGATTTAAGATCAGCGATGTCGATTTACTCATATGGCGATTTTATTTTTTAACGAAAATGATTTTTTAAAAGTGTTAAGGTGTACTGTAGGTATACTGCAACAACGATGCATGCAGGCTGAAAATAGACAACGGATTTGAGATCAGCGATGTCGATTTACTAATATGTCTATTTTATTTTTTAACGAAAATGATTTTTAAAAAAGTGTGGACGTACTCCAGTAATACCGAACCGCATGACCGACTTATGGGGTCAGCGCAGCCTATGAAGTCAGTCAGGAGACTTTTTTCGAGTCAAAATAATCTTTCTTTAGTCAAGCTAGACCATGCATACATAATTTTCAGGTCTGGGGTGTTTTTTCACTCTCCCCCACAGAATCGTTAATTTTTTAAAACTGGCTGCGAATTTGACTAATTTTGCATTATTTTAAGACATTTCCGAATTTTCACGCCCAGGTCGATCGTGCCCGTGCATTACCTGGTCTATAGAAGTCCTAAGCCTTCCACTTGCATGCCTGCCCCTATATAATTATCGATTATGCATATCATCACATGATATTGATAGAAATTCTACTATCTACCCTCAAGGATCAGACTGTCGATTCCTTACTAAGCAGTCTTTAAGGAGCCTTCTTCCTAAAATCAGTCTTCAGTTTGAGTTGCAAGCATACATGGGCAGGAGCCAAATTTTGGGGGCCTGGATGGTGCAAAACTGGCTAAATTTCCAAAAAACATGCCGAAAATTCAATTCAGGGGTCTATCGATTTTAGGGGTCTACAGAATTCTGGAACTGTAAACCTCCCTCAGGAAAATGTGTGATCGACCTTATATGGGCAAATGGTAAATTCTGAAGGGCAGGGCTCAACAATTTTTAAAGATAAAAAAGGTAAAAGAAACTCGTGGTAAGGGCAAACAACACCACTTCTCAAATTTTCTCATCAAGCTACATACATATATATAAAATATTGCAACAAAAATCGTGAACAAGCGAAAAACATTGTCGAGAAGAAGTACACTTTTCTTTATCTGATTCTTTCCTCTGTAATACAATTGTCGTAGAAGGAATAAGTTTAGAACAAAACGAAATTCATGATTAGAAATTTGTGTAAAAATCGCCGAAATTACAGATTTAAGACATGATTTGATATTAATATATAATTAAAAACTTATATTACACGAACGTTGTTTGGAGAGAAAGATGATGCTAAAATAATAATTCGCTCAGTAAAAGTACTCAAAAGTATATTTGACGTATCAAATATACCTCCTTAAAATAATGTACATTGAGCCATACACGAATCTTGCAGAAAATTCGTGCCATTTCGTTTAAGGACAACATACTAAAGTATACTTCATGAAAGCTTGTACATGAGAATCACATTTTCAGCTTGAAGTAGCGACTATAAAAATGTATTCTAATAATCGCTACTCAGCTTTATTAAACTACTTCTATAATCGGTTTGTTGTCAATTGCCCACAAATTTTTGTGAAACCGTTTATAGATGGCGTGAAGCTTCATAAAGTTGATCATGCAATAAAAACCCTTCGGGCTGACTTATACCTCTTCATCTCCTCCAATAACTTTGCATTCTGTGAAAAGAAACTGCGCCACTGAGCAAACGGGTTCTCGCTCCATTTGAAGGCTCTTGTTCTTCCTGAAGAATCGCACATAATATTAATTTGAATAACTTATAAACAGCCGATAAGATCATACATGCACACAGTCAAAATTATGGGGTAAACCGAGTTCCCTTTATGAAAGGAGGTAAACGAGTAATTTTTTACGTGATTAATGACAAATTTTCGTACTTAATTAGTCGTATTTTATTTTTCATGAATATTCACGATTAAATTTGTTGAAAACAATAACAAAAAGGGTAATGGAATGACCTTTAACATCAAATTTATACAAACTAAATGGCTGGACGAATGAATTGAATAGTCTTCTGCTCGAGAAATAACATATGTACTTGAAATCGCACCGGTAGACGTCATTTTACGCTTTCTGATGGTTCAAACAAGCTGTTTTAGTCCAAAATGGCCTCACGGGGGTATAGCCTCCATAAGTCCTGGTCTAATGTGCGTGTGTGAGTTTACGACTAAATTGAGAAGTAGTATTTTTATTCTTGCGACTTTCCCTCAACCTTGTTTGCGCAATCAATCTTGTGAAACGAGCTACTTAAGAGATTTTGAATTCTCTTAAGCCGAAACTTCATTACGATCCAGGATTCCATGCTATTCTCACGTGTTCTGATTGCAGTTGTTTATACATAAAGCGTATAAATTAGACAAATAGTAGTTAATATTTTTCATTTGTAAAAATAAATAGTTTCATGATAATTGCTTCTAGAAATTATTGCGATTGCTTCTGATTACCGAATGAGCCAAGTTGAGCCAACTTCCTTTTTCAATGGAAGAAAATGTTTGATTGTGATTGAAAATAAAGAATAAGTTTCATGTTTAATTCGAAATGAGCAAGAGAATAGATTATAAAAACAGACTTGTCTTTGGGAATTCTAAATCTTTCCGCGTGGACCTAAATCTATAGCCTAATGTCGTCGGTACATTTTGAAACAAAAAGATTTTCAAGAGCAACTTCAAACCGATAAGGAAAAATCTAAAAATCTCTTGGTTTGTTCGAGTTTTGAATAAGTAAACTTTCGAAAAATTCCCTTTACATCTGATCTGAATCAATTGGCGAGAGATTGTTTTTCGAGTTTTGACTGAATCAACGGTTTTACCTTGAAGCGAGTTATTTAAGCTTTCAAATGCCAGTCAAGGATTACTCTTTCAGCTTCAGTGTATTCGTTTTGTAGCAATTTGATTCAAATATGTAGCTTTTTAATTTAAAGCGTTCAACAAAAATCTTATGTAAATGCCCAAGAAGACCCAACGTCAAAGAGTATCGGCGAACTAACCAAACTTCTCGCCATCACTCGCTACAATATATTAATCACCATAGAGATTCTTGATTGTTTTTTATATTACGGCTCACGTATGATCCGACTCATGCCCGAAATATGCTATTCCAAACAAAAAAATGAAATTTCAGGCCTAGTGCACTCGAATTTCAAGCTCTTCGGTTTTATTTAAAATATTTCCCAAATTTTGCCAAGATCTATATAGTCTATGTTTAGCCTGGTGCATGAAATCGCGCGATAAAAGCAAATGTCTTATCACTTTAATACCCGATTTCTCCCTTGCGCAACAGGGTACGGAGCGGATCGAGTCATCTGTCGAGCAGTGAAAAAATTAGAGTTATAGCAGGGATTTTTTAGCGCCACCCCCATTTGCGCGGCCGCTAATGGCCAGAAGAGATTATTTTGCAAGGGGCCTCGCATTGAGACGCTAAAACCGTATGTTATTCCTCATCATTCAGTTCGTTCATGCTTGACTCTGATCAACTGCTTAATCTATCTTTGTGGACAAATTCTGATTTCATCTTTTGAGCTATAAGGCTGTTTAGAAGACGAACATAACACAAAAACAATTGATTTGATGAAAAGCGTCGAAAAATCCTGGAATACCTAAGCTAGTTGAAACGTTGTTAAAATCTGCTTCCATCGTCAACTAACCCCAGTTTAAGTTTCTATCTTTTTCTTAGGGGAACTCAAGTGCAAAATGAAACATTTTCATTTCGGAACTACCTTGATATGCACATCTGGACGTAGGGGGTTCGGGGGATATGCACCCCCGAGAAACCAAAGATACCCCTCCAGAATTCAATTTCGAAATTTTTTTTGTTTTTTCGCATTTTCTGATGCTAATGGATAGTGTCATGAGAAACGCTGAAAAATGGTGTTTTTTCGCCACACCACCATTTTTAAGGTCATTTTTTGACCTTTGAAAAATCTTGCACCCCCCAGAATTTTGGTGCTGCCCACGAATGTTGATATGTATGTACTTGCTTGCATGTCAGGATGTGATTTATTACATTATGGTAATGTTAATCCAAAACTATTTTTCCTACAAGCTAAATGATCTAATGCAAAGCTTTCATGCTGCTGCTATTAATTTTGATAAAAGCTGTTTGTAAACAATGACGAATTAGTCTTTGCGCACAATGAAAAGTGATTTATGCTTGCAGATTCAAACACGTAAAGTGCTAAACTGAAATAGAAAGTCTAAGCAAAATCGATGCTCAGTTTTCAACCAGCATAAGCATTCGAAATTTACAGAGCTAACATTATAGCAAAGCTAAGCAGGAGTTTGCTAATGATGAAAAAAGGACTATATAAGGAAACGGAAAATAATACCTTTTAACACACATTCGGCGCGAAGCGCCGAAATTTTTCTTCGAAACTTTCTTGAAAAATGCTTCAAAATGCTAAAAAATTTATTTTTCCATCCAGAAAAGCCTCTGCGCATGGCGCTAATGCCCAGAATTTCCCGGTAACACAGAAATGATTTCCTTTGCTCCGCGCTAAGTAAAACCGTGAGTTACAGTAATAAGCACTTTTGATTACCGATCGTTTTCATGCGTAAGGTTAAAAAACAGACAATATGTACATTGCTTTGCCAATTGTTAATCAAAAACAGGCTTAATACAATGACTAAACAAGAATTGAGCATATTCCGGCGGTTTCTATTACTTAGAGACCCGCGATTCGCTCCCTAAAACAGATCAACTATACAATCCCAAGTCAAATTTTTTATTTCCCAAATTTATGTCGAGGGTCATCAGTTCTTTCGAAAAAATTAAATCATGGAGGAACAATTAAAACGTTACTGAGCATCATATCTTGCGCACATCATTCAACATCCACATTTCTATTCTAATGCTATATGCGCGATTTTCATCCTAATCATATGAGACATCACCGAAGTAATGCTTCAAAAATATTTTTCGTCAACGAATTTATTCCATCAGCTACAAAAGTTTGGGAACAACAGATTTTAAGGAATGGTTCTGTAAAATTTGAAGTTAATCAAAGCGCATAACAAGTCCATTTAGCATTTAATTTGATGAGTAAGCGAAGCTAATGGCAAAATTTATAGTATTTTATTCATTGATCTATTTATAAAATAATTAATCATCAGATCATAAATAAATAAAAAATTCTATTTTATGGCCCAATAACATTGTTAATATTATTTATTTATGACACTACTAGTCAACTAAGAATAATAGTAGTCCTATAATAATTGCTTTATTAATGAATGATCAATTAGAAATAATTAAAGGTACTGAATAATTATTTATTTATAGATGAATACAAAATTCTATTGAATTGATAAAATTCAGCTAATGTAAAGAAATTGCATACGCAACGCTAAGTTTGTGGAAAGATAAGTGCGACATTTAAGTATAATCGAGTACATAATGTACATGCATGATCTTATGGAATTGGGAGATTTTCACCCTCCCCCCACCCCGCAGAACCATTTTCACTCCCACCCAATGTTTTTTTGTACAAGGTCCGTTTGTACATGTACAAAGATGGTTCCTAAAAGCCTTTGTACATTTTGTACACCAAAATTTTTGGGTACTATAATATGTTACAGTAGCGATTTTAGTGTGGCAAAAACAGTTGTTCGACCTTTGCTAGTGTATTTTATCTAATTTCTGGGTGTCCGGGGGCAAAAATCACTAATAATCGTCTCAAAACGGCGCGAAGCGCCGGAAAAATTCAACATTTTTCCTTTCAAAATGCAATTTCTGACATTATAAAGATATATAGAATACACAATTACTCATTTCGGCGCGAAGCACCAAAAATTTTTGGGACTTTTAAAGGTTTTTTGCAGTTTTTATCTCCCCAAAAATCTTTGTACATGTACAAAGACGGTCCCCAAAAGTCTTTGTACATCGGGAAAAATCTTCGCCGACTGCTCCCACCAGAAATTTCATAATCCCCCTAAATTCGCGATTTTCCAAAACTTTCCGAGTTTCCACAAAAAATTCGGAAAAAAGGTAATCTTTTAAACATTTTTTAAGTATATTTGCTCAAAAGTGTCCAATTTTCGACGCTTCGCGCCATATACTCACTTTTTGACTACATTTTGTTCAATTTGTTCGAATTTTTTATTTTTTCGAAATTTGTTAATGTTATTATGCTCCAGGAAAGTATGTAGAGCATCGTCAGAAACGCCAAAAACGATGCTTTTGACGCGTATTCACCATTTTTGGGCCAAAAGAGGCACTTTAAAATTTCACCCCCCCCCGAAATTCCCATGCTGTGTATGTCTGATAATGTACATACATATATGGCTTACTTAACCCACTGTCGTGCGCCCATCATAGCTAATTTAAGATCCGACTTGAACGATTGAAAAACCGTCAACATCCCTGATCGACACATTTCGCTTGCAGTTTGCATAGCCTCGGCGCGAATTTTCAAAAGTTTCAAGGCTGCGAACGGAAAAAACGCTATGTAGATCAATGAATTCATATTTAAAATTAAATGCTTAATTTTGGAACTCAAAATAAACGTTTCAACGAAGACTTATAAATTTTTGAGTGAGCGTGACGATTCGTCAATTGATATCTGCTTTTTCAGTATAAAAATCAATGATCAAGCTTTAAAGAAAAATTGTGCGTAATCACGAAGATGTTCAGATTACTATTAATAGCTTTTGATAAAGCTGCATTCATGATTTCGCGATTTTTCAAAAATATCGTAGAAAAATGCTGTCACGCGTTTTTCGCCATCTGTTTGCTCAAAGGTGTCAAATACTCATTTTTTGACTAAATTTTTGTTCAATTTAATCAAATTTTTTTAGATAATTTAATCGAACTTTTTTAGATATTTTTTCAAAGTCTTTTTGTTTTCTTACTCTTGAAAGATGGATCATCGTTAGGAATGTCGAAAAACGATGTATCCGGTGCACATCCTCCGTTTTGAGCCAAAAAACCCTTTAGAATACCCACCTCTATCCCAGAATTCTCATGCAGTGCATGTTTGGTTGCATTTCATTTCAAAAACAATTTTAGATGACTGCATCTACAAATAAATCGTATAAAAGATTAACAGATACTTTTTAAGATTAAGTAAGAGTGAGAAATTCGAAGTGACCGCTTTTCTAGTTCAGTTCTCAAATTAAACGTGCTGAGTTTTGATAGAAAACCATTTTTCACGAAAAAAACTGCGGCTCCGTTTCAGACATGCACCGCATGGCAATCCGGGTTTGGGGGAGGGGGTTAATTATAAACTCCCATTTTTGGGCTCAAAAATGGTAGGTACGCGTCAAAAACATCGTTTTTCGGCGTTTCTGACGATGCTATATCTTTCTATAGCATAGAAACCTAGAAAAACTTCGAAAAAAATAAAAATATGTTGAAGCGCCGGAAGTTTGGCACTCCTGAGAAAATAGATAGCTAAAAACGCTCAGAAAAGCACTTCTACGAATTTTGAGAAAATTTTAGGGAACTTTCGAAAAATCGGGTGAAAAAATTCCTCAAGTTTTCAGGGCTGAACCCCCCCCCCGAAAAAAACCCCCAAGATCATGATTAATATCGTGGACTTCAGAAAATAAGGAAATAATACTCGTTTGTACAAAATATATGCAAAAAATGTAGCCTGGGAAATTTTTATCTATGTTGCAAAAATTAAGCCTCTTCATATTGGCCTTCATTTGTGTGCTTGGGTTAAGTAAAACGGGTTCAGAAATTGCTTCGATAATATTACTGCAATTAAACAACAGCATCATTATTCTATTTTATTAACGGCAGCTGCAATATATTTAACTTTTGATCGTTCGGAAAGCAACGCTGGGAAATGATAAGTAATTGATCGGAAAAGCATTTTATAGCTTCTAGTAATTTTCTCATACTGTCTTAGTCAGAGACGAGTTCTTTGACCGTAATTACTTTAAATGTTACAAGAAATACACAAATGTGACTGAGCTACAGCAAATCGTACAACTTTAGATCGCACTCAAATTCACATCATGAAGAATAAGCGTCATTCAAAAAGCGTGTGCTAAAGGAAATGCTCAATAAAATAGATAAGCAAAAAATAAAAAAGCGAAGCCGTAGGAATTTGAGACACGAGAAAGTAATCACTAACCATGTTCAAACGATAATACACCAGCGAATACAAGCGCGGCATATTCACCAGAACCAAATCCAGCCGTTCCGATGCAATTTTCTACTACCTTAACAATAATGATAATACAAAGGTGTTATTAACAACCATAGATAAACCTAGCAGATTTTCGGCATTATTTAAGTGCATTCATGGAAAACCTGGGTTACCGCCCATCATTAAATTCCTGAATTCATCTACGTGTGAAACAGGAGATGGGAAATCCTCTCTCTCACCAAGACTTGGTCGTCCCCTTTCACCTGAAGGCTAGAAATTTTTACCTCCCCCCACCAGTATTTTTATTGTACAAGGTCCTTTTGTACATGTACAAAGATGGTCCCAAAAAGTCTTTGTATATTTTGTATAGGCTAATTTTTGTGCACTATAATATGGTACAGTATCGATTTTATTGTGGTAAAAGAGGGTTTCAACCTTTGGTAGTGTATTTTGGCTGATTTCTGGGTTTCTGACGCCAAAAACTACTAAAAATTGTCTCAAAACGGCGCGACGCGTCGAAAAATTTGACATTTTTTCATTCTATATGCAAATTCTGACAGTATAGAGAAATATAAGACAGACAATTACCCATTTCGGCGCAAAGGGCGGAAAATTTTAGAGAATTTCACAATTTTTTACAGTTTTTGTCTTCCCGAAAATCTTTATACATGTACAAAGACGGTCCTGAAAAGTCTTTGTATATTGAGAAAAATCTTTGCCGAATACAAAAAACGGGCCCCCCACCCACACGACTTTTGGGCAAAAATTTTAATTTGTGTGCCATTTTCAGATGGTATTTTGCCATTTTTGGCCAGAAAATAGAAATACAACCACACGTGATCGTGGGGGGACTGGGGGTATGCTACCCCTCCCCCCAGAAGCCAGAAGGCCAAATACCCTCCCCCAGAAGGTCAAATACCCGCCCCCCAGAAGGCCAAATACCCGCCCCCCAGAAGGCCAAATACCCTCCCCCAGAAGGCCAAATACCCTCACCCCAGAAGGCCAAATACCCTCACCCCAGAAGGCCAAATACCCTCCCCCAGAAACCAAAATACCGCCCAGAATTCTATTTTTGAAAATTTTTCTGTTTTTTCCGTAATTTGTTGATGCCAATGGATAGTGCTCTATGAGAAACGTTGAAAAATGGTGTTTTTGTCAAACAACCGTTTTGAAGACTATTTTTTGACCTTTGAGAAATCTTGCACCCCCCTCCCCAGAATTTATGTGCTGCCCGCCTATGACTGCAACTGCTTACTTATATAGCCACGCACTAAAAACCGATTTCGCATATGACTCTGTACGAAACAACGAACTACATTTAAAAAAACAGGAAGAGACTGACTTGTGGTTTCTCTTTCTTCAGTTTTTCAACAGCAGCCAAAGAACATACGAAAACGCCCAATTGACTGTGAATTGTCTTGTCCAGTTCCTCTTTTGGTCCCGAAGAGCACAATTCACTTAGATTGTACCGGAGCACATGATTAGCCGTCGCGAATATTTTTTTCACTTCGGGATAATCGCACTTCAATAGTCTTTTTCCCATCCCAACATATTGACTACCCTGACCTAAAGCAATTTAATAAGCCAGCCTTTTCAGGATAACAATAAATCGATTTATAAAAAATTATGTTTTACGAAAAGAGCGACGGGGGAATCACAATGTCAACTCCGTTACATAATACATTTTTATTTTCCTTATTCAGTTTCGCTGTTTAGCCCCTTGTTCATTTTTCTTAATTTTTTAATAGAAATAGGTCGTTTTCATCTTCTATCAGCACGTTTTTTTTTCAATTTGTAATTTTTCCTGTTGTATGCACTTAATCCTTTATGAGTCTTTGGTCAGAAATTCAATATGTCGCTATTCCATCTTGGAACAGCCGTAAACGTGTTTATCACTCGTTCATCGTTCCTTAACTATATTATATATGTAATGCAAAAATGATCAATTGCAATCAAGTATATACCTCATCAAATAAGAAAGCTCTGGAATTAAGAGGCCGGGTGTAAAATGTGACTTTCACACAGATTTGATACTTCCTCATATAGAAGAATCAATGAAATGCTCAAAGCAGCACACACAATAAAGACGAAGGGCAACATTTTATTTGGAAGGAGTCCGTTTTACGACCAAAAATAAATTAAAATCCAATTTTTTGACAATATTTTTTGAAATTCTTGTTAGAACGTAAAATAAGGTAGCTTTCTCACTGACAGGCAAAAATTTTTAGTTTTTCTTATAACTATTTGGGAGCAATAGAGAATAATGTGTATTTTTTGATTATTTTAGCCATTTTTATCACGATTTTTCACATTTTACTCATTAATGACATTTACTGACTTTCATTGCGTACAAAAAGTTTATTTTTACGTCAGCAGAGTAGTTTAAGTATGGCACAAGAATTTTTTAGTTCTCCTTTCTCTGTGCCGATTTTCGCACTAATTTTGCGCTTTTCGCGGAGAAACTTTCTAAATTTTCCAACTTCTTTGGGAATCACAAATGATTATATCTACCAAAGGCGAAAAACTAATACTTTAAGCATAATGAATGGATTTTTGCGCTATTTTTGACATTAATGGAAAAATTTGGGGTTCCGCCCCTCTCCCCCGTTAGAAAATCCTGGATCCGCCACTGCTTAGAACCATATGAATAAGAAATCTTGCCTGGAAATAAAATAATAGACGTTTCAGCCGGATTAACATTGGGCGGT
Source organism: Mermis nigrescens (assembly GCA_036768485.1). Lineage (NCBI taxonomy): Eukaryota > Metazoa > Nematoda > Enoplea > Mermithida > Mermithidae > Mermis > Mermis nigrescens. Next base: position 3,173,103 of record JAVLUZ010000208.1, on the reverse strand, counting down.
CTAAAGGTATATTTAGTTGAATCTCTGGAAGTGCCAGCGTTTATAGGATACAACCTGGATGACCAGCGGTCCTGTATCATAGCTGGAGATTGAAGGTCAGCAAAGCAGGTGGCATCCTCTGACGCAACAAACAACGTATTAAAAAGTGCGTAATATTCAAATAGGTGCACATTGTGCTACATAAGTACAAAATTTAAAGACCAAAATAGAGGCATAAAAATGTCTAGAATTCCCGATAAAGTAAAAGACGGCTTACATGTCATAATTACCTATGCTTTTACATAGTGCAATATTTCACTATATATTTATTCAAACAAAATTGCAAGATCAGAATGCGACTTCGATACAATTTTTGAAATGCCTGCCTGCTCAAATATAATATGTAAGGTATAACTAGAAAATATGCGAGCAGCCTCTAATATTTTCGGACTGACTATCTTCAAAATTTTGTGGAAAAATATGATAAATACATGATGTAACAGTATCATCACATGTCTGATTGAAAACTTAACCTGGTTCGATAAAAAGGTGAGATATAATACCACTTTATCAAGCTTATGTAACAATGGAAGATATGATTTAGGAAATTATCAGCCGATAGGGAAAAGAACAACGTATTGTAAACTGCACAGCTTTGAACAAAGAATTGAAACGCCTTTCCAAAGTAGAGTTCTGATTTATGAATAACCACGAAGAATATATATATAATATACGTCTTTGAGCATCAAGGTGCAGGCTATGTAATAAATCGGAGACATAAAAATTAAAAGCTAGAATGAAAAAAGCAAACTTGGAAAGCGGAAAAAATCGCTTAAGGAAAAAAGGGCACAACCTAATTCTACATTTCCTCTCACAATGTATGCTACCTATCCAGTGGCGTAGACAAATGGGGGAGAGGGCGAGAAATTACCCCTGGAAAATTTTTGTTTTCTGAAATTGAGGTACGCGATTGTGTGGCACTGCACAGCGACGATCTTTTGAGAATAAACTCAAAGTCTATTTTGACTTAAAGGCAACTAAGCATGGATGCACATGGTCAGGGTAACCATGGAGGAGTAAAGTCAATAATCTGTGATCAGGAAGGGTAGAATCTAGAATTTCTATAACAGTAAGTTGCATTTTTGAGGTATATTATATAGAAATTACCTGTAAATAAAATACGTTTAAACCTAAATCGATGGACAGCACCTAGCCTTGGATCCTGTGGCGGGCGGGTGATATCCCCCTACCACCCTCCCTATAAGATGTGTGCAACTAAAGGCTAAAAAATTGTTCGCGTCATGAGCAGCTTATCTATTTCTTAATATTTCCGGTCGATGGAAGGTTTAGATAGAAAGAAGTAAGCAGAAAAATCGCACGCTTGCTTCGTGCAGATTGTATTTCTTGGAAGCCGTATATATAGACTGACAACAGTCCACAAAAGATTAGCAGCTCGCGTGCTTTAAACATTCTTTTATTAGTCATTCTGGCATGAAATATATAATCAGAGAATTTTCGCGCTTCGCGTCAATTTCTCCAACTTATATAGGAGGTATCGGCCGAATTCAGAAGCAAGATTCCGTCGATTGTGTGAAAATTTTAACGTCAAAATTCAACAAGTGCTCTTACAAAATTTTCCGGGATTTGCCCCAGACCCCGCTGAGGCGGGCGCTTGAGCGCATTACCCCAGACTCCCTTCAGCCGTAAAGAAATTGTCCCTTGCATTCTCCCATTAAGTATCAAAATGCATCAAAATTGATTCAAAATTAAAATTCAAAATTATCAAAATTAAGTAGGTATCTAAATTTGCAAAGTGTGCACTGTGCCACTAGAAACTACTTTTTTAAAGAAGTTAGTTTTGATAGATATATGTATGTAATTAAGTGGCGCAGGACGATGTGAAAGGTTTAGAGACACTACTTCATAGCTAAGGCGCATTTTTATAGTTTTGTCAACTTTAAAATAAAATAATTTTCGGACTCCCTCATGGAAAAACCGTGGCTACGCCTTTGTACTTACCTATCTATTTTGCACACAACAAAAAATCACAGCAATCACTTAAAAGCTGGCATTCCTTTCCCTTCTCTTCGGCGTTTAATATGGTTTTCTGGGTAGAATCAGTATTGTGTTTCAAGGCAGCTCTTCGAACGCTACGCTTCTGCAGGAATAGAGTCGCGTTGATCAGCTTGTACGATAAGACATCGCGAATATTATAATTTGGCATGATATTACCTAATGATCGTCTCAATGGCCGTCTATTAAACAAAAAATTTGAGCAACTTATAAAGAGCATAGCAAAGCAAGAATAGTTTAATTGACACATGGGCCTAGGGGTGAGAAGGGGTATTATCCCTACCTAAGTTTTGGAAAACCAGGTACTGTCAGGCGATTTTGAGAAAACGAAAGGTGCTGCGAGACAATTTTTGAGCTTACTGCATAAGAAAGACCGAAAATTCTATCTGAAAACGGTAAAAATATCCGTTTTGGGGGGCACGTGCTCCCTGTCCCGCCCTGGATGCGGGCCTCCATGAAATCCTAACTGTTCTGTTTTTTAGCTTGAATTCGGGCATTTTCAGACAATTAAATCGTATTCATCGCTGAATGTAATAAAAATCCTAAGTTTTAGCATGTTTTTCTCTTTTACAAAAATTTTAGCGCAGGTTGAATCGTATTTTACAAAACCTCAAAAATCCCTAGAAACCTAAAAAAAGCCTCCGAAATTCTGGAAAATCTCCATAAAAACCATTAAAAAGTAGAATCACAGAAAACCTCATGCATAAAAAAACGCAAAGAGGTTGGCAACACCGTTTTCCCCAGCGATTTGGTTCACAATTAGAACCATACCCAAAATATTTTTCCACATTCCAAATTTTGGTTCAAATCTTCGGGGGTTTAAAAAAACGTTCAAAAATTGAGCGCACATATTAAAAAACCAATGTTTTTTGCAGAAAGTCCATCCTACATAAAATAGAAGAACCAAAGCGAGTTTTTGAACATTTTTTAATCGAAAATTTTATATACTGCAATTAATATAATGATCAGTAATATATTTTATCTCCTGAAACTGCATTTTCAGACGTTCACTAGTGCACTTTAGCTGATTTGTAGTCTCATCTAAGAACAAAAACTCAATAATTTAGCGAAATGGCGCAGAGCACCAGAAAATTTCGTACCTCTCCGAAACGCACTTTTGCAATAAAACTGCTTCAACTTATGATTAATTAATTAAATCAAATCAATCTGGAAAATTATAATTAATTAAATCAAATCAATCCTGAAAATTTCTGAAATTTTGTGGCTGTAATTATTTGCAGTCAAGTGCAAATAGTGAAGCACACAATATATTATTTTTAGTCAAAAACGAGCGGCCTAGACTGCAAATAAGATCAGACACCGTTTAATATTATTTGCAGTCGAAAACCAGCGGTCTAGATGACAAATAATATCGCGCACAGTGAAAAATTTTCAGCAACAAAAACTAGAGGCCTAGACTGCAAATAATGTGATACACTCTTTAAGAATTACTCGCAGTCAAAAACCAGGGGCGTAGACAGAAAATAATTTAGTACAATGTGTTATGTTATTTACAGTCTAGGCCACTGATTTTTGACTTGCATGTAATATTACACTGTGTCCGATCTTATTTGCAGTCTGGGCTTATATATTTGGCCGCAAATAATATTTTACTGTGCGTGATCTTATTAGTAGTCTGGGCCATTGGTTTTTGACTCCAAATATTACATTGTTTGCTACATTTTTTGCAGTTTAATGCAAATAATTACTGTCAAATTCTACCTCTAAAGTGCATTTCAACATTGAAAAAATTGTCCGAAAATCCGAGCAAAAATCTAGAAAATATTGACATTTTGGCTCTCTAAAGCGCATTTTATTACGAAAATTGTCGAATCCTTTCAGAAGATGAGAATTTCAATTATAGTAAAGTTCTATAGCAAGTTGTCAACAAGAATGCTGCAATCGGAGCGGCGTGCCGAGAACATCGATAAAAAAATTAAAAATCAATCAATCTGGCTCAAAGCGCTGGAAAATTTTTGGAATTTTACCCTTCTAAAACGCATTTTTGCATTGCGAAAATTTCCCGCAATGTGAACCAAGCCAAGCCCAAAATTATTTTTCACATCTCGAAATTTTGGTTCACAAAACCCTGTATGTGGAAAAAGCCTGTGGTTGGAAATGGAAACCTTAATCAGCTCAGCGTTTGGTCAAACTTCGACATAGGGTTGCCAAACCAAGTGCTATTGTCAAATAACCCACCAATGTTCACCTTAAACTGGCTAAAAATCCAACTAATGGTTAAGCATAAACGCCAAAAACCTTTATCCTATGAAAATACCTCCAACGGTCTCAAAACCCTTTATCCCCAATGGAAAAAAATCCCAACTTGGCAACCCAACCGTGTCGATCACCGTTTTTTCCCAGCGATTTGGTTGACATTATAGACCAGACCCAAAATTTTTTTCCACTTTTTCCAACCTTTTTCCACGTTTTTTGAGAGGTCTAAAAACGTTAAAAATAGAGTGCCTGTGTTAAAAAATCAGTGTTTTTTAAGTATAAAATCCTATGTACACATACAATAGCGGTGTTTGATGCACTTTTTGTATAAAAAGTTTGCGCTCTACTAGAAATATCATGATCAGTATACGCTAATTCTGTTGAAACTTGAATTTCCTTCCTTTGACAGTAAAAGCTATAATTTATTAAATGGTGCGAAGCGCCAGAAAATTTTGAAGTTTTACCGCTCTAAAAACGCATTTTTGCATTACAAAAACTAACCAAATCCATGCAGAAGATAAGTATTTCCAATCGTAGTGGAGTTCTAGACCAGATTGTCGATAAAAATGCTGCAATTGGAGCGGCGCGGCTTAAGGATTAATAACGAGTAAGAATTAAATCAATTCAGCGCGAAGCGCAGAAAAATTTTTGAAGTTTGCTTCTCTGAAACGCATTTTAATATTACAAAAATTTTCCACAAATGCCAACCAAGCCCAAAAATTTTTTCCACTTCCAAAAATTTCGGCTGACAAATAGACTAGAAAGTGGAAAAATATGGTGGTGTCGATAGCACCGTTTTTTCCCAGCGATTTGGTTGACATAGACCAGACCCAAAATTTTTTTCCACTTTTTCCAACCTTTTTCCACCTTTTTTTGGAGGTCTAAAAACATTAAAAATAGAGCGCCTGGGCTGGAAAATCAGTGTTTTTTAAGTAAGAAAATCCTATGTACACACGCAATAGCGGTGTTTGATGCACTTTTTTGTACAAAAATTTCGCGCTCTACAAGAAATATCACGATCAGTTTACGTTATTTCTGTTCAAACTTGAATTTCCTTCCTTCAATAAAGCATTTTAGCCAATTCTGAAGTCGCTTTTGACAATTAAAACTATAATTTATCGAATGGCGCGAAGCGCCACAAAATTTTGAAAATTAAGCTCTCTAAAACGCATTTTTGCAGTACAAAAATAACCAAATCCGTGCAGAAGGTAAGGATTTTCGGTACTTATGCAATTTAGTGCCCATCGAATTTTTTTCATCTTTTTTAACATTAGGGTATATGCAGGGTAAATTTTTGCCATCTTTTTTTTAACACCAGGGTTCTCACACGAGTTTTCCCGAGACAGAAAATAACTTTCATGTGACAGGTTTTGACCCTCCAACCTATCGCAATACAGCGCATCACGTTACCAATCGGCTAAGCCACCTTCTCGTAAGAAATAAAAATGAAGTAATGAGGGAATGGTACTTAGCATCTATACATCGACCTAAGCATCTATACATCGACCTAAGCATTTATACATCGACCTATGCATCTAAACATTGACCTAAGTGGGAGCGACCTCGACCTAAGCAGCTTAAAAACACCTTTACAGATATACTAAGCCTGAGCCTTAGTATATTGGAAGCAAAAACTTACATTTTCCTATCAAGTAAATTATTGCAAAAGTTGATTATGAATCTTAAAAAAAATGAAGAAAAAAAATAAAAAATAAAAAATTTTTAAAAAAACCTGATGAAAATCAAGGATTATATCATATGATAGATATATCATAATGCTGTAATGCTATATATATACCATATTGTTAAAAAGATAGAAAAAATTCTTTGGGCACTAAACTGCATAAGTGCCGGATTTTCAATCATAGTGAAGTCCAAGGACCAGATTGTCGATAAAAATGCTGCAATTGGCGCGACGGCATCAAACATAGAAAGGAATTAGATCAATTTGGCGCAAAGCGCCGAAAAATTTTGTAGTTTCACCTCTCTAAAACGCATTTTTGCATGACAAAAACTAACCAAATCCGTGCAGGTAAATAGTAAAATCCCCTAAGCATGAAGTTACTTGATTCACCTCTGCTGTAGGTGCAGGTGCCTATCCCCCGATTCACAGCCCTAGGCCAGCGCGTCTTAACTAGACCGAGTCTGGGTCACAGGGCCGGTGTGACTGCGCAGAACGCTGTTACCATCCGCCACACAAGTGCAGTGCAGCTACCCATTTATCGACCCCGGAGGGATAAAAGGCTGGGTTGGCCTGCCAAATCCGTGCAGAAGATAAGGATTTTCAATCGTAGTAAAGTTCTAGACCAGATTGTCAACAAAAATGCTGCAATTGGTGCGGCGTGGCTTAAAGATTATGGCACTGATTATTGGCCAATGTTGGCCCCAGAATTTTTCGTTAAAGGCCAATATTGGCCAATAACGCGTGCATTAGGGGCCAATTTTTGCAAGATTTAAAATTCTTAAAAAGCTGCACATCCGTGGGTTTCGAACCCCGTACTTTCGTGTTGGTAAACTCACGTGCGCACACTGCGCCATAAGCGAAACTGTGATCAATATTCTGAAGAATGATACTAATGCTATCTGTTATATACAGTACCTATGTATACGCAGTTGCTATTTTTTGTTTGAAAGAGATTGCTTATGCTATCTTTTATGCCTAAGTAGTTTGAATTGTATGGTAGGTATTTCTAATTGTCGTTGGTTTGCCTAACGTATTGCAAAATCCTACATATGTACCTACATAAATACATATGTACGTACATGTGTGCATAAATATTATAATGCCATGTCAGCATAGTGGGCAGCAAGAAAATTCCGGGGGGGGGTGTGCAAGATTTTTTGAAGGTCAAAAAATGGCCTTAAAAATGATGGTATGACGATAAAACACCATTTTTCGACGTTTCTCATCAAGCACTATCCATTGGAATCAAAAAATTTCGAAAAAACGAAAAAAATTTTCAAAAATTGAATTCTGGGGGGGTTATTTTGATTTCTGGGGAGTATTTTGGTTTCTGGGGGTGCATACCCCCAAACCCCCACGCCCAGGTGTGCATGTCAGTATGCGATTTCAAATAGCTAGGTAGAGGTTACTCTACCTATGTAGCAGGACAATAGGTATAGTCTGTTTCATTTATTCGAGAGCTTTTTAGTCAATTTTTTAAGGGCTACAGTAAGCGAAACAAGACGATTTACTGTAATTGGGCAAATCAGCTCAGTGAGGGCGAGTGGCTGGAATTCTTCCATTTTAAATGCACTAATCCGTCCATATAAATTTAATTTAGGCATTTAATCAGCGCTTGGACATGCTACAGTAAGTGCGCTGAATAAAAGCTGTCGGCTGGAATCAAAGCCGGGTTGCTTCAGCGAAAAGCGGACGTTCTACCACTGAGCCGTGCGAAAGTTCGCGTGTTTCTTAGCATCTTAGTCTATTGTGTTTAAAATGTCAACTTAGGATTAGCTGAATACAGTGATTTTATCTGTAAGTTGATTGATCTGCTGGAGGACGAGAATTAATTATACCGCTAAAAATGTTATTGAAAAACCCCTTCTTTGCTACGTAGCTACAGTGACATCTAGCGACCTACAGTAAATAAGAAAAAAAGGATTACTGTAGCCGGCTGAAATCATTCACTGAAAAAGCTCTCGGATAAGTGAAACAGACTATATGTATAAAGTAGAGCTGTGCCGGGGCCGCCTTTTTTGCCGGGGGCCGGGACCGGGGCCTCAGGCCCGGTGCCGAGGCCGGGGCCGGGGCCGGGGCCGGGGCCGGGGCCTGGCCGGGGCCAATAATAGCGTGCTTTACCATGCTCATAGTACGACCCTGCCCTACCCCTTACATGTACCTATGCATATATTCTTGCTTGTAGATATGCACGTCAAGCGTTAATATTTGTTGGGATTACAAGATATAACAGAACATGGGCATCGGGGGATCTAGACCCCCCAGAATTCACATTCTCCCCCCCAAAATTCGCTAGACCCCCCAGAAATTGATTTTCAGAATTTTTTCTGTTTTTCTGCAGTTTTTATGCTAATGGATAGCTCTCATTGAGAAACGCGAGAAAACGGTGTTTTTCCGCTCTACCATATATTATCAGGCACTTTTTAACTTTCAAAAATTGTGGACTTCTAGAATTTTTGAGCTGCCCATGTATGGATTTAACTCCTCTGACTTGGATGCGTTTTCAAAGTGCTTTACTTTGCACTTTTTTTAGGCTTATTATTCTATTTGTTCTGATAGACGTAGCTGTCTGCTACCAAGCAAGCTGGAAATGCTCGTCTATATGAATTGCAATTCAAAATATGTCAATTTTGATTATTAACTAGAAATTCGCACCAATCTGACATAGTGAAATAAAGATTTGAATTAGCAAGATCTGTGGTTTGCTTGAAATTGAGTTTGAAGGTAAATCTACCCAGAACATAATCAATTTTCTACATTATAATCAACTCTAACATTGGCCCTGGCACAGCTCTAGTATAAAGGTACCTACGCAACTATAGTGTGTTTCATTTGATCGAGGGCTTTTGAAAAGTTTAAAGTGGCTACAAAAGTGTTTTATACTAATGCGACAGCAAATAGGTACCTATATTCTATAGAATATCGAGTTTGCATTATGATCTTTGATACTGCTAAGAGGCAAGACTGCATCATATAAGGTATGTACTTATAGGTCACCTTGTAGTGGCCTGGTTTATGCGGACTAAATTCAGCGGAAAAGCTTTCCAATAAACGAAACAGACTATACTTAATTCTGGTCATACAGATTCGGCGTGTGATATCTTACACTTTACAGTAGGTTGAGACTCACTTAAACATTTACTTGAATGTGAATAGTATTTTTTCAGCAGGTTCTAATTTTTCTACATAATATGTCTATCATTATATACTGTAGTTTTAATAATATTGGCCTCTAATGCACCGTTATTGGCCAATATTGGCCTTTCCACCATGGGCAAACCTAGTCAGTCAAAGAAGCCCATTGATCGACAATCAAAATCTCCATCGCATTCAGGAAATCTAACGCTTCAAAATTCTCCTATTAAAAATGACGCCTACCCATGCATAATCTGTTCGCTATTAGTTACTGAGAGTCATATTTCGGCCATTCAGTGCGATATTTGCCACAAATGGGCTCATGCCGAATGCCTAAATTTACCACATCAGCACTCGTTTCTTATTTTAATAGCAAACAATATGTGGACGCTTCATTCTCATTCCCATTCGTTTGCAGCTGTTGCAAACCTGTATTTGAAAATATTGCCTCCTTACCAACCAAATTTTCCATATTAGAATCTCGAATAAATTTATTGGAAGAACGCTACGAATCGAAGGCAAATGCATCCCATACGTCCGACATCGGTTTGTTAATCAAGGACTGTTTGGAGCGAGAATCCAAAAAGTCAAATGCAGTATTATTCGGTTTACCCGATTCAGATGACGATTTGAACTCTGTAAAGTCTTTGGTTGATGAATTCAGCAACGAATCCGACTTGTCATCTGTTGATATTACGCAAGTTTTCCGTGATGGTCCCAAACATCAGGGCAAACCTCAATTCCTGAAGGTTTGCCTCACGTCACCACGTGCTCAACGTCGTTTTATCGGACTAGTCAACAAAGTGATTCGCCCGTCAAATCCATCTAATGGTCGGTCCAAATTGCGCGCTCGGCCAGACCTTTCGTACATGCAGCGCAAGCGACAGCGCGAGCTGTTTGCTGAATTGAATGAACGACGAAACTCGGGCGAAACGGATCTTTTCATAGACTTTGCTGCCGATTGTGTCAAAAAGAAGCCGACTTACGCGTCACGCGCTCGTTCCAATTTTCCGAAACCGTCCTTTCCTCAATCTTTCGCTCGCGTTGATTCCGGTTCTGTATAGGATAAGTCGCCCTCTGAATTTATTAGTGCTAGGTGTTTTTTATTCAATGCACAAAGTTTAGTAAACAAGTTAGGGGAGTTATATTATTTGTTAGATAGTGACAATTTTGACTTAATCTTCTGTTGTGAAACATGGTTAAATGAAGTAATTCATGATAGCATTTTATGTCCTCAAAACAATTATCAAATTTTTCGCTCTGATCGAGTAAATAAACGAGGCGGCGGGGTCATTGTCTTTGTAAAATCACATTTTAGTGCTCGCTTTGTTAAAGTTCCTAACGAACTGAGTATATCTGACTCTTTAATTATTGATTTTTTCCATGGTCAGGATAGAATTAGATTTCTTCTTATTTACAGACCTCCTCACTACGATTTAAATCATGCTTTAAGAATCTGTAACTTGATAGAATGGGTAAATAATTGCTCTTATCCCGTAATTATCCTAGGGGATTTCAATTTACCTAAAATTGATTGGACCTTAGGTACCTTTACATCCGATTCTCTTAACGAATTGTTTTACGACTGTTTCTCGTCTACAGGATTAACACAATTAGTTTTAGATCAAACGCATGATACAAATATCATTGATGTTATTTTTGCAGCAAATAATGTTTTTAATGTTAAAGTACTACCCTCCTTTTCCACAAGTGACCACAATTCTATATCTTTTGAAACTCGGATAACTCCACCTACTACTTATGTAGAATCTCACTTTAATTTTCAAAAAGCAGACTACTTTAGTATTGGTAGCTTTCTTTCTACTATTTCTTGGCCTGATCTTTTTTCTACTTGTTTAAATGTTAACGACATGTATAATGTATTTTTAAATGTCTTAAGGCCTCTTATTTTTACTTTTGTTCCTAAAGTTAAAGCAAAGCCCTCCAAATTTTCATACCCTAAAGTTTTACGAAAATTATTTGCCAAAAAACGGCTTTTATGGCAAAAATACAAAAAATATCGTACAATTATATGCAAACAAAGGTATCGTAATCATTGTAAAATGTTACGCAAAGAAATTCATAATCATTTTTGTTTACAGGAAAGTAATTTATTGCAACATAACGATCTGAAATCCTTTTTAGATTTGTAAATAATCGTTTAAATAATTCTCGAAGCATTCCACCTATTACTTCCACTGACAATAATGTAGTAACTGATCTTCATTGTAAAACTAATATGTTCAATCATTACTTCTCTTCCGTATTTACCAATGATGATACTAACGATTCTTTTGTTTTTCAGAAGCGGGGCGATTTTTCTATTTCAAACATCGTCTTTGACGAAAATAATGTCTCACGGGCGATTGCTAAGATGAAAAACTCGACTTCGATAGCGCCTGATGGTTTAAGTAACTTTTTTGTTAAAAAATTAGCTTATTATCTTCTTAAACCCCTTATCAGTATTTTTACTGTTTCTTTTTTATCAGGTGATATCCCAGACATTTGGAGGGAGGCTTACGTTGTACCTATAATTAAAAAGGGTGACCCCTCATTAACTGAAAATTATCGTCCTGTTTCTTTATGTTGCTCAACTTGTAAGATAATGGAAAGTATTATTAATACTCAACTATCAATTTATTTATCTACAAATGAGTTAATATCACCTTTTCAATATGGTTTCCAAAAACATAAATCTTGCGAATTGCAACTATTAAATTGTAAACATTCTTGGGTTAAATCACTGGAATGTAAAGAAACCGTTGATATTATTTATATAGACTTTGCTAAAGCTTTTGACAAAGTCGACATATCTAAACTTCTTGTTAAATTAACTAGTTACGGTATTCAACAACACCTGTTTAATTGGTTAAAAGCTTTTCTATCTAATCGTATTCAGTGTGTTCGCGTTAATCAGTGTTTTTCAGATTACGCTGCTGTTACAAGTGGAGTTATTCAAGGGTCCATTCTTGGACCTACGTTGTTTTTGATTTTTATAAATGATATCTTTGATAACTTGTTAAGTTCGACTTTTATGTTCGCGGATGACTTAAAAATATTCAATCTTTCCTGCAATTATCAAACACTTCAGACCGATTTAGATAGAATTTCCATTTGGGCCACCAGAAATTGTTTACCAATATCATATTCTAAATGCACAGCCCTATATTTGGGCAAAAATAATCCTAAATTGTCATATACACTCAATACACAAGTTATTACGAACGATTCTGTCTATGTTCGCGATTTAGGAGTGCTAATTTCGCACAACCTGAGATTAATTAAGAAAGGCACTGAAATCTGAGAAAAATGCTGATGTTCGGCGGCATACAATTGATCGTCTTCGTATTACTAATTGGATCGATGCGAGTTGACGTCATACTACCGGACGAACTGTGCTCAAAATTTTGCCGTTTATACAGCGTCCATTGCGGAAGATGTTCGATGCGAAACGACTTTAGCCCCAACGAATTTTTTTCGCGTATGGTTGCGAAAATTATGGTCTTTTTGAACTTTCGTTTATTATTGCTAAGTGGCGACGTCGTAAACGAACCCTGGTCTAAACGTCAGACAAAAGATTCGACTAGTTCGCAGTCGAAAGACATTGACAAGAGTCAACTCATTACGGCACCCTGCGTTTGTTGTCGTTCGAATGTCGGCGACGGCGACTTGGCTTTTCAGTGCGGTTATTGTGGTTCGTGGGAGCACGCCGCGTGTGCTTCCATCTCGGACAACTTTCATAACGAATTCGCCGCCTTGTCGTCTGATGCCTCTAAACTATTCATTTATTCTTGCACGCAATGCTACGTTCGCAGCATTCCTACACTCGCTTTAAACTCCTATCGATTGCTGCAGAAGCCGAACTTTGCCCCTTTGCCCGCTGAGCCTGTGGATTTTGCTCAATCATCAAACATTTCTGCAGCCGCCCCTCATCGTCCTACGTTCGCAGGTGGACCTCCTTTTCGCGGCGGGCCTGTTTGTGGCCCATCGGTGTTGGACTCGGTTCGTATAGCCGTTGACCTTCAAGAACGTTCTACCAGGGCTGTTGGTTTTAACATCAATGAAGTAAAAACCGGCACCGCTTCTGATCAAAAAAAGTTTGATCTAGCCGAAGTTCGTCGCTTGGCGGATGACCATGATTTTGATCCCGACGACATTACCGATTGCTATCGTTTGGGACGGGGCGATATACCTAATCGAAAATACGAACGCTTGCTCAAAATACAATTTTCCTCAGCACACGCCCGCAACTTGTGGTTGCGAGCTTTCCAGTCGCCTAAACCTGCGGCGGGCGACAGACGGGATCCTACGCGAATCTGGTTTCGACGCGATTTGTCCGATCAGGAGCGTCAGGACGCTTACGAGGAGCGTCAGTTGCGTCGAACGTCCGGCGCTGATGCTAACGAGCGTCGATCGTCGTGGAGGAATAATTCGCGCATAATTTGAGGATGCGGGCCCCCTCGCGGACGGCAGTCAGTTTTGCGTTGTTGTTTATTTAATGCACGTAGTATACTAAATAAACTAAATGAGTTTGATGCATTTTTAACAGCAAATGATTTCGATATCGTGTGTGTGTGTGAATCCTGGTTAACTCCTAGTGTATCTAATAGCTTACTTTGCAATTTAAACCGTTTTAATGTGTATCGTTCCGATAGGATCAATCGAAAAGGTGGAGGTGTTTTTATTCTTTCAAAAAGTACTTTAAAATCCTACTTGCCGAAAGTACCGGAAAATCTTTTCAGTGAAGAAATAGTTATTGTTGATTTCATTGGCGTAAGCTCCAAGATTCGTGTGCTACTTTTTTACAGGGCGCCGGATTATGATTTCTCCCACATGAGAATGCTTTGCCGTGTTATAGAATGGGCCTCTCAGATACAGTATCCTTTTGTCATATTAGGTGATTTAAATTTTCCTAATGTAGACTGGTCTAGTTTTATTCTACCTTCGAGTCCTATTAACCGATCTTTTTGCGAGTGTATGCTTTCTCTATCTTTTAGTCAAAAAGTTTCTGAACCAACACACGGTATGCATATTTTAGATGTTATTTTTGATGCCCATTCTATCGAAAACGTTGAAGTCAACCCACCTTTTTCTACTAGTGATCACTCGGTTGTTACTTTTTCTCTTAAATGTTCTATCTTGGAAGAAAAAAGTTCTGCTAAACTTAATTTTCGCAGAGCAAATTATGATCAGATTGAATTATTTTTGTCCGCAATTTCGTGGCCTGACATTTTTTCGGATTGCGTTACTTGTGATGATTTCTACAACAAATTTTTGTCTGTTATAAATCCTTTAATTTCCCAGCATGTTCCAAAAATTGAAGCTAAACCTGCAACTGTGAAAAGATACCCAATGAACATAAGAAAGCTGGTTGCTAAAAAACTGAGGCTGTGGCATGTTTATAAACAGAGAAAAACGCCTGAATCTAAAGCTGTTTATAATAACTGTGCAAAGTTATTAAAGGCCGAAATCTATAAATTTCACTCTTCCAAAGAGGATAAACTTATTAAATCTGGAAATTTGAATTCTTTTTATAATTTTGTTAATTCTCGTATTAGTGGTGAAAGAACTATTCCAATTTTAACTGATGGCGATCGTGTGATTGCTTCTACTGACAAAGATAAGGCAAACGTTTTTAGCACACTTTTTGCTTCAGTCTTTAGTGTTCCTACGCAAACGAATTTTGGTCTTATTAATGCTTGTGCACAGCCAAAGTTATCAAACATTCGTTTTTCTGATGATGTCGTTTTTTCTGCTATACGGAAAATTAAACCATCATTATCGATTGGCCCTGACGGACTTTGCGCATTTTTTGTGAAAAAACTTGCTTTTGTACTTACCCAGCCCTTAACCACTATTTTTGAAATATCTTTCAAAACCCATTGTATTCCTGCACTGTGGCGCACCGCTAATGTTGTTCCTGTGTATAAAAAGGGCGACCGGAGTGATGCTAAAAATTACAGGCCGATATCGTTATGTTGTATTACGTGTAAGATCATGGAATCTATAATTAACAGTACGATGCAAGCACATTTACGTGAGAATAATTTGATCTCCTCCGGTCAGTTTGGTTTCCAAAAGGGTAAATCGTGTGAATTGCAATTACTAAAGTGCAAAAATGAATGGACTAAATTAATTGATGAAAAAAACACTGTTGATGTTATCTACATTGATTTTTCTAAAGCTTTCGACACTGTAGTTCACCGTAAATTAATTTATAAACTGGAAACTTTTGGATTTTCTGGAGATTTATTGAGTTGGTTAACTTGTTTTTTGAGCGATAGGACTCAAAGGGTTGTTATTAACGGTCAGTTTTCGAGCGAAAAATCTGTCACTAGCGGTGTTCCTCAGGGCAGTATACTTGGCCCGATTCTTTTTGTTTTATTCATAAATGACATTAGCGACCGCTTAAATAGCAAAGTTTGCCTTTTTGCCGATGACGTCAAGCTTTATAATTTATCTAGCAATCACACCCAACTTCAAGATGATATCGCTAAACTCGTAGTCTGGTCCAAGGATTGGCAGTTAAAAATTGCTACTGAAAAATGCTACGTGTTATATCTAGGTTTTGGAAATCCCAAGCATTCTTATAGAATTTCTGACCTGACTGTAGAACAGAGTGTAAATTCTGTAAAGGATTTGGGTGTTTACGTATCAAGTAAACTTGATTTTAATTTCCACTATAATGATATAACGCGTAGAGCTTATGCTAGGGCTATGCTAATATCGAAATCATTTGCTTCTAAAAATAAACTAAATATGTCTAGGGCTTTTACTGTTTACGTCAGACCGCTTCTTGAGTATTGTAGCACTGTTTGGAATCCATACCGTAAGACCCATGTTTCAATGATCGAAAATGTTCAAAGGAAATTTACACGTAAAATTATTGGATTTCGGGGACTTTCTTATGCTGAAAGACTCAGTTCCTTAGAATTGGATAGCCTGGAGATTCGCAGATTGCGTAGTGATCTGTGTATGATGTATCAGATATTGAGTGGTAGATGCGTTTTGCAGCAAGCCGACTTTTTTACTTTTTGTGAAAACAACACGCGTGCTCAAAATTCAATGAAATGTGAATGCACTCCTTTTCGGCTTGATGTTCGTGGGTATGATTTATCCAATAGGTGGATTCACGTATGGAATTCTCTCCCTGAAGCTGTTGTAAGATCTCCTAGTGTTGCTTCCCTCCGTGAAAAGTTGAAAAAAGTTGATCTAACGGGGTATTTGCTAGGGGGCGTGTTCTAAGTGCATAATTTATTTAGCCTGCGCGCCTACCTTCGTCTTTTGCACTAATCTCGTATAAATGTACTTTAATTAATAATTTCTTGCTTTTAGAATATGTGATTTTGTATGATGATTCATGTCGAATGTTTATTTATAATTGTATTTCATTGTATATTAATGTTTCTTTTCTTATTGTGTTCTTTTTTTGTGCGACGAAAATAAAATATTTGTATTGTATTGTATAAAGCTTTCTTGAGATCTATCTTAATTAGAAAATCCTTCTTTTCGCGTGATAAAAATAATCTCGTAAAGGCCTTCATTGTTTACGTCAGACCGATCCTTGAATATTCCTGTGCTTTATGGAACCCCTCTTATATTAGTGATATCAACAGGCTGGAGGCTCTTCAGCGTAAATTTACTAAATACATAGTTGGATATCATAGCCCTCTTTCTTACGACGAACGCCTTAACCAACTTAACTTGTGTCGATTAGAATTACGTCGCCTTCATATTTGCTTATGTATGATGTATCAAATTATTAGTCAAAAATCTTGTCTTTGCATGACAGATTTTTTTGTGCTTAATCAAAATACTACTCGCTGCACAAATCGTTTCAAGCTAGTTGTTCCTCTTGTCCGTTCTAATTTACAAAAATTTGACTTTTTCTTTAAGTATATCTCTGTTTGGAATCACCTACCTGATTTTGTAGTCTCTTCCCTAACTTGAATATATTCAAATCTAGATTAATTGATGTCGACTTATCCAAATTTATTATAGGGCGGGCTTAAATCGTCATTTTCATGACTCGCTCGTCGCCTTTTGCTGTACGCTTTTATTCTTTTGACCGTACGTTTTATTACTCCTTTTACATCTTTCGTAATTGTCGCGTTTCAGTAATAAATTATTTCATTCATTCATTTATTTCATTCATTAAGAATTAAATCAATTCGGCGCGAAGCGCCGAAAAAATTTTTAAGTTTTCCCTCTCTAAAACGCATTTTTAACATTACGAAAATTTCCCACAAATGCCAACCAAGCCCAAAATTTTTTCCATTTCCTAAAATTTTGGTTGACAAATAGACCAAAAAGTGGACGAAAAAAACGGTGCGATAGTGTGGATAGTGGAACTTGTGGAAAACTACAGTAGCAGTATATTTAGACTTTAAATTTGTATGGGTTTCTACTTGCTTAAGTCATTTTCTATACTTGTTTGTGGTCATTCTTTGCCTCATTATCAGACAATTGTATCTTTTGTTCGCATAGAAATCAATGTGCTTATTACCGTAAAATCTGATTTATGTTCTACTCAACGAACTCCGTATTGCTCAGAAACAACTATAGTCTGTTTCACATAAGTTTGTGCATAAATTCTAAGAATTTTCATCGGCAATAAGCCGAGGGTTGCGATAATAATATATCAGGAAAATTCTATAATCGCAATCTGTCAGCTTATTATCGGTAATAGTTTTAAAATTTATGACCGAAGTTGTGTGTAACAGACTATAATGCTATTATTATTTTATTGCTTGGTACATCAATCTCTAATCCATTCTATAAAAGTTAAATGTGTAAATGTAGAGCCGCCTTATGTCTACAAAGAATCGACATAGGACGGATATATTACCTTCGAGATTTGCCTAGGTACGTAGGTACTTAAGTCTACGCTTAGTGCTGGCCCCGATCAGCGCGGCTCTGGATGGCTTTCTTTGGACCCTTACTGACCTTACGGCTTCGATCCCCTCAGCCCTAATATTGCTGGCTGCTTCTTGTCGAGGTGATCTCAGCAGCTACGCCCTAAGACCTAAGGCTACCTACCTAGTCTCGGTATTTGCCGCGGAGGTCAGTTGACCTATCTCAAGCTCAAGTTGTTTATTTAACTTGTTTTCCGATCAGTGCCTGATTCGAAATGTTTTTGGTTCCTAATATGTGTAGCACGCTGAACTATGAAAACAACAACAACGAGCTCTAACTTGATCAATCATCATTAAAAATTAGATAATATTTTTGAACAATTTTTGGCTTGAGAAATAAATTATGATTTCCAGATAAAGTAAACTTTCATACGGAATTTACCTATCAGTCCACTATGATGGGAAGAAGTCCTCGACGTGGGTGTGGCCGACCTAACCCTCGGTATAACCAAAAACCACTGGGTAGGTTTTCTATATTTTAATCCGAGCGAAGAAATCACGGCCTATAGCCGGACAACAACAATAAAGCAAAAAGAAAACAAAAACGTTCGCGACTATACAATCGTATGGCGGCCAACTCAACTGCCAACAACACTACTAACAATAACTCTAAGTACACTGGCCTCAAGGACCATTACAGTAAAATAAACAAAGATCAAATTAACGTAATACTGAATCACTTTTATCTCAGATCAGATGTTCTCGATTACACAAGCGGTATGCATGAAACAATTACTATTATCATACACTTAACTCTATGCTACCGGACAAGTATCTAAATGTTTTTTATAATTGAAAATTTGGGAAATAATGGGAAGACCGAAGGCATAGCCCACAGTACACTATCGTAGATAGCTACTAGTATTGGCTATGTTATGGCTATACGCGAACTGCTACGGCAAGTTCGCCTATACGTGTAACTCTCGCAGTTACACTCCCCCACGTATAGAAAAAAAAATTTGAAACGGAAGTGGGGAATTTTTCAGGGGTACACCATCAACACTAGCGTTGGCAACGCTGTACTACTCGGCTCTACGGCGTTCGCAACGCCTCCAACTCTGGCGTCCCCAACGCCTCATCCTGAACGAACATGAAAAACGAAAATAAAAAGAACAAAAAAATAACAAATATTGATCGGTCAACGCATGACCTCGTTCGCACTCAGGAAACCTCTCGAGCAACACTCTCAATGGCGCTAGGTATAACTATATTGTTGCCCGAGTAATGATGAACTCCGGTCTTGGACAGTCCATCAGCTGTCTCATTTTGCCTCCTTCAGTCCCCGGGTAATGGAAGAATTTTGTATTTGAAAAAGATTTTTAGATAGGGTATAAATTAACCCCTTGTCCGTTAAAAGTTAAGATACCATAATAGTAACACCGCTAATTGAGCAAAAGACAAATTAAAATACGGAATGATAAGGCAAGATTATGCTGAGCAAAATTAAAGACACTGACGAGTTAAAACACGAGGTAACAATAAAAACAGAAAAAATGGCAAATTATGCAAGATAACGGGGAAAAATATGAGCACCGTCAAAGAAAAATTTTTACAGCAAGAGAGAAAAATGACAAGAGCAAAAAATACACAGGAAATAAATGATACATGAAGTCTGGAATCCACATCAGGACGAAAAACGAGAAAAATTGACGAAAAGCTGCTGGTCAAATTCGACGCCGTCGCAGAGTTCCAAAAAGTTCTGTACATCGAACTTGAGAATTAATAACGATCCTGATAATTGGCTTTCGAGCCATGCGGTTTCTGCGATGTCGTTGACGTTGAAAATATTCTTGATCCGATTCAGGTTCGCGACGCGTATTCGAGCGCTCGCGATACTGGTATGGCGGTGCCTACGCCCGTACATGTGTTGGCGTAAGCGTCTGTGTGGATCGACTGGTCAGTCGTCCTCCTCAAAGTCGTCATCATCCTCGTAATCATCTGCATAACGACGCAGTATAGGTGGCGTTGGAGTGAATAATTGCTCCGGCGTAAAACCAAACGATTGTTCACGTGAAGGTTCGCGTGGATGCTGTTGTTGTTGTGTAACAGGCCACGGTTTTGGCAAAAGTGGACCGGGTCGAGGTTGTGGCTGATAGACCCCGCTGGCTGGTTGACTTTGTTCCAACGGTGAGCAATACGATTGATCCCATTGTGGACGTTGACAGGATTGTGACCAGCCCCGATGAGTTCAGCGGTTCAACTGTGGCGGACGGCAATATTCATAAGGCTGCTGCTGTTGCGAGCGCGACAGATGACCAGCATCGGCCTTTGAATACGCCTCAGAACGCTCATGCAATTCCGTGAATTGCTGCTGTTGCCGCAGTTGGGTCTGCGGTCGTGTGTGTTGCTGTATATGTGGTTTCACTTGTGTTTGCTGTTGTACTTGTGATTGTGAGCGATGATGCGTTTGAGCATAGCATTGCCGGGATGACTGCGATTCTTGCCGCCTCGATCCCTTTTGGCCTAAACGCGCTCTTAATTTAGCTGCGACTTCAGCTTGAACAAGTCTTCTGACTTCGTTGTTTTTTCCAGATTTTTTAACCGACGCAAAGTGTGCTCGGATTTAGTATCGTAAAAACGATTCAATTTAGCCTTATGATCGTTTTCTGACATATGACAAACTTCTGAAGATTCAGCAAGAGAACCGGCGGCGCGTAATCTCGTCGCACGCCTTCGCATTTCCGTCGCCAAGTTCTCACGATTGTGTTGCTCGATTGTCATGCGTGCTCTACGCATTTCAATTTGTGCCTCCAGAGAAAGATCGACTTCTGGCATATCAAGGCTCACTGCGGATCCGCTCAGGTCCTGCGGGATGCCTGCCGCCTCTCTCTTCAAATTTTCTCTAATTCGCCTTGAATTCGATGTTTCAGATAAAACACGGTTTTTGTTGACGTCGGAAACGGTCAAAGCTGAACCGGCACTTCAAGTGGCGGGTCAGTTGCTAACCAGATTTGGCGAATCATGTTATGCAAAACATGTGGACTTTCGATTCGCTTCGTCAACTCTGGGAAGGCCTCACTTGGCGAAGGTGTATAAGATTCACCAAGGAAAGCTGCGCGCAACATGCGACGCAGCTGCTCCACCATGCGCCAGCCTATTGCGGCATTGCCGTAGGCGTACGCAAAAGAAGTGGAATTTTCTATCCAAAAATTCCAATAATGCTGCAGCGCACATGACGTCAATTGTCGAGAAGATTGTCATGTGTCAATACTCCGAATCATATAATGATTGAAATTCACGGAAAGTATCGAAAATATCGACCATCTGACGCATCGATATTAAGATCGGCGCTAGGTGATCTGGCGCTGGAGACATCCTGTGCGGATAGAATTCCGGACAAGCCTGATGTGTAACGCCATTGATCACCTCACTCGGTGCGTCAAGGTGCGGGTGCACAACCAAATACTGTAGCGGAACCTTGTACAACATCATTCCAGTTGTAATAAAGAACCGTATGCGCACAAAATATTAGTCTGGGTAAAATAATTGGTTAAAGACGCTCATTTTGCTAATAAATCGAGGAGATGCAGGCTCCGATTGACATCAGCCAAAGGCTGTGCGGGTGTAGACCACACTAAAGGCGCTGAGGGTGTATTGGTCGTAGCCGCGTACTGCAGATGTGCTGCGTACACTCGGTCGAAATACACTTGGGCATGTTCAACCAGCTGATCGTACAAACGCGTTCCTGCGACCTCACCCAGATAAGAACGTAACTCGTGCAATACGACTGGAGCGATAACACACGGTGGTTCACGCGTCATATTTTCCATCATGGTGAAAAAGTGCTGTACGTAGCGTGAGCGATTTTTGCACTCTAGCGCTTTCTTCCGCGGAAATACATTCGCGAATGGCTTGAATATGCACAGGTGACTGCGACTTCCATATTTGATGGTTGATTTTGAGTAACCTATGGTTGAATATTTGCCACAGTACTTGACACACCTGTCATGGCCATAGAAGCCGTAAAGCGAGTATCAGGTGCCAACACGCCTTGTGGCGCGGAATGAGCACGACTTGCGTGTACAACACTACTTGTGGTACTTCATGTGCGGATAATGTGCATTGTGGTAACGGCCGGAAAGCCTATAATCTCTGTCATGATGACATCAGGGTCAGCTTGACGCTCTGCTCAATCCGGCTGAAAGTCGGTAAAGGTACGAGCGAATTGATGCCCAGGGGTGCCTGCTGATCCACCCGCAAGCGATTGTGAGACAATCGGTTGCTGTGCGTTAGCCCTTTTCTGGCCAATGCCGCGCGTGTTGTACGCAGTGGCGACAAGTTAGCTTGTCTTTCCGCCTTGGCGTCAGATAGTGCCATCACTAAGCGTTTGGGAGGTAAATCGTCGTCCTCAGTGGAGATAGATGGTTCTACATCAACCATAGGCAAATCGTAAGGAATATCGGTTTGCGACGAAAACACAGAAGCTGGTGTACTTGAACTGGTTGGTTTAGATTTTGGTTCGTGTATCAGGTGCACATGGACCGGGCCCAAAACTGAGTCGGCAGCGGCCTGCAAACCCTGAACTTGTAGGTCAGGATTGTCGAAAACATTAGTGTGAGCCAACGCTTCCGTTACTGAGGCAACGGTGGTGGCTGCAGCTATAGCTGCTGACTGTTGCGGAGTTAGTCCGTAAAAGTCTTCAACTCTATGTAATTCTCCGCCATCAGAATCAACTTCGACTTAAGTCGCCGTGCTGGTTGACTGGCCTCGTGATGGTTTACTGGACGATAGCGGTATACGCACTCTGGCTTTTGGGCCGGTAGCCTTAATGTGCAATTCATCGCCTGTAAACAAAACCGGTATAGGCTTTCTATCGTCAGTAATACGATTATTTTGCGAGCTACCTTCTATCAATATGAAGACATCGATAGTTATTAAGGCATCCATTGCTAAATAATGTTGCATGTCCCAGAGTTAATGGTAAGCTCCACGCCTGTCAAAATTATCAGGCGCGTTAGGATCAATATACATGTCAAAGAAGAATTCAGCCAAGCGCTTTAACGTGTGCGAATGCGCTGTGATATGTAAACGACGAGTAAACGCTCTCGCCAATGGCTGAATATTGATAAAATTTGCGATGAACGGATCTTTCCAGTGCAGTTTATTGCGAATTTCTGCATCCAGAATTGCCAAAATTTCCTCAAAAGTTGGCCCGTAAACATGGAAATACGCAAGTCAGTTCTTGCGTAGGGTCATAGCAAACCATATTACACGTTTGGTAAACGCGTTTCGAGCAACTGGTGAAGCCCAAACGGAGGTTGTGGGAACTTTGCCAGGTCCCAACAGAACACATGGCCGTTTGCGCTCGCAACTTGGACGTAGCGTACGAATGGGCCATGGAGGTCCTGGTAAGTGGGACATAGTTGCTTAAAACGCAAGTCCCAGGTCTTATAACCTCTGCCTTTCCTGTCATTAACAAATTCGGAGTCGTAGCCTAAGAATAACGTGCCATTTGTCATATTCGATGGCTGAATTAACGCCAAAATGGCCCCAAAGACTTCTGGTCATTGGTGATTATAACAGTGGGTAGAAGTCTGTTCTTTGGTACACGTGGGGTTACCAAAGGAAATCTACCAAATCTGTTCTCCCACCAGAGTTCTTGGTCGTTAATACGCTTTCTATGATTTGTGACTTTATGTGTTGCTTTATGTTTTATCCATTTTGCGGTAAGTGACTCTAAACCGCCAACACGACTACCGTCATTTTGTGGCAGCGGGTCTGGTACAACCAAGCCCCGCTCCAAAGCCATATTGGTCAAAGCCGAACGAAACTCATCTAGGGACGCGGGATCACGCCCCTCGAATTTGCATCGGCGACCAGCTGCCTCCAGCAATGCCTCCTTGCTTGGGGTACCTTGTGCAGCCATGGGTCTGCAAAAGGAAAAACATTAGATAATGGTACGGCATGTGCTGTTTTAGAGCCATTTAATAAACGTATAGGCGCGCAGTCCTTAGCTTTTTGTTCCCTGCCCGGTAAATCCTCAAAACTTATGACTACTGCCGGGGCAAGAGGGCGATGTGGTAATTTTACCAACACAAAATCGCCAGGGACGTACGCGTGTTTTTCCACAATTAAGTCAGAATAAGGTAGTTTAGGCTCAGGCAGAAGTCTATTCCTGTGGACGAGGTGAGTGATGAGAGGATTATAGACATATGCGATTTTCGCAGTTTCAGGCGTAGGTAAGTCGATAATTCTATATGGACCAACACGCTTGGGTGATAGTTTACCAATTTCGGGTTGAATGACTGAGGTATTATTAAGATAGACTATATCCGAGAGATTAAAATTTGTGTGCGTTACGGACTTGTCATATTGCGATTTTTGCTGCTTACGCGCTTGAGTTAAATTTTGAGATGCGATTTCATGCAGAGTCTTGTAAAGTCAGCTTTAAATCAATGACGTATTTTTCCGCAACAGATGGTAAATTCGGATTTATTACAAAGTCATTTATGAGTAAAGTGTCAAGTGGAAATGCTGGTTCACGACCATAAAGCATTTCAAAAGGAGATATGTTAGTCGATGATTGCGGAGTCGCGCGGTATGCAAATAATGCGAAAGGTAGAAATTGCTCCCAATCATACTGGGATCGCGCACTCAGCTTAGACAAACCATCAATCAAGGTGCGATTATAACGTTCCACCAACCCATCACACTGGGGGTGATATGGGGTTGTAAATATTTTTTGAACGTTTAATAGTTTGCAAACTTCCGAAATAAGGGTAGATGTAAAGTTTGACCCCTGATCTGTCAAAAATTTCTTGGGAACTCCATAACGTGGTATAATTTCTCTTAGTAATAAATTTGCAATTGTTGTTGCTTTTATGTCAGAAACAGCAAAAGCTTCCACGTATTTTGTAAAATAATCCATAAAAACTACAATTTGGTCATTTCCGGAGGGAGATCGCGGCATATGCAAACAATCGCACGCAATGAGTTCAAAGGGCGCGGATACTTCGATTGGTTGCAATGGAACGGATGTGGAATTTAATGCGACCTTACGTTGTAAGCACACATCACAATTCCGACACCACGCGATCACATCATTTTCCATGCGCGGCCACCAATAACGCATTTGTATGGCGGGCAAGATTTTGCGCGATGAAAAATGAGCTCCGAAAATAGAGTCATGAAATTCCGTTAATATAAAGCGACGCAAAGATTTGGGTATGACTATTTGATGAACGACAGTTGGTGAACGCTTAGGTTGGAATCGACAAAAAAGTACATCGTTTACGAGAAAAAATTCGTCACGATATTTTTTCGTTGTTAAGTCATTCAATGCGATGCGAATTTTATGCAATTCGTCATCTGCACGTTGCTCAGCGAGTAAACGCGCAGGTGTTAGCATTTCAGCTTTTTCGGCATCGGTAAGTAACAGGCGTTCACGAAATGTAGGTGGTTTAGAATTGGTAGGATCGGTTTGCGCAGTAGGATTATTATTTTGCGCATTTGGATGATTAATTGGTGCAGTCAGGCGCATTATCGCGCGATCGGTCAGGTGGAACCGATTCATCATCTGACTCAGAATCTTCCGATTCTAAATTTGCGATGTTAACGACATTTTTGCGCTCGACTTTATATTTTCGTTCTGCATGATCATATTTAGGATGTCGTGAAAGAAGATCAGCTGCGCAGTTATATGCACCAGGAACATAAACGATATCATATTCGTATTCCTGTAATTTGAGACCCCAACGGCGTAATCGACTCGATGGGTCTTTAACGTTTACTAGCCAGGTTAATGCTTGATGATCAGTTTCGACAATAAATTTTTTACCGTAAAGATAATGTCGATAATGCTTGATGGCCCACACTACCGCTAACGCTTCTTTTTCCGAAGTAGCATAGTTACATTTGGCAGAATTTAGCACGCGACTAGCGTAGCTAAGAATAAAACGATTTTTGGATGGTAAATGTTTTTGCGTCAAAATAGCACCTAACGCATAGTTACTTGCGTCAGTTGTTAAAATAAATTGGTGCTCATCATCGAATTTTGGTAGTTGCAAAATAGGTGGGGACGTAAATGCTTTCTTCAGAAGCTCAAAGGCGGTTTGGTGTTCAGCCTTCCAGCAAAATTCGACATCTTTACGAAGAAGATGGAATAACGGTTTAGCGATTTTAGCAAGATCTTTAACGAATTTCTTAAACCATTGGACTAAGCCAAGGAATTTCTGCAAGGATTTAACGGTTTTTGGTACGGGAAACGAGATTAAGTCTGCGACTTTGGACATGTCAGGAGCGATGCCCATTGCACTTATGCTGTGGCCAAGAAATTTTACCTCTGCATGCGCAAGATGGCATTTATCAGGCTTTACGCGTAAGTTTGCCTTTTTAAGAGCAATAAAGACATTTTCAAGATCTTTTAAATGTTCTTTGAAAGTACGTGAAAAAATAATTATGTCATCGATGTAAACGAGACAAGATTTCCAATTTAGACCTGCGAGCACAAGCTCCATTAGTCTTTGAAAATCTGCGGGCGCATTCTTTAAACCAAAAGGTAAAACTTCAAATTCGTAATGACCAACAGGACATATGAATGCAGTTTTTTCGCGAGATTTATTATCGAGTGGAATTTGCCAGTATCCAGATTTTAAATCGAGTGTGCTAAAATATGCAGCATTGCCTAAAGTATCAAAATAATCGTCTAATTGTGGAAGAGGATAAACTTGCGTTTTAGTAACGTCATTTAACCGTCGATAATCGACGACTGGCCTAAGGGAACCGTCCTTTTTTCCAATGAGAAATAATGGACTTGCCCATGGGCTGGTTGTAGGTCGAATAATTTTATCCGCAAGCATTTCATTTATAATTTTCTGCATAGATTCTCTTCTAGAATGTTCAACACGATAAGTTTTTCCAACAACGGGTGGATTATCCCCTGTATCAATATGATGTTTCATCAAGGGGGTACGTCCGAGAGGTTCGTTTTTTAATGCAAAAATTGAGTCGTATTTTAAACAAAGTTCACGAATTTGTTGCTGTTGTCTAGAATCAACGGCGGAGCCGTTTAAAGCTTTATTTATTGATGCAAAAAGTTCTGGTGTCCTATCATCAAAAGATGAAACATGTGACACGACTTCGGCATCAGAGGTTAAAGAACCTATTATTTCACCAGAGTCAATGCGAATTGGCGCTTTAGAGATGTTACAAACGCGAACAGGTATTAAAGGTTGTGAAGCATCGACTATAGACGGAGCAACAAAAAGTGAAGTTTTTTCCATAAAATCGGGATTTGGTTCGAATAATGCGAAATCAAAATTGCAAGAACCGTGACTTATATAGCCAGGTGTAATTAATTCATGCCTAGGTTGTATTATAACAGGCTCAGGTAACGAAACATGCACACACACAACACCAGAGGTGGTTGCGTTGGGTTTCGCGCGAAATTGCAATTTTTCATGAGATGATAGTAAATTAATCTTTATGCCGTTTATAAAAGCACAACGCTCAATAGGATTAACCCACATGAGTGCGGATTCGCAAAAATCATATCCTAAGAGCATGTCTTCCGGCAAATGATCAATTATAGCTACTGAGGTAGAAATAGATTGTTCCGCGATGGTTAAAGTCATATTTACTTTATAACGAACGACTGCAGTGATTTCGCCTACACCATGTACGACTTGTGAGACTTGTTTAGGTGGTAAATTAAAACCAAGACGTAAGAATGCAGACGTGGTCATCATGGTGACCTGTGAACCCGTATCTATGAGAGCAGGTACGTCAACGCCATGAACTTTAACGAGAATGGTGGGTAAATTTGTCCCAGCATGGCTTACGATAGGAATATTAGGATCTAAAGTCTTAGATGGAGGTAGATTAATTTTTTCGTAAGTTGCGAGACGACGTTGTAAACGTTCGTACTCTTCAAGAAATTCTTGCGACGCGAATAGATTAGGACGCGCGCTAGATTCTGGCCCTTTCGCAGTAACCGTGTTTACATCATGAGGAGATGTAAGGGTTGGCTGCGGTGGGGGCACATTCATGGTGGGTTGGTTATCAGCGGTATATGTGACATACGGGCGATTAAAATTGTTGTCGTTGCGATAGTTCGAGTTATAGTATGTCCCACGCTGTTCATTTGGGAATTGCACAAAAGGTGTATTTTGGCGCGGTTGATTATTATAACGATTATCGTAACGCGAATTTTGATAATTAGCACGCGAATTTTGGTAATAATCATTACGATTTTGCCGAAAATTCGATCGTGATTGCTTTGATTCAAAGCGATTATCATTATTCGCATAGTTAGATGAACGATGTTGACTAGAGTTACGATATCGTGATTGAGATCGATGTCTATTTTGCGAATTCGAACGCGATGGCGAACGATTTTGACGCGAAAAAGAACGCGATTGGCTGCGATTGCGAGCCATAGAATTATTATTTCGATCAGCTTGGGTATTATGATTAGTATTATTAGACGTTTCTTGCCTTTGACGCGTGAAACATTCCTCATAAATGTGACCTATGCGCTTGCAAAAGGTACAATATTTACGAGAAGAACTTTCTGGTTTCTCAGCACGCGATGAGCGATGAAACGTTCTATGACGTGAACGATTTGAATCATTTTGGTTAGATGCGCGAGGAGTATCTTTAGGTACTGCGCTGCCTACGGGAGCAGCTGTTACCGATACGTAAGGCGTTACTGCCTTTTTATCCTCAAATTCTTTATTAGCAAATTCAGCGCTTAGCGCATTGTCCAAAAATTCAGCTAATGATGCTCTAGGTTTTTTGTGATATGCCTCTTTCGAAATGTGTGGTAATAAACCTTGTTTTAGTTGATGTCGCATTAAATTATTGAAATGTGGCGAGTCAACTTCAAGATAAGGATCAGATTTAATTAACTCTTCGCGAAGCGAGAGATAATAAGCTTTAACCGATTTGTTAGGCTGCTGTTTGTGTGACAAAAAACGATTAAAGAGCGCACCGGTGTCCATTGGACAAAATTCGGTTATTAGCGCTTGTTTCATTTTCGAATAAGATTGTTGTATATCAGCAGGTAACGAACGGTATAAACGCAAAGCATAAGGGTCAAGAAATCCAGTTGCGAATTTTAGACGATCAGCTTTGTCAATATCATAGGTATTGGCAAGTGATTCAAATTCTGCAAAATATGCTTTTATATCCGATTTATCGCCATCAAAAAATTTTTTATTAGCAATTGCAAATTGCATTTGCTGCAAAAATGGTCCGCGATTCAAGGAATCAGCGAGACGTGAGTCACCACGCGAGCTTTCAGATGAAGAACCTGAACTATGACGATGACGTCGTCTGCGCGATCGACTTTTGCGACGCGAGCGACGACTGCGCGGGCGATCATAACTATTAGATGAGCTTTCGTCAGAGAATTTGACATGTCTCCTCCTACTAGATGATTCAGATAGAGGCGCAGATTCGTTTTGCAAATGTGCAGATTCGTTGTTAATGCCAGATAAGTTTATGTCAACTGGTTGCATTTCGATATTAGAAGAATGCAAAATAGGATTATTAGGTGGTATTTCCACATTTATGGGATTAGGTACATAATTATTTGGTAAGATTTCGCCTTGAGGTGGAAAATACTGCAGCGGTGGTGGATTTAATTGCTGCTGCAAGTTCGTAGTAGAAGGATTAGGTACGAAAGAAGGCGCATTACGATTTAAGGGCAGCGAAGGCCGAGATCGCGACGTCTGCGAAATCGGTACCGACGGCTGCGAAATCGTAGGTATATTTTCCGAAAAACCCGAGTTTTGCACTGGTTGCAAACCCGTGTTTACAGGATTCTGTGACAAATTAGATATCTCAGGCGCGCGATTCGTAGAATTTTGAATGATATTTTCAGGAACAGTTTCCGAAGGTGAGCGTGAATTTGATGCGCTGTTGCCAGTGGACAACAGTGAAGATGCCCGATGCGTACTTTGCGCACGATTCGCACTTTGCGCATTAAATTCAGAAAAATTTGCGCTATCGATTGAGTGGTTAACGCGCTCAGATGAATTATTCTCTATGCGATTCAACACTGGTTGGGGTTTAAGCATAGTGCTTAGCTCCAGACGCAGTTTACGCATTTCATCCGCATTTTCCTTTTTATCTTGATCAACGCGCGTAGAAAGGTCCGAAAATTGCAAATGAATAGCTTGTAGCGCTTTCAAAATAAGATCATTAGTCACATTAGCATTAGCACGCTCTCTGTCGGCATTTATGCTGTGACTATGATTACTTTCTACGTCAGAATCGGGATTTTCGCGCTCCGAACTGGTTTCAGGGTTATTTGCCGTATTAATGGTAGTCGTATTATCAATCATTGTATGATTTGATGAATTGTCAATATTAGGGTCCGATCTAGTTATCGAAGTTTGATTAATGCGAGATCGCATGGTACTCAATGACAGTTCATCTTCGGACTGTGTATTACTCGCGGCATTTAGTGACGCGGGTAATTTATCATTATTCGCCTTACTAGTTACGTCTCTCGTAATTGTGTCATTACTCGCAGAATTACACGCGCTATTAGAGTCAACAGGCGCGGTAGGTAATTGGCGAGCTGAAGTAGGTGGCGTAGAAGGTTTTTTCAATTTAGCGGGCGGTGTCCGCAAAACCTTTTTTCCTGCCATTTTTAGGTATCAAGAATGTCGAAAAATATGACCTTGGGTAAAATAAATTTCAGTACGTCGAAATTTAGCCCAAAATAAATGTTTCGAATTTGGCCTTTGTCGATCCGAAAAACAGGTTTTTCCACGTAAATAGTACTTCCTTACGTGAAGTAAGATATACCTGACGTGAAATGATCGAAAACAGGTAGGACTAAGCCTAAAGCGCAAGAAAGTGTACGTGGTTAGAAAAAGCAGGTAGGTAAGAACCTAAATGACGGAATTTCGTCGTCAAGAGAGAAAAATGATAAATCGTCGCCTGTGGGTCGACGTTTATAGAAAAATGCGAGCGTGAAAGCTGCCTTCGTCGATGAAGGTTCGACGGAAATAGAAAAATAACGATGGCTTTACCACGATACACAAAATCTTTACCACGGACGCTTACTTAAATTGCGCACTGCCACGATCGCGGTCGATACAACAACAAAGGTGAACGAAATGTTACACATTTTTAGATGGCCAAAATGATAATTTTTGGATCGAAAAATAATTTTACGATGATTGATCAGCTCGGCTGTAGCTAGCAGCCTAAAGGAGGGAACGTCCAATGTAAATGTAGAGCCGCCTTATGTCTACAAAGAATCGACATAGGACGGATACATTACCTTCGAGATTTACCTAGGTACGTAGGTACTTAAGTCTACGCTTAGTGCTGGCCCCGATCGCGCGGCTCTGGATGGCTTTCGATCTTTGGACCCTTACAGACCTTACGGCTTCGATCCCCTCAGCCCTAATATTGCTGGCTGCTTCTTGTCGGGTGATCTCAGCAGCTACGCCCTAAGACCTAAGGCTACCTACTCTAGTCTCGGTATTTGCCGCGGAGGTCAGTTGACCTATCTCAAGCTCAAGTTGTTTATTTAACTTATTTTCCAATCAGTGCCTGATTCGAAATGTTTTTGGTTCCTAATATGTGTAGCACGCTGAACTATGAAAACAACAACAACGAGCTCTATGCTGATCAATCATCCTTAAAGATTAAATAATAATTTTGATCAATTTTTGGCTTGAGAAATAAATTATGATTTCCAAATAAAATAAACTATCATACGAAATTTACCTATCAGTCCACTATGATGGGAAGAAGTCCTCGACGTGGGTGTGGCCGACCTAACCCTCGGTATAACCAAAAACCACTGGGTAGGTTTTCTATATTTTAATCCGAACGAAGAATTCACGGCCTATAGCCGGACAACAACAATAAAGCAAAAAGAAAACAAAAACGTACGGACTATACAATCGTACGACTGGCCAACGAAAAAGCCAACAGCCAGACTACTAACTACAACGTTAAGTACACTGGCCTCAAGGACCATTACAGTAAAATAAACAAAGATCAATTTAACGTAATACTGAATCACTTTTATCTCAGATCGAATGTTCTCGATTACACAAGCGGTATGCATGAAACAATTACTATTATCATACACTTAACTCTATGCTACCGGACAAGTATCTAAATGTTTTTTATTATTGAAAATTTGGGGAAATAATGGGAAGACCGAAGGCATAGCCCACAGTACACTATCATAGATAGCTACTAGTATTGGCTATGTGATGGCTATCGCGAACTGCTAAGGCAAGTTCGCCTACCGTGTAACTCTCGCAGTTACAAATGCGACCATAGGTGGGCAGCATCAAAATTCTGGGGAAGGGTGAAAATTTTCAAAGATCAAAAATGGTCTTAAAGTGGTTGTAGGGCGAAAAACACCATTTTTCGACGTTTCTCATCGAGCACTATCCAATGGCATCAAAAAATCGCTAAAAAGCAAAAAAAATTTCAAAAATTGAATTCTGGGGGTATTTTGATTTCTGGGGGTGATTTCAACTTCTGGGGGTGCATACCCCCAAACCCCCACGCCCATGTGTGAATGCGACCAGGACTCGGACCCGAGACCACGGTTGACCGGACCGCAGCTCTTCCACGGGATGGTTAAATTGTCGACGAGACAATCATTAAAGACGATAGTCTTTCGTCTTCATCTCGTTTTTAGGACAAAGACGACTGCTTTTTAAGATGTTCGTCCTTTCGTTTACGAGACGATATGGCTCATCGTCGACAAATAAGATCGTCATTTTTGCTTTGGGACGTCGTCGACGTGTAATTTTTAACGTTGCTTTTTTAAACAAACAATGTGAAAAAATTATGAGGGGAGGACAAAAAATTTTAACTGCCTCTTTTTAGGGCAAGAAACGAGTGGATATGTGTCAAAAGACCGTTTTAAGGCGTTTTTGGCGATACTCTTCTTTCTAAAAGATAAAAATATAAAGAACTCCGTGAAAATATCAAAAGCATATGCCTGAATGAAATATAGTTGAAAATAGAATGGCGTGAAACACCAAAACTTTGGCACATTTTGAAAGAAAGTCCACTAAAAATGCTCAAAACATCTTATTTTCTCGATCTTTTGTAAAATCACGAGTTCTGAAAAGCCTCTACGATCATAGTTTTTAGCCATGTAGTCGTGGGGGCCTCGGAAAATTTTGCAAGCAACATATTTTTTACGTGGGGCTCATCCCGTCCTCGTTGCACAGTATAGTCGATCTGGCGGGGAGAGTCAGTCGATGTTTAGAGGTCAAAAATTGAGCTTTCTTGGGTCAAAATGACCTCGAAAACTGATATGAATGCCCAAAATAGCGTTTATTCCACAGTTTCTGATCAATTTCATGCAAGAAAATTTGCAACGTTCATCCATTTTCGGTCTTCATTTCTGCCTCTCCCAGAATTTTCTATTCTCCACTCTGGGAAGGGAGGAGGGGAGACCCCTCCAATCCCTCTTTATGTGCATCTCTGGTCCTGTCCTCAGAAGAAAAAAATTGAAAATTCCCAAAGTGCATTTGAATGAGCACCAAATGGATATTTACGCCCCGTCAGATTTATTGATTTGTATAAATTTTATCATTTAAAGAGCTCAAGTATAGCTAAGACACGGAGATTATGTCAAATCGGGCATTGACATGAAATTATTCATTTTCGGTACCTATTGCATTTCTTTGCATGTGACAAAGTTCAGTACAAGACAAGTTAAACAATTTTTAGATAGAAATAGTCTTTTTGTCCATTTTATATAGCGTATTTTTTGAATAGGATTGAAAACAACTTAAATTTTTAAATTGCTAGTGTAAAATGTAGGGGCCTGCGTCTATAAGAGCGACACAGACCGACCTAACATTACCTTCGAGATTTACCTAGGTACGTAGGTACTTAAGTCTACGCTTAGCGCTGGCCCCGATCGCGCAGCCCTGGATAGCTTTCGATCCTTGGACCCTTAGAGACCTTACGGCTTCGATCCCCTCAGCCCTAATATTGCTGGCTGCTTCTTGTCGGGTGATCTCAGCAGCTACGCCCTAAGACCTAAGGCTACCTACCTAGTCTCGGTATTTGCCGCGGAGGTCAGTTGACCTATCTCAAGCTCAAGTTGTTTATTTAACTTGTTTTCCGATCAGTGCCTGATTCGAAATGTTTTTGGTTCCTAATATGTGTAGCACGCTGAACTATGAAAACAACAACAACGAGCTCTAACCTGATCAATCATCATTAAAAATTAGATAATATTTTTGAACAATTTTTGGCTTGAGAAATAAATTATGATTTCCAGATAAAATAAACTATCATACGGAATTTACCTATCAGTCCACTATGATGGGAAGAAGTCCTCGACGTGGATGTGGCCGACCTAACCCTCGGTATAACCAAAAACCACTGGGTAGGTTTTCTATATTTTAATCCGAACGAAGAAATCACGGCCTATAGCCGGACAACAACAATAAAGCAAAAGAAAACGAAAACATACGCGACTATACAATCGTACGGCGGCCAACTCAACTGCCAACAACACTACTAACAATAACTCTAAGTACACTGGCCTCAAGGACCATTGCAGTAAAATAAACAAAGATCAAATTAACGTAATACTGAATCACTTTTATCCACACCTGGGCGTGGGGTTTGGGGGGTATGCACCCCCCAGAAACCAAAATACACCCCCCCAGAAATCAAAATACCCCCCCCCAGAATTCAATTTTTGAAAATTTTTTTCGTTTTTTTCGCAATTTTTTGATGC
The DNA here is from genome assembly GCA_036768485.1 of Mermis nigrescens. Lineage (NCBI taxonomy): Eukaryota > Metazoa > Nematoda > Enoplea > Mermithida > Mermithidae > Mermis > Mermis nigrescens. Next base: position 3,138,407 of record JAVLUZ010000208.1, on the reverse strand, counting down.
CAATGGATAGTGCTTGATGAGAAACGTCGAAAAATGGTGTTTTTATCGCCATACCACCATTTTTAAGGCCATTTTTCGACCTTCAAAAAAATCTTGCACTCCCCCAGAATTTTCTTGCTGCCCACGTATGCTTTTATCTCAGATCAAATGTTCTAGATTACACAAGCGGTATGCATGAAACAATTACTATTATCATACACTTAACTCTATGCTACCGGACAAGTATCTAAATGTTTTTTATAATTGAAAATTTGGGGAAATAATGGGAAGACTGAAGGCATAGCCCACAGTACACTATCATAGATAGCTACTAGTATTGGCTATGTGATGGCTACCGCGAACTGCTAAGGCAAGTTCGCCTAATCGTGTAACTCTCGCAGTTACAAATGCGACCATAGGTGGGCAGCATCAAAATTCTGGGGGAATAGTGAAAAAATTTTCAAAGATCAAAAAATGGTCTTAAAGTGGTTGTAGGGCGAAAAACACCATTTTTCGATGTTTCTCATCGAGCACTATCAATGGCGCTAAAAAAGCAAAAAAAATTTCAAAAATTGAATTCTGGGGGTATTTTGATTTCTGGGGGGGTATTTCAACTTCTGGGGGTGCATACCCCCAAAACCCCCACGCCCATGTGTGAATGCGACCAGGACTCTGACCCGAGACCACGGTTGACCGGACCGCAGCTCTTCCACGGGATGGTTAAATTGTCGACGAGACAATTTAATTTAGACAATTTAGACAATCGACGAGACAATGTACTGAATTGTGCCTTATTTAATGCTAGAAGTCTAGTGAACAAATTACCTGAACTTCATGCTTTACTCATTTCTGAAACCTACGATATCATTTTTGTAACAGAATCTTGGTTAAATGATACAATTTCTGATGGTCTTCTTTGTACTTCTTCTGTTTATTCCATTTATAGATGTGACAGGCTGGATTATAGAGGTGGTGGGGTAGCTATATTGTATAAAAATGCACTGAAAATTTGTAATATTACTCTTAAGGAACCATTTGATTGCCCTGAAACTCTTATTTGTGAACTTCACTCAAATGATGAATATGTGCGGTTTATACTTTGCTATAGGCTACCAAAATATGATATTCAATATGCTCAAAAATTGTGTCTTTTTCTTGAAAAGTACATTGAAAACACGAAAAAATGCATAATACTAGGCGATTTTAACCTACCTGACCTAAACTTTGCCTCTCATTCTGCATACAGGAACCCAGTTACACAAATATTTTATGAATGTTTTGTAAACCTAGGTCTCAATTTAATGACAAACGAACCAAACCGAAATCTAAATATTTTAGATCTTATTTTGAGTACATCTCGTGAACTCCTTTTTAATGTTTCTGTTAACGAACCTTTTGCTAGTAGTGATCATGAAATAATTTCGTTTAATTTGCCATTTAATAGCAATGAGGATGAAAATCTAATGACGCTTGATTTCAAAAAGGCAAATTATCAAGCAATTGAAGCTTTCTTGGCATCTGTTGAATGGGAAAAAATTTTTTCGTCTTGTGTAAGTGTTAATGATTTCTACGAGGCTTTTTTGTCCATTCTCAACACAGCTATTTCCGAATTCGTTCCACTGAAAAAGAAAAATGCGCAGAAATCTTCTGCCAAATTCTGTACGAAAAATGCAGGCTACAAAGCGTAAACTTTGGAAAAAATACAAAATTAATAGGGATGCTAAAACGTTAGAGAAATGTAAGAAATTGACCAAAAATATAAAAACTTTGATGAATGAACATCTTGCAAATGAGGAAGGAAAGTTACTAAAGTCGAATAATTTAAAAAACTTTTTCTCTTTTGTAAATGATCGATTAAATAATAAAAAGAAAATTCCATTGTTGAAAAGCAACGGCATCACTATTGTGGATGATTTAGACAAAGCAAATGCTTTTAATACAAATTTTGCCAACAATTTTGTAAATGACAATAATGTTTTACCTGTATTTCCTGATAAAATTAACCGTAATCATAGTGTTTCTTGCAAATTTGACTTATTTACAATTTTGGATGCTCTAAATCGACTAAAACCTTCATTGTCACTTGGCCCTGATGGCCTGTGTGCGTATTTTGTGAAAAAGCTAAAATTAGTCCTTGTTAGACCTTTGATGTCAATTTTTGAAGTTTCTTACAGGACAGGGTGCATCCCCGACCTGTGGAGGGAAGCTATTGTTGTGCCTATACCTAAGAAAGGTGACTTATCATCCATAGAAAACTATCGGCCCGTGTCCCTTTGTTGTGTTCTGTGTAAGGTCATGGAATCGATAATTAATATTAGCCTAACTACCCATTTAAATGAAAATAATTTGCTTTCTGAAAATCAGTTTGGATTTAGAAAAAATAAATCTTGTACACTGCAACTTTTAAAGTGCAAAAATCAGTGGTCCAAAAATCTTGATGAAAATTGCCCAATCGATATTGTTTATATCGATTTTTGTAAAGCTTTTGATACAGTTTCGCATGAAAAACTGCTTATAAAATTAGCTGCCTATGGCATAAGTGGTTTTTGCCTAAATTGGTTAAAATGCTTTTTGAGTAATAGATCCCAAAGGGTTAAAGTTGGAGATTCATTGTCTCTTCCGCTCCCTGTTTCCAGTGGGGTGCCACAGGGTAGTGTTTTAGGCCCTACCCTTTTTTTGTTATTCATAAATGATTTATGTGATTTTCAAAGTACCAGCTCAATTTCGCTATTTGCTGATGATGTTAAAATATCTAATTCAGCTTCCAATTTTTTGGACTTGCAAAATGATCTAATGCATATTAAGAGGTGGGCTGATATCTGGCAGCTTAAGATCTCACTCAGCAAATGTTTTGTTTTGCATTTAGGAAAATCTAATCCCAAGCACTCTTACGGTATAGATAATTTTGAAATCCCACATGATATATCCGAGATGAAGGATCTTGGTGTCTTAATAAGTAAAGATTTATCTTCTAGAACTCATTGTACAAACATTGTAAAAAAAGGCATGAGAATTGCAAACTTGATTTTACGGAGTTTTGTTTCAAGAGATAAAACTTTGTTAGTAAAAGCCTTTACAACCTATGTCCGACCAATTTTGGAATATGGTTCGTCTGTTTGGAATCCTTATCTGTTATATGACATAAATAATGTTGAAAATGTCCAAAGAAAATTTACCAAACGAATTTTTTCTGATAAAACTATCTCCTACGATGCCCGATTAAAGGAATTGGGCTTGGAGAGACTCGAATTACGTAGAATGCAAAGTGATTTATCAATGACACGCTCTATAATCAAGGATAATTTGTTACCTGTTGAAGACTTCTTCACATTTAATGTAAACTCAAATCGTTCTGTAAATTCTTGCAAACTTTATGTTAACCGTGTAAACAAAAATGTTAGAAAATTTGAATTTTGCAATCGTGTGATTTCTGTCTGGAATTATTTGCCTGATGATATCATCTGCTCAGCTAATTCGAACATTTTTACGATGAAATTGAAACAATTTGATTTATCCATTTTTCTCAAGGGGCGTATCTAAGCGCAGTTATAATTCATTGCCTGTACGTACCCGCGTGTCTTACATTTACATTACACTACTTTCTTTTATCACTTTATTCGTTTTTTTTTACAATTAAATACGTGTGTTTGCAATATGTACATGAATTTCAATTATGCATTTATATGACATTTGTCCTTTTCCTTATTATTTGTATTGTAATGTGTACGTATATTTTAAATTTGTACGTGTATTTTGTAGACCGAATAAATCTTTCTTTCTTTCTTTCTTTCTTTACAATCATTAAAGACAAAAGTCTTTCGTCTTCATCTCGTTTTTAGGACGAAGACGACTGCTTTTTAAGACGTTCGTCCTTTCGTTTACGAGACGATAGTGGGCTCATCGTCGACGAATAAGATCGTCATTTTTGCTTTGGGACGTCGTCGACGTGTAATTTTTAACGTTGCTTTTTTAAACAAACGATGTGAAAAATTATGAGGGAGGACAAAAAAATTTTAACGTGCCTCTTTAGGGCAAGAAACGATGGATATGTGTCAAAAGACCGTTTTAAGGCATTTTTGGCGATACTCTTTCTTTCTAAAAGATAAAAATATAAAGAACTCCGTGAAAATATCAAAAGCATCGCTTGAATGAAATATAGTTGAAAATAAATGGCGTGAAGCACACCAAAACTTTGGCACTTTTTGAAAGAAAGTCCACTAAAAATGCTCAAAACATCTTATTTTCTCGATCTTTTGTAAAATCACGAGTTCTGAAAAGCCTCTACGATCATAGTTTTCAGCCATGTAGTTGTGGGGGCCTCGGAAAATTTTGCAAGCAACATATTTTTTGCAATGGGGCCCATCCCGTCCTTGTTGCACAGTATAGTCGATCTGGCGGGGAGAGTCAGTCGATCTTTAGAGGTCAAAAATTGAGCTTTCTTGGGTCAAAATGACCTCGAAAACTGATATGAATGCCCAAAATAGCGTTTATTCCACAGTTTCTGATCAATTTCATGCAAGAAAATTTGCAACGTTCATCCATTTTCGGTCTTCATTTCGCCTCTCCCAGAGAATTTTCTATTCTCCACTCTGGGGAGGGAGGAGAGGAGACCCCTCCAATCCCTCTTTATGTGCATCTCTGGTCCTGTCCTCAGAAGAAAAAAATTGAAAATTCCCAAAGTGCATTTGAATGAGCACCAAATGGATATTTACGCCCCGTCAGATTTATTGATTTGTATAAATTTTATCACTTTAAAGAGCTCAAGTATAGCTAAGACACGGAGATTATGTCAAATCGGGCATTGACATGAAATCATTGACATGAAATTAATTTTATTGCATTTCTTTGCATGTGACAAAGTTCAGTACAAGACAAGTTAAACAATTTTTAGATAGAAATAGTCTTTTTGTCCATTTTATATAGCGTATTTTTTGAATAGGATTGAAAACAACTTAAATTTTTAAATTGCAAAAGAAACCCCTGGGTGGGTTTTATATTTTATTCTAATGCTATATACACGGCTTGGTGCCGGACAACAAAATAACTTGAAAAACGTCTAAAAAGCGTACTTGACTATAAAATCGTACATCAACCAACTAAATGATGATCTCATAGGATCCATTACAGTAAACGAAAGTTTACGTTAAAATAACATAATACTGGAATTACTTTTAACTCACAACAAATGTTCTAAACTAAGATGAGCGGTAATGCATAAAACAATTACTATTATCATATGCTTAATTCTATGTTACCGGACAAGTATCTTATTGTTTTTTATATTGAAAATTTGGGAAAAGATGGGAAACCGAAGGCATAGCCCACAGTGCACTATCGCGCGATAGCTACTAGTATTGGCTATGTAAATGGCTGCGGCGAACTGCTAACACTAGTTCGCCAAACGTGTAACTCTCATAGTTACACTCCCCCACGTATAGAAAAAAAATTAGACATGCAGTGGAGAATTTTTTCAGGGGTACAATAATAACGACTGGCGTCCGCAACGCTCTTATCTTGAGCGAACGTAATAAACAAACATAAAATAACAATGGTAACAACAAAAATGGCCAATGCATGACCTCAGATTCGCCCTCAGGAACACTCTCAACGAAGCTAGTTCCTGTTTCAGCTCATCAACTTGTTTGAGCAATTCTTCTTGCTTCGTTCTCCACAAAGCTCTTGCGCCCGAAGTCGTACCTTTTTGCACGAAAAACTTCGGCGCCTCAGCCTTCCTTCAGCTCAAGGGTAAGGAAAAATTTTGAATTGAAAAAGATTATTAGATTGGGTGTTAGAAAACCCCTTGTCCGTTAGAGAATTAAGATACCATAATAGTAACACCGCTTATTGAGCAAAAATTTAAGACATGAGATTATAAGGCAAGATTATGCATGAGCAAAAATTAAGGTCATAGACGAGTTAAAAATACGAGGTAACAATAAAACGAGGAATGCCATTATGCAAGATGACAAGAAAAATATGCACCTGTCAATCAAAAATTACAGCAATAATATGACAAGAAAAAATTACACAAGAAAAATAATCAAAACGCAAACATTGTCCTGGAATCCACATCAGGAGCGAAAAAACGAAAAAGACAAAAAGCTGCTGGTCCATTTGACTCCTATCGCAGAGTTCAGTACGTCGAACTTGAAAATTTAATAACGATCCTGATAGTTAGGCTTCGAGCCCGCGTGGCTTGCCGCGATGGCGCTCGAAATACTCGCGGTCCGAATCGGTTTTGCGGATGCGTGTTCGAATGCTCGCAATATTGATAAGGCAATTCCCTACGTCCGTACATATGTTGACGTAGGCTCCGATGAGCCGACTGGTCGACCTGTCATCTTTGCTCTTTGTCCTCTCTCTGTCATAATCGTCCGCGTAACGACGCGGGGTTGGAGGCACCGGCGTCAAATACTGTTCCGGATGAAAACCGTAAGATTCTTTGCGTGACGTATCGCGTGAATGCTTGCTTTGATTGTGTAGTCAGGCCACGGTTTTGGCAATAGTGGTTCATGTCGAGGTTGTGGTTGGGAATAAACCTCAATGGCTGATTGGTCCTGGCTTGATGGTGGTTGATACGATTGATGCCATTGTTGGCGTTGGCGTGATTGCGACCGGCCCTGATGAGTTCCGCGGTTTGACTGTGGCTGTTGACAATATTTGCGAGGCTGCTGCTGTTGTGAGCGCACATGTGACCAGCATCTGCCTGCAAATATGTCTCGAACGCAAATGCAATACCGGATATTGTTTTTGCCACGTTCGTTCTGCTGGCTGCACGCTGGGCTAGGTTGGGGTATGCACCCTGCCCCCAGAAACCAAAATACCCCCCCCCAGAAATCAAAATACTCCCCCCAGAATTCAATTTTTGAAAATTCTTTTGTCTTTTTTGCAATTTTTTGATGCCAATGGATAGCGCTTTGATGAGAAACGTCGAAAAATGGTGTTTTTATCGCCATACCTTTTCAGACCTTTTATTTTAAAAATCTTAATTTTTATTATTGGTGTGTTGATGGATTCTTCTTTTGTTGTGTGTCTGTATTCATTTTACTGACATTGTTGATTCTCTTCACTCTTTATTATTGCTCTGTTTCTTCTTACCTTCATTTCTGTTCTGTTATTTTATTATTACTATCATTGATTCTTCTGATTCCTAGCTTTTCTGCTTTCTCTTCTTCTGTGTTCTGTTCTTCTTCTTTTCTGCTGTGTGTCTTCTCTGCTCAATGAATCCATTTCTCTCTGCTGTGTCTCTTTTTCTGTTCTCTTCTGCTGTGTTGATGTTTTCTTCTTGTGGTGAAAGATCAGAATCTCCATTGTCTCTTGTTTCATTCTGTGCTGTGGTATGGTTGCATTCAATGGATAAATTATTCTTTTTCTATTGGATCATTTCTTCATTCTTGTCTGTTGCCCATTTCATAGTTTGTCTTCAAAAACCCAGCTAATTCCGGGAATTCCGGAAAAGCATCAATTGGCAATGGTGTGTAAGATTCGCCAAGAAAAGCTACGCGTAACATGCGACGCAGCTGTTCCACCATATGCCAACCTATGGCAAGGCGTTGCCGTAGGCGTACGCGAAAAAGTGGAACCTTCTATCCAGGAATTCCAAAAGCACTTGCACATGCATCACATCGATTGATGAAAAAATAGGCATAAATCGGTACTCCAATTTGTATTCAGCTTGAAACTCTCAGAATGTATCGAAAACCTTGATCATTTGGCGCGTAGATATTAGCAATGGTGCTAAATGATCGGTGCCGGGCACATACGGTGCGGCAGAAATTCCGGTCGGACTTGATAGGCTGGGCTTTCATTCACAACACTGGGTGGTTCAGGCGGCGCCTCACGCGCCATGGTTTCTATCATTCGGAAAAAGTATTGTATATAACGCGAGCAATTTTGCTCTCTCGCATTTCTTCGGCGGCTATGCATTCACGCATAGCTTGTACGTACGGAGGAACTGCAACATCCGCATTCAATGGTACATTTTGGATACATTGTGGTTGAGTGCGTGCTACAGTATCCGATGTGCCAGTCATAGCCATAGGTGCATTAAAATGAGCGCCAGGTAACGATAGGTTTAACGCGTCTTGTGGTGTGGTTTGTGACGCAATTTGGGTAGACAACGCAGCCTGCTGTATCTCTTGGGGCGGCAGCGTGTGTTGTACTTGCAGAGGCAAGCCTAAAATTTCTGACATTATGACATCAGGCCCGGGGTGGCGTTCTGCCCAATCCGACTGTGGTATCGGTAGAAGCAGCAACAAACCCTGTACCCAAGGGTGCCTGCAACGGCGCCGCAAGTGACTGCAAAGGAATCGCTTGCGTAACAATGGTAGCGCCGTCTCATAACAGTTAAAGTGCGTCTGGTTCGCAATGGCAATAAATTTGCTTGTCTTTTGGCTTCAGAGTCCGAAAGCGCGATTACCAAATGTTTTGGCGATAAATCTGCCTCATCCGTGGGTACGGATTGCTCTACTCCAACCATAGGTGATTCAATTGTATATCAGCTTGCGAAGCAGTCGCAGAGGCTGGGTGAAATAGCACTTATAAGCGTGGGTTTAGTGCCAGGTGCTACGGTCAGGCCCAATTCCAGACAGGCAACGGCCTGCACATTGCAAACGGCTAAATTGGGATTTTCCCAAACGTTGTCATGGGACAATGTATCCATCACAGAGGTAACAGTGGTAGCCGCAGCTATGGCCGCTCAGGCAGTGGAGCCGGCGTATAGAAATCGAATGGCAAATATACTCTTCGCCTTCCAAATCTACAGTGACTTCAGTCGCTGAGCTGGTCGACTGGCCCCTTGAAGGCATGCGCGACAATGGGACACGCCGTCTCAATTTTTGTTTGCCTGCTTTAACGTGTAATTCATCATGTGCAAATGAAAACGGTAATGGTTTTTTATCTTCCGTAAAACAATTATTCTGTGAACTGCCTTCTATCAATATAAAAACATCGATAGTAATCAGGGCGTCCAAGGCCAAATAGACCTGCATATTGCATTTTCTAACAGTAAACTCCATGCTTGGCCCAAATTTTCAGGTTCCTTGGGATCAATAAACATATCAAAGAAAAATTCGGCCAAATGCTTTAGGCTTATGCAAAAAGCTGTAATAGTTGCAGATGAGCTAACGTTCTCGCCATGGGATGTATGTCTATAAAGTTTGCCGAGAAAGGATCTTTCCAACGCAGTTCATTGTGAATATCGGCATCAGGGATTTCCATAATTTCTTTGAACGTAGGTCCAAAAACATGAAAATATGCAATTTGGTCTTGCGATGGGTCAAAGCACACTATCTGCATGTCCAAAAGGCACGTTGCAAGCAGCTGGTCAACCCAAAAGGTGGTTTTGGAAAGCAAGAAACATTCCAACAGAACACATGGCCGCTCGGGCTGATTGTGACCCGATTGACCCACCGTCCCGCTAGACCCACCGTCCCGCTAGACCCACCGTCCCACTAGACCCACTTTTCGTCCCGCTAGACCCACCAGAAGTCTCGCTAGACCCACCACGTGCATAATGAGGTGTCCTGCTAGACCCACCGTTTTGCGACCGTCCCACTAGACCCACTGTCTTGGAAGACCCACTCGAAAAAATGAAGACATACATGTTATATATGAAATGAAAAATAGTTATCAAGACGCTTAAGTGAATTCTGCAAAATTTTTTTAAATCTTCAATTAAAAAGCAAGTTTGAGGTGTGCAATAGTCAATAACAAGCGGTTAGTTTGTTTTCATGAATGTGCAATTGTATATAATTACCATAGGTACTTCATTCGAAAAAAGTTTCGTTATTATCATCTTCACAGACTAACATAGCTGACTTCATATCACGAATCAAAACAAAATTAGTGCGACCAAAATCCATGGCTCGATTTGAAATAAAACTTTATATATAGTATTTGAAGCGATGAAATAAAGTGAGCACATGGACATTAAAAATAGATTCGGATTTATTGACAATGACCTAATTAACATTTTCGATTTTTTAGTGAGAATTTGCAACATCCGTTCGGGCCCAATTATTGTTGAGCCGTCTTTGTGAAATGCCTACATGCTTTTCATCATATTCATATGTGCATATCTGTACTGTTATTGGAATGCAGTGTCAACGCTTCAATCTGTGTGCCTACTTAGTATGCGAAAATTACAAAGAGTACAGTACCATTACGATAATAAGCAAAAATGCACTCTGAAATGTGTTTGACAAGAGTGTATTCCTTGACATGAAAAATGGAAATTCATTCTTAAAAATTATCGGCCATGGCTGGTTACTTACCATTGCCCTACACATGCATGCACATATCTTCTTTGCATGTTATAATTTGTAATATACACAATTTCATGCAATAATATACAAAATTTATTTATTTATTAATTAAATTTAATTGATTAGGTGGTTAATTAAATGTAATTATTAATTAATTAATTATTTATTTATTTGACAAAACATGTATACTTGAATGGATACACTTTGAAAGCATTTCTGTTTTTGCTTATAAGCGTACATAATTTTCTTTCTCTGGTGGGTCATCCGAGACAGTGGGTCTAGCGGACGGCCGCAAAATGGTGGGTGTAGCGGGACAACTCATTATGCACGTGTTGGGTCTAGCAAGACTTCCGGTGGGTCTAGTGGGACAAAAAAGTGGGTCTAGAGGGACGGTGGGTCTAGCGGGATGGTGGGTCAAGTGGGACAGTGGGTCTAGCGAGATGGGACCGTTCGCGCTAGCCAATTGAACATAGCGTACGAATGGGCCATTGGTGTCCTGATAAGTTGGGCAAAATTGCTTAAAGCGTTCATCCCAATTTTTGTAAGTTCGAGTTTTTCGATCGTTCACAAACTCTGAATCATAGCCCAAAAATAGTGTGCCATTTATTATGTTTGACGGCTGTAACAAAGCCAATATAGCCGCGTAAGACTCCTGGTCATTGGTGACTAAAACAGTTTGGAGAATGTTCCGCTTTGGCACACGAAGGGTCGCCAACGGATACCGTCCACACGTTTTGTCCCACCAGATTTCCTGTTTATTTACGCGCTATGCAATGGCACTTTAGCATCATCTTTATTTGTATACTGAATTAGTCTTGCGCTTAATGCATCTAGGCTATTAACGCGCTGCTCATCATTTTGCGGCAACGGGTCTGGATAGTCCAACCCTCGTTCCGTAGCCATATCTATCAACGCCATACGGAACTCATCTAGGGTCGCGGGATCGCGCCCGTTGAGTGTGAATTGGCGACCAGCTGACTCCAACAACGCCTCTTTGCATGGGACACCCTCGTCAGCCATGGGTCTGCAAAAGGGAAAACGTCAGATAATGGTACTGCATGTGCTGTTTTAGAGCCATTTAATAAACGTACAGGCGCGCAGTCCTTAGCTTTTTGCTCCCTGCCCAGTAAGTCCTCAAAACTTATCACTACTGTCGGGGCGAGAGGGCGATGTGGTAGTTTTACCAAAACAAAATCGCCAGGGACATATGCGTGCTTTTTGACAATTAGATCCGAGTACGGTAGTTTAGGCTCAGGTAAAAGTCTATTCCGATGAACGTGATGAGTAATTAAAGGATTATAGACATAAGCGATTTTTGCAGTTTCTGGAGTAGGTAATTCGATAATTTGATAAGGACCAACACGTTTAGGTGATAATTTACCAATTTCAGGTTGTATTACTGAGGTATTATTGAGATAAACGATATCCGAGACAGAAAAATTTGTTGTGGTTACGGATTTGTCATATTGAGATTTTTGCTGCTTACGCGCTTGAGCTAAATTTTTAGACGCGATTTCATGTAGATCTTGTAAAGTCAGCTTTAAATCAATGACATATTTTTCCGCAACGGGTGGTAAGTTCGGATTTATCGCAAAGTCATTTATAAGTAGAGTGTCAAGAGGAAACGCTGGTTCGCGACCATATAGCATTTCAAAAGGAGAGATGTTAGTTGATGATTGAGGAGTCATGCGATATGCAAATAATGCAAATGGCAAAAATTGCTCCCAATCATACTGGGATCGCGCGTTCAATTTAGACAAACCATCAATTAAGGTGCGATTATAGCGTTCCACAAGCCCATCACACTGAGGGTGATATGGGGTTGTAAATATTTTTTGAACATTTAATAGTTTACAGACTTCTGAAATTAGGGTAGATGTAAAATTTGAACCCTGATCTGTCAAAAACTTTTTGGGAACTCCGTAATGTGGGATAATTTCTCTTAGCAACAGATTTGCAATTGTTGTTGCTTTTATATCAGAAACAGCAAAAGCTTCCACGTATTTGGTAAAATAGTCCATAAAAACTACGATTTGGTCATTTCCGGACGGGGATTGCGGCATATGCAAGCAATCACACGCAATAAGTTCAAAAGGCGCGGAAACTTCGATTGGTTGCAAAGGAACAGATGTGGAATTTAATGCGACCTTACGCTGTAAGCACACATCACAATTCCTACACCACGCGATCACATCATTTTCCATGCGCGGCCACCAATAATGCATTTGTATGGCGGGCAAAATTTTGCGCGATGAAAAATGAGCTCCGAATATAGAGTCATGAAATTCGGTTAATATAAAACGACGCAATGATTTTGGTATAACGATTTGATGAACGACAGTTGGCGAACGTTTAGGTTGGAAACGACAAAAAAGAACATCGTTTACCAGAAAAAATTCGTCACGATATTTTTTCGTTGTTAAATCATTCAACGCGATGCGAATTTTATGTAGTTCGTCATCAGCACGTTGCTCTGCGAGTAAGCGCGCAGGTGTTAGCATTTCAGCTTTTTCTGCATCAGTAAGTTGAATGCGTTTGCGAAATGTAGGCGGTTTAGAATTGGTAGGGTCAATTGGCGCAGTAGGATTATTAGTTTGCGCATTAGGATTATTAATTGGTGCATTAGGCGCATTATCGCGCGATCGGTCAGGTGGAACCGATTTGTCCTCGGATTCAGAATCTTCCGAGTCTAAATTTGCGATATTAACGACATTTTTGCGCTCGAGTTTATATTTACGCTCTGCATGATCGTATTTTGGGTGTCGTGATAGAAGATCTGCTGCGCAGTTATATGCACCAGGAACGTATACAATATCATATTCATACTCTTGTAATTTGAGACCCCAATGGCGTAAACGACTCGATGGGTCTTTTACATTTACTAGCCAAGTTAACGCTTGATGATCGGTTTTGACAATGAATTTTTTACCGTATAGATAGTGTCAATAATGCTTGATGGCCCACACTACCGCTAGCGCTTCTTTCTCCGATGTAGCATAATTACATTTGGCAGAATTTAGCACGCGACTAGCGTAGCTAAGAATAAAACGACTTTTGGATGGTAAGTGTTTTTGAGTCAAAATAGCACCTAACGCATAATTGCTTGCGTCAGTTGTTAAGACAAATTGGTGCTCATCGTCGAATTTTGGTAATTGTAAAATAGGTGGGGACGTAAATGCTTTTTTCAGAAGCTCAAAAGCGGTTTGGTGTTCGGCCTTCCAGCAAAATTCGACATCTTTGCGAAGAAGATGGAATAACGGTTTAGCAATTTTAGCGAGATCTTTAACGAATTTCTTAAACCATTGGACTAAACCAAGGAATTTCTGCAAAGATTTAACGGTTTTTGGTACAGGAAATGCGACTAAGTCTGCAACTTTAGACATATCAGGAGCGATGCCCAATGAACTTATGCTATGGCCAAGAAATTTTACTTCCAGCATGAGCAAGATGGCATTTATCTGGCTTTACTCGTAAGTTTGCGTTTTTAAGTGCAATGAAAACATTTTCAAGATCTTTTAAATGTTCTTTAAAAGTGCGCAAAAAAATAATTATATCATCAATATAAACGAGACAAGATTTCCAATTTAGACCGGCGAGCACAAGCTCCATTAGCCTTTGGAAATCTGCGGGCGCATTTTTAAGCCAAAAGGTAAAACTTCAAATTCATAATGGCCAACAGGGCATATAAATGCAGTTTTTTCGCAAGATTTATTGTCGAGAGGAATTTGCCAATAACCGGATTTTAGATCTAACGTGCTAAAATATGCGGCAGAGCCTAAGGTATCGAAATAATTGTCTAGTTGAGGAAGAGGATAAACTTGCGTTTTAGTTACGTCATTTAAATGACAATAATCGACAACAGGTCTTAGGGAACCGTCCTTTTTTCCTATGAGAAATAATGGACTTGCCCATGGGCTGGTTGTAGGTCGAATAATTTTATCTGCAAGCATTTCATTTATGATTTTTTGCATAGATTCTCTTCTAGAATGCTCAACACGATAAGTTTTTCCAACAACGGGCGGATTATCCCCTGTATCAATATGATGTTTCATCAAAGGGGTACGTCCGAGAGGCTCATTTTTTAAAGCAAAAATGGAGTCGTATTTTAAGCAAAGTTCACGAATTTGTTGCTGTTGCCGAGAATCAACGGCGGAGCCGTTTAAAGCTTTATTTATTGACGCAAAAAGCTCAGGTGTCCTATCATCAAAATTTGAGACATGTGACACGACTTCGGCATCAGAGGTTAAAGAACCTATTATATCACCAGAGTCAATGCGAATTGGCGCTTTAGAGATGTTACAAACGCGAACAGGTATTATAGGTTGTGACGCATCGACTATAGATGGAGCAACAAAAAGTGAAGTTTTTTCCATAAAATCAGGATTTGGTTCGAATAATGCAAAATCAAAATCGCAAGAACCATGACTTATATAGCCAGGTGTGATTAATTCATGCCGAGGTTGTATAATTACAGGCTCAGGCAGCGAAACATGCACACACACAACACCAGAGGTAGTCGTGTTGGGTTTCGCGCGAAATTGCAATTTTTCGTAAGATGATAGTAGATTAATTTTTATGCCGTTTATGAAAGCACAACGCTCAATAGGATTAACCCACATGAGTGCGGATTCACAAAAATCATATCCTAAGAGCATGTCTTCCGGCAAGTGATCAATTATAGCTACTGTAGTAGAGATAGATTGTTCCGCGATAGTGAGAGTCATATTTACTTTATATCTAACGACTGCGGTTATTTCGCCTACGCCATGCACAACTTGTGAGACTTGTTTAGGTGGTAAGTTAAAACCAAGACGTAAAAATGCAGACGTGGTCATCATGGTGACCTGTGAACCCGTATCTATGAGAGCAGGTACGTCTACGCCATGAACTTTAACAAGAATAGTGGGCAAATTTGTCCCAGCATGGCTTACGATAGGAATATTAGGATCGATGGTTTTAACTGGAGGCGAATTTATTTTTTCATAAATCGCGAGACGACGCTGTAAGCGTTCGTACTCTTTGAGAAATTCTTGCAACGCGAATAAGTTAGAGCGCGCGCTAGTCTCTGGCCCTTTCGCAGTAACCGTGTTTACATCATTAGGAGACGTAAGGGTTGGCTGCGGTGGGGGCGCATTTACGGTGGGTTGGTTATCTGCAGTATATGTGACGTATGGGCAATTAAAACCGTTGTCGTTGCGATAGTTGGAATTATAATATGTTCCACGCTGTTTGTTAGGGAACTGAACAAAAGGTGCGTTTTGTCGTGCTTGATTATTATAGCGATTATCGTAATGCGAATTTTGATAATTAGCACGCGAATTTTGATGGTAATCATTACAATTTTGTCTAAAATTCGATCGTGCTTGCTTAGATTCAAAGCGATTATCATTATTTGTATAATTAGATGAGCAATGTTGACTAGAATTACAAAATCGCGATTGAGAACAATGTCGATTTTGCGAATTCGAACGCAATGGCGAACAATTTTGGCGCAAAAAAGAACGCGACTGGCTGCGATTGTGAGCCGTGGAACTGTTATTATTTCGATCAGATTGGGTATTATAATTATTATTAGACGCTTCTTGCCTCTGACGCGTAAAACATTCCTCATAGATATGACCTATGCGCTTGCAAAAGGTGCAATATTTACGAGAAGAACTTTCTGGCTTTTCAGCACGCAACGAGCGATGAAACGTTTTATGACGCGAACGATCTGGCTCATTTTGGTTAGATGCGCGAGGTGTATCTTTAGGTATTGCGCTTCCTACAGGAGCAGCTGTTACCGATACATATGGTGTTACTGCTTTTTTCTCCTCGAATTCCTTATTAGCAAATTCAGCATTTAGCGCGTTATCCAAAAATTCAGCCAATGATGCTCTAGGTTTTTTGTGATATAGCCTCTTTCAAAATGTGTGGTAATAAACCTTCTTTTAATTGATGTTGCAACAAATGATTAAAATGATGCGAGTCAACTTCAACATAAGGGTCAGCTTTTATTAACTCTTCATGAAGCAAGAGATAATAAGCTTTAACCGATTTGTTAGGCTGCTGTTTATGTGTCAAAAAACGATTAAAGAGCGCTCCGGTGTCCATTGGACAAAATTCCGCTACTAGCGCTTGTTTCGTTTTCGAATAAGATTGTTTTATGTCAGCAGGTAACAAACGGTATAAGCGTGAAGCATAGGGATCGAGAAATCCTGTCATAAATTTCAAGCGATCAGCTTTATCGATATCATAGGTATCGGCAAGCGACTCAAATTTTGCGAAATATGCTCGTATATCAGTTTTATCGCCATCAAAAAATTTTTTATTTGCGATTGCAATTTGCATTTGTGCCAAAAAGGGTCCGCAATTCAAGGAATCAGCAAGATGCAATTTACCACATGAGCCTTCGGATGAAAAATCCGAATCATAACAATGAGCGTCGTCGGTGCAATTTACTTCTGTGGCACGCGAGCGATGACTGTGTGGACAATCATAGCTATTCGATGAGCTTTTGTCAGAGAATTTTACATGACGTCTCCTAGTAGATGATTCAGGTAGACGCGCGGATTCATTTCGCAAATTTCCAGGTTCATTATTTGTGCCAGATAAATTTATTTCTAAAGGTTGCATTTCTGATATTCGAGGAATGCAGAATAGGGTTAACAGGTGGTATTTCCAGATTCGCAGGATTAGGTGCATAGTTATTTGGAAATACTTCACCTTGAGGCGGAAAATATTGCAGTGGTGGTGGATTTGAATGCTGCTGCGAGTTCGCATTCGAAGAATTAGGTACGAAAGAAGGCGCATTACGATTTAAGGACAGCAACGGCCGAGATCATGACGTCTGCAAAATTGATACTGACATCTGTAGGGTGCCCAGATACCTTTGGTCCAAAATCAGGACGTTTGAAAAAAGTAGCACTTTTCAAAATAACATTTATAAAACATCAAATTCACACGTATTTACTGTTAGACGATATCTGATTCAGCAAATTTCCGTCATCCATAATTTTTTATACAATTTTACCACACGATAAAGAATAATTTATTTTAATTTGAAGCAAGCAATTCACGGTTTTAAGATTCAATCGATTCCGATCGTCCTGTCCACTGGTTTTTGCACAAAGAGAATACTCGTTCCACAGCTGCGTTTGATGTAGGAATTGAAAAATTACTCTAACTAGGGTTTTCAAATCAACAAATTTTTTGGTTTGAAACGAAGTGGACCATTTTTCATTAATCGGCAAATTATCAAATTCATCAGAAGAAGCTTTCAATAATGAGTTTAACTCATTAGTTTCATCCAACAATGAATCTTTCACGGCAATATCAATAAGTTCAGGACAAATCAGGATGGGAAACCGAATTTCAGGACAAAATCAGGACATTTTTAGAATCAGGACGAGCTTCTAAAAATCAGCACAATCCTGATAAAATCAGTACATCTATGGGCACCCTAGACATCTGCGAAATCGTAGGTATATTTTCCGAAAAACCCGAGTTTTGCACTGGTTGCAAACCCGTGTTTAAAGGATTTTGTGATGAATTAGATGTCTCAGGTGCGCGATTCATACAACTTTGAGCAATAATTTCTGGAACAGTCTCCAAAGGTGAGCGCAAATTAGATGCGCGGTTGTCAGTGGACAACAATGAAGATGCACAATGTGTACTCCGCACGATTCGCATTTTGCGCATTAAATTCGGAAAAATTTGCGCTATCGATAAATCGGTTAACCGCGCTCAGACGGATTATTTTTGATGCAATTCGAAACTGGTTGGGGTTTAAGCATTGTGCTTAGCTCCATACGCAGTTTATGCATTTCCTCCAAATTTTCCTTTTATCTTGGTTTATGCGCGTAGAAAGGTCTGAAAATGGCATATGAATAGCTTGTAGCGCCTTTAAGATAAGGTCATTAGTCAGATTAGCACTAGCACAAACCTTGTCGGCATTTCTGCTTTGACTACTATTACTTTCTACTTCAGAATCGGCGTTATCTCGCTCCGAACTGGTTTCAGGATGATTTGCCGTGTTAAGTGTAGTCGTATTATCGATCATCATATTATTTGATGAATTATCGATGTTAGGATCCGATCTGGTTAGCAAAGTTTGATTAATGCGTGATTGCATAGTAGTCAATAACACTTCATCATCAGACTATGTATTGCTCTGCGGCATTTAGTGACGCAGAGTAATCGATCATTATTCGCCTTACTATTTGCATTTTCTTATTCATGTCATTACTCGCGTTATTACTTGCGCTATTAGAGTCAACAGGCGCGGTAGGTAATTGGCGAGATGAAGTAGGTGGAGAAGAAGGTTTTTTCAATTTAGCGGGCGGTGTCCGCAAAACCTTTTTTCCTGCCATTTTTAGGTATCAAAAACGTCAAAAAATATGACCTTGGGTAAGAAAAATTTCAGTACGTCGAAATTTTGTCCAAGAATAAATGTTTCGAATTTGACCTTTTGTCGTTTCGAAAAACAGGTTTTTTCACGTGAATAGTATTTGCTTACGTGAAGCAAGATATACACTGACGTGAAATGAGCAAAAGTAGGTAGGACTAAGCCTAAGGCGCAAAGAAACGTACGTGGTTATGAAAAGACGTAGGTAAATACCTTTGCATGGCATCAAAATTTGTCATCGAGAGAGAAAAATGATGAATCGTCGCCTGAGGGTCGACGTTTATAGAAAAATGTGAGCGTGATAGCTGCCTTCGTCGCTAGAGAACCGACGGAAATAGAAAAATAACGATGACTTTACCACGATACACAAAATCTTTACCATGGACGCTTACTTAAAATGCGCACTGCCACGATTGCGGTCGATACAACAACAAAGGTGAACGAAATGTTACACATATTTAGATGGCCAAAAATAATGATTTTTTGGATCGAAAAATAAATTTAAGATGACTGATCAGTTCGGCTGTAGCTAGCAGCCTTAAAGGGGGACGATCCAATGTAAATACAGGGCCAGTCCAAGTTTACTGAAACGACAAGGAACGGGGTGTATTCACCTTCGGGACTTACTTAGGTACTTAGGTACTTAGATCTGCTCTCAGCGCTGGCCCCGATCGCTTAGTCTGGAGCGACTTCGGTCTTTGGACCCTTACAGACCCTACGGCTTTGATCCCCTCGGTCCTAATATTGCTGACCGCTTCTGGTCGGGTGATCTCAGCAGCTACGCACTAAGCCCTAAGAATACCTACCTAAATCCCGGAATTGCCGCAAGGTCAGTTGACCTATCTCAATCCGCTCAAGTTGATGAATTAACTTATTTTCTGGGTTCGAATCAATCAGAAATGTTTTTGGTTCCTAATGTACGTAGCACAATGAAATTTGAAAACAACACCAACGAGCTCTAGACTGATCAATCATCATAAAAGATTAAATAATATTTTTGACCAATTTTGGGATTGAGAAAAGAATAAAGACTTTTGAACGAAATAAATAATCACACGAAATTTACCTATTCCTCCACCAATTATCCAGAAATCCTCGACGATGGGAAACACCGACCACACCCTCGGTATAAAGAAACCCCTGGGTGGGTTTTATATTTTATTCTAATGCTATATACACGGCCTTGTGCCGGAAACAAAATAACACGAAAAAGCGACTAAAACGTACTCGACGATAAAATCAATTAATAATAAATGTTTTTTATATTGAAAATTTGGGGAAAAGATGGGAAACCGAAGGCATAGCCCACAGTGCACTATCGCGCGATAGCTACTAGTATTGGCTATGTAAATGGCTGCCGCGAACTTCCAACGCGGATTCGCCAAACGTGTAACTCTCGTAGTTACAAAGATGTCATTTGTGCACTGAAAATCTATTGGCCATCCTTTTTTCTTATATGTTTTTCACAGCGAGTGCGAAATTTGTGTCCCTCCTCACAGCTATAACGGCACACATCTGGGAGGTGCGGTTTTTTTAGTCGATGGATAATTAAAAAATTCGATGCCCGTCTTTTTTTACTTTACACTCAATACCGAGTTAGCAATGAGTGTGTAAAGTGTAAACCGAAAAAATCAAATAGTTTGCGGAGGGCTAATTTTTTTAAATGTTGCCCCCGAGCTGTAGATTACGAATCTGACCTTAAAATTTCTTTACACTCAATGATGGTTGCATAAAAATGTAAAGTATACGGGTTTTTTACTCTCTGCTTCTTTTCAGCTTATCTATCTCAATTTTGGTTTTTGCGGTCCAATTGATTTTATAATGTAGAGGGTCACAAAATCTCGAATAACAATTTTTTCTTTTAACGCAATGTTGTGTAAAGTAGATGGTTTTTTACTGTTTTCATGAGCAGAAGCATATCTAACTCATTTTTACATTCTATGCAGTCTGATTGGTTTTAAAAGGTAGACAGTTATAAAATCTAGGAAAGTGTTTTTAATTTTTTTCGAAAGAGTAATATTTTCAAATTTAGAGGCGGTATTATTGTAAAGAGTCTGGGACAACAAATGTTTTTTCCTGCCATATTCTCCACTTAGTAGACAGAACGTGGTAATTATCTTTAAAATGTGCCTCGTCCTATAGCGCTACACGGCAAAATTTATTTTGCTTCTTTACAATCATTATTGCGTTATTAGTGCAGGTGTAAACTTTACACTGAATAAATTTTTTCCGTCCAGAGCATCGTGGATGATGAATTTTTTTAAAAATGTTCTCCGTAAGGTCAGAATAACGAATCTGACCTTTAAACTTTTCTACAGCCAATGTTTGTTGAGATATGAAGACCTGAACTTTGAATTTTACCTACATCCATTTTCTAATGCCGATAGATAACTTCGTATTGCATATTGTTTGATCAGATTTTTCTTATTTCAGAGCTTTTTGACTCGTCTTTAATAAATTACTAGCAAATGGGGCGCTTCGCTGCCCCATCTGCTAGAGTGTTTGTAAACAAATAATATCTTAACCAGTAATTAGTATGAAAAATTGAATGACTCTGCAATGGATCGGCGAGCGGTTTTTATATTTTTATATCTAGCTGAGCTGCCCGGCGTTGCCCTGGCTGAACTTAGGCCTGATAGGTGTATGGGATTGAGATGTCTCTTGTATTTTTTATTTTTCGGGACTTTTGATGTTTTTGGGATATTTCTAAAAAAATTGTTGGTAAAAACATATTGTATTTTTTAAATTTTTTAAAACTGTCTTTTGTCATCCATTTCTTTGATTAAATCCATATTTCTGACGTTATAGAATGGTTCTGAGAATTCTTTATCCTAAATCATATTTTTGATGTTCTCGGATGTTCTGGAAATTATACCATTAGATGGTTTGGGATGTTTAAAAATTTTGTTTGATCATAACCATATTTTTAACGTTTTGGAATATTAAAAAAACTTTTTTTGTCCAAAACCATACTTTTGATGTTTTTGGAGGCGTAAAAATTTTTTTTGGTCAAAACCATATTTTTGATGTTTTGGAGTGTTTAAAAAATTTTTTTGGTCAAAACCATTTTTTTATGTTTTGGGATGTTTAAAGATTCTTTTGGTGCAAACCATATTTTTGATGTTTTGGGACAATAATCTTACAGCACAGGATATGTTATAGCACTGGGTATGGTATATCACGTCCTATCTTGTAGCATGGGGTATGTTATATGACGTCCTATCCTGTAACACTGGGTATGTTATATCACGTCCTATCTTATAGCATGGGGCATGTTATATCACGTCCTATTGTATAGCATGGGGTATGTTACATCACGTCCTATTGTATAGCATTGAGTATGTTGTATCATGTCCTATCTTATAGCGTCGGGTTCAACTTTGTACAATGTTCAACTTAGCCCTCATTGTAAACAAATGCAAAAAGTTGCATATTAAATTAGCCGCTAGAAGCAAAAACATTTGGATTTGTCTTTTCGAAAGCCGCATTCTGTATTTCGAAAGCCGCATGTTTGCTGCTTTCGATTGCTTCGCATTAAATTTCACGCTCGCTGGTTTACAAGGTCAAGAATTTTGACTTGGTGCAAGCTCTTTTTCAGTGATTAATCATGTTTATAAGTACCCGTACGTGATTTCCTTTCAGCCCGTCTCATACATGTTTTATGATGCCAGATCGTATATTTGAAGTAGCGAATATGGAATCAGCGGTCCCAGAAACCCCAGGGGCCAAATTTTGGAAGCAACAGTCAATCTGTGTTTCTGCAAAAAGACAAAAACCTAAATTTTACGCTGATGCATAGGGTACCTTTGGGCTCCCGTATCTCAGAAACCAGTCCGTGAATTTTCTTCAAATTCGACAGTAAGGTCAGTCATAAGATATCCAATAATTGGTGAAAACTTTAAAAAATTTATCCGCTGCGATTTGAGATATTTGATAAAATACACTTGTAAATCACGTTTTTCTTACGGCTATCATAACAGTTTACACTGTAGTGTAAAGTGGTTCACACCAGTCGATAGCGCATAAAAAGTTGATCTAGGGGTGGCTTTAAAATTTTACCCTGCGGCAATTGCATAAGCAGTGCTAGAGCTACCAAAACCTTTTACATAAAGCCGTAGTTTCCGGGTTTCAGGAGTCCGATCGAGCCATTTTGATTCAAAAATTGTAATTAGCGCCCGAGAATACCCATTGAGTGAAAATATAAGTATCACAAAATTATCCAGTAAAAACTTTTTTTGCCTCACACACACACACACACACACACACGCACACACACACACACACACACACACACACACACTACACACACACAATCGAAATTAATATTATAGATTATTTTTATTATCATAAATGCACTATTCTTAAACTTTAGTAGAATGATGAATATTTTTCAATTATTAACTGAGTATTAAAATCCGCCGATATGTCAAGTTGGCGCAGTGGCTTACGCATCCGTTCTCGCATGCAGATTCAGAAAAGACTAATGGGTTCGAATCTTATGAATACTGGCTTTTTTCATTTTTTAATTCTTTTGGCAAAACCATGCACTTCATTTGACTTATTCATCTATTTATGTTCTGCAGCTGACACTTTTTGTTTTTTGAATTTCGCCTTAGTTCTCTAATGGGAGTGTAAAGAGTGCAAAAATCTTGGGGTAAAAAGACACATTCTAATCGAGTTTTCGACTTGTTTATGCCTGCCAACAACTCCGGTTATGAGATTTTAGGAAATTTTGTCTGACAGAAATATACTACGGATCAAGGGCTATCCTGTGCTTGCCAGCAAACTTTTCTACAATCAATACGCAATTACTTACCAGGGATTTAAACTTTACACTCTAGTGGATGAGTGAAAAAACAGATTTTGTCCGAGATTTCTCTGTCAACATTTTCGGTCATGAGTTTGGATGAATTGAATAAAATAGAAATAAGGTAACTTCTAAGGGCTACACATCCCCCTCCGATGAGCAGCCACTTTACCGCAGTGGAGGGGTTTGAGTACCTCAATGAAGCTACCTGAGAGGTCAGACCAAGAGCTGCTCCCCAGGGCTTGAGTGGCTACTGGGCATGTCTGGCGGTTGGTGGCCGTTAGAAGTTGGCAGGGTGAGCCCATTAAGGGATCACTAGGGGCCCTGCTGGGACCCTAACTGTCAACTTGCTGAGTTTGTCAGCCATGAACCAACTCACCGTTCTATGACCATGGAGTTATCAGAGACCGGCCCTCAGTATCCGGCAGACGAGGGTTCTAAAATCTCCGGAGACCCAGCCAGCGTTGTGTCGTTGCAAGGCAATGTTGGCGGTCATGCTACTTGCAGCCCAACTAGTGGTGTGTTGTCACAGGGCATCACTGGTGGCCGAGCTACTTGTGGCTCCTCAGTTGCCGTAGGGAACCAGGTGGCAGTTGAGGGCAATGCTACTGGAACACTTGCGGAAGGGACTCCCTTGGAGAACCTTTCAGAGAAACTGGGCTCCATAAATTTGTGCAAGCAACTTAGCGGGGCCCAGAAACGAACACTTCATAAGCAGGCTTGTGCTGTCAGAGCCCTCCAGGGATCTGGCACTAACCTGCCCAAAGTAACAGGTTCTGATTCGAGCAGGGGCACTTGGCAGAATACTGCTCAGGAGGACCCAGCTCCCTCCAAATCTAGGGCAATTAGTAGTGGGGGAGCACAGCAAGCAATTGCTGTTGCACACCCAACTCCTAAGCCTTTGTACATAGATTAGGATGGTTGGTACTAGTACTCTCCCATCCCAATCAGTACTGGAATTATTCCAGATTAACTTGCAGCATAGCCAAGGTGCGACTGGTGTACTTAGTCGCTGCCTAGCAAAACTGCAGACTAAACTAGCGTTGATCCAGGAGCCTTGGATCTATAAGAACAAGGTATGTGGATTAAATGATAAATTATATACTGTGTTAGTAGGGACCGCGGTACAAGGACCAAGGGCTTGCGTGCTTGCCTCACGGAAACTTAACCCAGTGCTCCTTCAACAATTTAGCAACCGTGACATGGTGTCTGTTGAGTTAAGTTATAAAAGTGCAGGGCACTGGCGTAACATTATTGTTACATCAGCATACCTGCCTTTTGACTCTCCTCATCTACCTCCAGGTAGAGCTTTTTCTCTTCTGGTTGACTACTGCAGTAAAAAGCAGATACCACTAATTATTGGGTGTGACGCCAATGCTCACCACACCTTGTGGGGCAGCAGTGATACCAATAAACGTGGGACTGCACTTGCTGAATATTTAGCCTCCACCAATTTAATTTTATTAAATAGGGGAAGTGAACCTACATTTGTTGTGGCAAAGAGACAGGAGGTTATTGATCTAACCTTATGTTCTCTCGACCTCGCTAATGATATAAGAAATTGGCATGTCTCACAAGAGGAGTCTCTGTCTGACCATAGACAGATACGCTTCTCTTTACATGCTGATTCCTTTTCTTCTAGGTTGTACAGGAATCCAAGGTCCACTAATTGGGCTCTTTTTAAGCAGCACCTTAGTAGTCGCTTGGGTTCTTGGGCTCCTAGTTGCTCAACAAAAGAGGACATAGAGGGTGCTGTTGACTTTGTACAGCAAGCTCTTACATCCTCTTATGAGAACTCCTGCAGTTTACAGAGGGAAAAGAGCAAACCTATTCCCTGGTGGAATAGGGAGCTCCAAGACCTCCGTAAGAAAAGTAGGAGAGCTTGGAATCAAGCAAAATCATCTCAATCAGTTTCCGATTGGGCTGATTATCGCAAGGTTCGACAGGAGTATAAGCATCTTATACGCCTTAGAAAGCATTTGTGCTGGCAGGACTACTGCTCCAACATTGATAAAATGTCGGATGCTGCTAGGCTTCGCCGCATTTTATGTAAACCACAAGTAGGTGAAGTTGGCTCATTAAAACTACCTTCGGGTCAGTATACACTCAACCGAAGGGAAACCCTGCTTCACCTTCTTGACACTCATTTTCCTGGCAGCTTTGCAGTTGGAAATGAGGCATATCTGGACACATTGGGCCCAACCAGTTTTTCTGGCTTTGGTGACCAAGTTCTCGCCTGCAGGGTGATAACACCTGATAAGGTTCGCTGGGCTGTAAAGTCTTTCGAACCGTACAAGACTCCAGGGGTTGATGGCATTTTTCCAGCTCTTTTGCAGGAAGGACTGGACATGCTGGTGAGACCCCTAGTGAATATTTATCGAAGATGCCTAGCACTTGGCTATGTTCCAATAGCCTGGCGACAAGTAAAGGTCATCTTTATTCCTAAGCCAGGGCGTAGTTCCTATGACCTGGCAAAATCCTTCAGACCAATTAGTCTTTCCTCCTTCTTACTGAAGTGTATGGAAAGATTAATCGATCGCTTTATAAGAGATGGTCCCTTGCTGGAACATCCTTTACATGTTACACAACATGCGTATCAGTGTGGAAAGTCTGTTGATACGGCCCTTCATGAACTAGTTTCTAGGATTGAACGGGCATTAGACAACAAACAATTCACACTGGGCGTTTTTCTGGACATTGAAGGGGCATTTGACAATACAACCTTCAATGCTATCTGCAAAGCAGCATCCAATCATGGCGTACATCAGACCATTGTTAAATGGATTGATGCTATGCTAAGATTTCGCCATATCATGACTGACTCTTGTGGAGACAGCATGATCTTTACTACCACAAAAGGCTGTCCACAAGGAGGTGTACTATCTCCTTTGCTGTGGTGCCTTGTGGTGGACGAACTTTTGCAGAATTTGCAAAAGTCTGGCCTCTACAGTCAAGGATATGCTGATGATTTGGCAATCCTTGTTACTGGAAGGTTCCTTGACACCATTTCCTCACTTATGGAAAGTGGTTTAGCCAAGGTGGAACAGTGGTGTCACCATAATGGTCTATCTGTGAACCCACAGAAAACCGAAATGGTGCTATTCACTCATAAACGGAAACTTGATGGGTTTAAACCACCAATTTTCTATGGTATGCCACTACAACGTGCAGACCAGGTCAAATTTTTGGGACTTATTTTGGACCAAAAATTAAACTGGCGCAATCATGTAGAGGTCAAATGTCAGAAGGCTGTTAATGCATTCTGGCAATGTCGTAGAGCTGTAGGAAAATCCTGGGGTCTATCACCACAGGTCATGCGATGGCTTTTCGTGTCTGTGATTAGACCCATGATCACCTATGCTTCACTAATCTGGTGGCCTCGTGCACACTTGTCTACTGTGAAATGTCAGCTTAGTCATTTACATAGAATGGCTTGCCTCAGCATTTGTAGTGCCATGTGCACCACACCGACTGCAGCCATGGAAGTCTTGCTGGACCTGCCTCCCCTGCATATCTTTGTGGAGGGTTGTGCAAGGGCAGCTGCATATCGACTAAACATAGCTGGCAGTTGGAATGCAAAAGGCAAGGTTGTAGGTCACAATGCTGTTTGGGCTAAGGCCAATAGGCCAGTACTCAAAATGCCAAGTGACTTTATTGTACCAAAATTTATTTTTGGTAGACTTTATACCATTCAGTTTCCCACTAGGGATGACTGGGAAAAATCTAGAGTGAATATTCTCTCGCCTCCTGGAATTGTCTGCTACACTGATGGATCACGCTTTGTGAATACCTCAGGCGCGGGCATCTATTTCCAGAAGTCTAAACAGATGCGGTATTTTACCTTAGGCAGTATGTGTACTGTCTTTCAGGCAGAAATACTCGCTATTTTACAATGCTGCCGTAGCAGAGAATTGATGGCCCTCAGAAATGAGAACATCTTTATTTGCTCTGACAGTCAATCTGCTCTGAAGTCACTTCTATCTCCAAAAGTGTCTTCAAAGTTAGTTCTCGAGTGTGTTCTTGCTTTGCAAGAACTCTCGCAGGACAACAATGTCAAATTATTATGGGTCCCAGGTCACTGCGGCATTGAGGGCAATGAATTTGCGGATCATGCTGCAAAAATGGGATCAGCACGTAGACACGTTGGCCCAGAACCGGTAGTTGCTGTCTCCAGAGCTGTTGCTAAGGCTGACATCAACAGCTGGGTCAGGGAACAACATGTTCAATATTGGAGTGAGCAAAAGACTTGCCGTCAGGCCAGATCCTTTATGGAGAGGCCATGCAAGAAAATAGCCAGCTCCTTGATCAGCTTAGATCGTAAGCTGCTTAAGACAGTAACTGGTCTCTTAACTGGACACTGTCCCCTCAACAGACACCTATGTACTATTGGGGTCTCCGACAACCCCAAATGTGCAAAATGTCTGCTCACAGAAGAGGATTCTATCCACTTCCTTTGTCACTGCCCTGGGTTTGATAAGTTGAGAGCTAGGTTCTTCCATGCTCCACATATTGAACCCTCGGCCGTTTTACAGGAGCCTGTTGCTCAACTTTTGGGGTTTATTAAAGCCTCAAAACGTTTGTGCGACTAGCTCTCAAAAGTTTCTGTGGGGTACACAATGGGCTTCTTAGCCTGCGTGAAGGGCTTGCGCCCACCCCTTTATCACTATCACTATCACTAAGGGCTACACATCGAAGCATGCCGCGTTCAAAAAACGTAATATTGTGTTATTTATGGGGCTGTAAAGTTCGAAATCTGAGGTGTAAAATGGGCGAAAAACAGGTTTTTTCGTATTTTGATTGGTAAATCATATCAAATATTTTGTGGAACATAGGTATGGCACATACAAACGTACTACAATCAAAGAGCTTTAAACTAGCCCGAACCAAATTTATTTACACTCAATGGGGCATTAGGTTCAGATTTTTAAAGTTTACAATGTGGTGACAATAGGAAAATACAGGTTTGTCCATTTTTTGTTTGCCACTTTCTCTGTTCAGAAGTCAGGCGAGGTCGGATAGGATAAAAATAAAGTACTCTCTAAGGGGTACGCGTCACAGCAAATTGCGTTTGTTTACATCAATATTTAGCTTTTTCGGTAAATGTAAAGCCAAAAAATGGGGGAGTTTAACGTGCTTCTGCCTTGTTTTTTCTGCCGTCTGGACATAACCTCAAGTCTAGAAATTAACCAGAAACCAAATATGATACGCCAGTTTGTTTGCACTCAATAGTGCTGCAAAGTGGTTTACATCTGATATTTATTTGTCCTCGGTCCACTGTATTGACTTAATTTTCTCATAAATGTTGATCGTAATATCACAGTAATATCAGAATTACGAAACCGACTGAAATTTTCTTTACACTCTGTGGTTGTGTAAAGTTTACACTGCACATTAGCTTTAGATTCTAGGGCCTTGCGAAAGTTTAATTTTTTTCAAAATGTTCTACGCAAAATCAGAATTGGGAATCACTGTTAGTTTTCTCTACACCTAGTAGTTATGTAAAGTTTGCACTATTTCATTTGTTGTTAATATGTAGTTTGTACTACAAATTTATTTTACTTCCAAATCTGCTGAGCGTTATTGTTCCTTACACTTGATATTTGCGTACAGTTTGTGCTGAAAAACTTTGATCTGTTTAAATAATGTAAGGTTGTCTTGTTTAAAAAGGATAATGCTGATGTTAAGATTGATATTGTTTTCCTCGTTCTTGTACTGCTGTCATTATTGTGGTATGCTACTGTATGTGTTTTTTACTGATTGATGTACTCAAATCATGCTAATTAAAGAGAAGCGTACTAGCAAAGAAAAATGCTCTGATGAAACAAAACAGATGAATATACTTGGAATGTGGATTATTAAATATGTAAAAGGAGAGGACTAGGAAAAATCTACCTAAAGTCGCAAAATCTGCTAAAAGTCATACTTCCTCTCAGCAACGGAAAAAATCGAAGTATATTCTGCGGCCTATAAAAAAGTGTCTTTTTAAATAATGTTCAAAGTTTCAGATAAGAGTGTATAAACGAAATCTGTAATGTTTTTTTTAATTGCTAGTAAGTAGCAACGCTGACTAGCTTCGTATCCTGATCGATAGAAAACTAAGTGGTATTGTATTTAAAGTTCTTTTCTTTTGTTTTGAGCATTAAAGCAAGCAAAGCAGAGGCCGATTGATTAGTGCACACAATCCTTATGGGCATACTAGCGTACCTACATTTAGTCTGCTTCAAGTCAACTTAACCATTCATTCAATTGGCTTAGAAAGACTGTTAGTTTACTCAACATCATTTCCCATAGCTACTGCGTAGCTAATGTGCTGCTTTTTCAACCATTTCATGGTTAAATATTTATTTCAATCTGTTGGCCGCAGAATATACTTCGATTTTTTCCGTTGCTTAGAGAAGGTATGATTTTTAGCAGATTTTGCGACTTTAGGTAGATTTTTGCTATTCCCTCCTTTTATATCCTTAATAATCCACATTCCAAGTATGCATATTCATCTTTATTTCCATCGGAGCATTTTTCTTTGCTAGTAGTAATAATAATTCATCGAAAAACGGGCCGTTTGGAACGGAAACAGACTATAACCAGGAGTATACGAATCCTCATAACGGAAAAATCAAATTCTTCATGAGCACTGCCAACTCGTAAGTAGCATGTGCAGGCAGGGGTAAAAGGTAGGCACCTACTTCAAACAAGTCAGGGCTAAAGTTTTATGGAACTACATATCTTCAACAATAAGCTGACAGATCGCAATTTTAGCATTGACCTGATATATGAGTAATTATCATAATGTTGACTAATTGTTGATACAAACTCTTAAAATTTATGCCCGAAGTTGCGTGAAATTTGTAGACTATAAGTAGTAAAGATTTGGGAGCTTATTTTTTTAACTGGTGCGTAGCGTAGCGAGCAACTTCATTGCCTTCAGTTGACATTATGAACAATAGTATGCTGCGACCGAAAATCGAATTGGGGCCGAAATACGACTTAGAATTTAATAAGCACTGTAGAGTTCTACGAGTTATGTACTTACAATGCAGACGATTTTCAATTGCATTATGTAATCTGTTTCATTTAACTTGGCGGTTTGCTTTTGAATTTATCTGCAAGGATCGGGCAACAAAAGTGGTCTAAGTACGTATTTGATGCAGTAATGCAGCTAATGATAGGTATCTACAGTAGAGGGTCCCGTATGACTCGAACTGTACATTTACCGTTATTAGTTTAAAACTTTTTGTAATTATTTTAAATTTTTAATCGATTTGCTGCCTATGACTAAAAATGACTCAATTCTGCGGGAGGGTCGGATGAAGGTTCGGAAGCGCACGTTCGTTCATGGACGTTTCGATCCCAACTTGGCGCATGTCTTAACTTGGCGCATGTCTGAACTTGGCGCATGTCTGAAGTTGGCGCCCGTCTAAACTTGGCGCCTTTTGTTTTATTGTATGAACTTGGCGCCCATCTAAACTTGGCGCCTATTTTAACTTGGCGCATATCTAAACTTGGCGCCTATTGTTACAGGTCTCGATTGTGACTGAACTTGGCGCACGTCTGAACTTGGCGCATGTATGAACTTGGCGCATATCTGGACTTGGCGCATATCTATGTTTGGCGCATGAAAATGGATAGAGGTGTAGGCATAAGGGGAGGAAACGGGCAGCCCTCCCCTGTAGGTTTGGGTAGCGTCTGGTCAGAATAAATAGTATCCACTCCTGAATGTTTAGGGGTTGCCAATGCCATACACGCGAACAGCACAAGGGCGGATTCAAGGGAGGGTACAGGGGGCCGCTCCCGCCCCTCAAGATAAAGATTGGACATGTAATTTGCAATGATTTTTAGCAGTTGATGATCACAATTTCTCAAATTGTCCCCGCGTCGGAAATGCCGTTCTATTTATTTTTTTTGCTAAAATCAGACAAATTTAATAATTTTCTGCACAGAATCAGCATAAGTCTCGAAGATTTTTGAAAAAAATTTCGCGCTAAGTGATTTAAAATAAAAGTATATGATGCAAAACGCTGGAAAACTTTTAATTTGAACGTGTAAGGTAAATATTTGGACCTATTTTATAACGGTTTTCGGAAAAGTCAAGATACTATCCCCATTTACGGAAATCCTAGATCCGCTATGCACGCACACCACGGAACTTTCGGGAAGGGGTGAAAAACATTTTCTAAAGTACTTGTTTTGAGGCCTAGAAACGCTGGATACATATCAAAAACATCGTTTTCAGCCTAACTTATTAAGCTATTTCTTCTTAGGTGATTGAAACATGAAATTTTTTCAAAAATGAAAAAAATTCAACAAAATTAAATTATACGTGAAAAAAGGCCGTTTGGCGCTAATTCATAACATATAACTATTGAGCTAAATCTTTAGTTTGCATTCAGTGTATACCGATTCTGAGATAGAAAGGCCCTTTATTTATAGAAACTGATATAACAGTTATATAAATATACCAAGCCCGACGGGTCTTCGAATCAAGACATGCGCCAAATTAAGACATGCGCCAAGTTTAGACAGGCGCCAAATTGAGATTGGCGCCAAGGTAAGACAAGTCACATGCGCCAACATGCGACGATGCGCCAAGTTCAGACATGCGCCAAGTTCAGTCATGCGCCAAGTTCAGACATGCGCCAAGTTCCGACATGCGCCAAGTTCAGTCACAATCATACGTGGGCAGCAAGAAAATCTCGGGGTCCAAGATTTTTTTTGAAGAGTCAAAAAATGGCCTTAAAAATGGTGATATGGCGATAAAAACACCATTTTTCGACGTTTCTCATCAGGCACTATCCATTGACATCAAAAAATTGCGAAAAAAACGGAAAAAATTTTCAAAAATTGATTTCTGGGGGGGTCTTTTGATTTCTGGGGGGCGGGGGGTCTTCTGGTGGGGGTCCGGGCCCCCCCCCAGATCCCCCCCACGCCCATGTTGTGGTCACAATCGTTCATGGACGAACCCAACGTGCTCGGCCTATCTCACACACATTCAACGCTTTATTGTGTTACGTTGCACCTCAAAATATTCCTCACGCTGACATACAGTAAGCTAGGGTACCTATGCAATTGAAATTGGTTAAAATTCAATGGAGCGTAAAACAGCATCGAAAACCGAACAATAGTGCGCCGCAGCTAATATACGAACACACAATGACAGACCGCGTTAAGAAATACGTCGGGTTAGAAAAACATCGATGCTAATCATACGCAGCATCATCATGAAAACTCTAAAACTCTGAGGGGCGCGTGACCAGTAAAAAATTTCTAAAGTGTTCTTTTGGGACTCAAAAACGACAGATCTGCGTCAAAAACATCATTTTCGAGCGTTTCTGGCGACGCTCTCTCTCTCCCTACACTATAAAATCATGCAAAATTTGGAAGAATCAAAAAATTCGACAAATATTTTGGCGAGGCGCCAAAAAATTGGTACATTTGAACTAAAATATTAAGAAGAAACCGCCTAAACCAGGATGTTCTCCACGGTTTTTATGGAAAATCGCGAATTATGGGGGATGAGAATATTGGGGGAGGGGGTGAGGGAGGACCTTTTTGCGGGGTCAATTCAAAAAGAAGATCATGCAAGATGCTAATGCGTCATGAATACAGTAATGCTACATTATGAGATGATGAAAACGTTTATTTTTCCGACACGTCGATAACGTTCGGCGGCTGATCAAACGGATAAAAGTGATGTTTCACTCCCCGCGACGTCACTATGACGGCTCGAAAGCCGTGTCGATCGGTTCCCAACTGACAACCGACAGCCGTGGTCACCACGACCTCCAATCCACCGTCCACGCCGCCTGCATTTCGATGATAATGACCGCAAAATAGGTGAGACATGTTGGCCAATTTTAATTTGGCTAGAAACAAGCGTCGTTCGTCCATATTGGCGAAGTTGAACGGGAGCACCGTGCTGTTTGGAATGAAAACGCCCAATTCTTCAGGGCTGCTGACAAACGGTGGAACGTGCTGTACGGAACAGTCATCGTAGATTGTTAAAAATGTTAGCATTTTACATATGTAGGGCGTTCGGCACAACTATTTCTGGACATGCTAGCAAAAACTTACCATACATACATCACTTGGTGCTAGTTGTTTTGCACCTTATTAACCTAACTCAACCAGAATTTAATTCTAAAAAAATTTATAAATGCACCATCTGCAAAACAAATCTTCTGATGCGAAGTTCAATGTTTAATAGGTTTTATTTTATATTTCAGATGTTTTCTGAACATTATGTTGTGATTTCAAATAAAGAAAAGCTTGCCATTAATAGTCCGCGGACTCAATCTTTGCACAAATATCCTTCGCGCAGCAAAGTTCTATGCTGTAATCATAGGTAGCGCGTTAGCGCGTACCTATAATATACTTGGGTGTCATTTTTTCACATATGTTTACCCCGGTGAGTGCGAATTTTATGCCTCCTTACGTAAAGAACGGCGTATACCTGGGAGCATAGGTGAGCAGCACCAAAATTCTCAGGGGTAGGGGGTGAAAAATTTTCAAAGGTCAAAAAATGGTCTTAAAAGTGGTTGTATTGTATGGCGAAAAAAATACCATTTTTTCGACGTTTCTCATCGAGCACTATCCAATGGCATCAAAAAAATCGCTAAAAAAGCAAAAAAAATTTTAAAAATTGAATTCTGGGGGTATTTTGATTTCTGGGGGTATTTCAACTTCTGGGGGGTGCATACCCCCTAATCCCCACCTCCCACGCCCATGTGTGCCTGGGAGGTGCGATTTTTTTAATAGATAGATAAAGAACAACTTAGCTTTTTTTTACTTGTTTACACTCAATACCGAGTTAGTAATGAGCGTGTAAAGTGAAGATTCAAATGACTTGCGGAGGGCTGATTTTTTTAAAATGATTCTCTTGATTAGTAGGTCACGAATCTGACCTTATAATTTCTTTACACTAAATAGTTGTGGCACAGAAGTATACGGTTTTTTATTGTTTGCGCGTTCGCAAGCTTACTTAACTCAATTTTGCATTTTCTTCAGTCCGGTTGATTTCAAAATGTAGACGATTAAAAAATCTAGAGGGGTGTTCTTTATTTTTAAAGCGATAGTTGTAAAGCAACAAACTTAGTGTCAGGAAGCTGGAGCTAGAAAACAATTTAATCATGCAAAGCTTTTTTTCGCCCAAGGCATTGCGAATGATCAATTTAAAAAAATGTTCTCCGTAACGTCAGAATAATGAATTTGACCTTTCAACTTTTATATAGCCGGTGGTTATTGAGCTGTTGAAGAGGTAAAGTTTGAATTACGCACATACAGTCGAACTCGGATAATGCAAGCAAATCCCGGATAATGCACTTTTCCAGTTAATGCACACCAGCATACATGCGTGCATTGTTGATAGACAGGCACCTAATCATATGTTCCTATATGTCGCCATGTTAAAAAACCTGCAGCGTAATAAGCGTAGGATGTTGTTTGAAAGTAGGGAAATGATTTCAGATTTTTATCTATTGTCCACAATACAGCGAAATTATGAGTAACTAAGTATCAAAATCCGCCAATATTTCGAGTTCGAGCAAGTTGCTGACGTATCCGTTCTCGCATGTGGATTTAAAAAAGAATAATGGGTTCAAATCTTCTGAATACTGACCTTTTCATTTTTTAATTCCTCTGGTAAAACCATGCACTTCATTTGACTTATTCATCTATTTAGGAAATAATCCGCTGGCTTCTTCATTTATCGTTTTGTAAAACTCCAAATTTATGTTTACCATTTTATTTCAAGGTCAGTAATTAATCATAGGTAGCGCATTATCGCGTACCTATAATATACCTGCGTACCCCCAACACCTGTGCACCCCCTACAGCTTCAATGGGACACATCTGGGAGGCGCGGTGTTTTTAAAAGAAAGTTAATAAAAAAATTCGCTGCCTGTTTTTTCGTTTTCTTTACACTCAAAACTGACTGTGTAAAGAAGGTGTAAAGTTTTGGCGAAACATACAGCGAATTTTGGGGGTTTTTTTACTGGGCTTGTGAACAGCTCAGTATTGATTCTTCAAACAATTCTAATGGCATAGATTTGTAGAGGAAGGAATTCTGCAGATGATACTTTTTTGTTTTTTGAATTTCTCCTTGGTTCTCGAATGGGAGTGTAAAGAGTGCGAAAATCTGGGGGTGAAAAGACACATTTTGGTCGAGTTTTCGACTTGTTTATGTCTGCCAACAACTCCGGTTATGAGTTTAAAGAAATTTTTTCTGACAGAAATGTACTTTGGATTAAGGGCTATCTTGTGCTTACCAGTAAACTTTTTCTAAAATCAATACGCAGTTAGTAACAGGGGTTTAAAGTTAACACTCTAGTGGATGAGTAAAAAACAGATTTTGTCCAAGATTTTTCTGCCGACTTTTTCGAGTATGAGTTGGGATGAATTGACAAAAATAGAAATAAAGTTATTCCTAAGGGCTACACGTCGAAGCAAGCCGCGTTCAAAAAAACGTAATATTGAGTTGTTCAGGGGGGTGTAAAGTTCGAAATCTGAGGTGTAAAATGGGCGAAAAAACAGGTTGTTTTTCGTATTTTGATTGGTAAATCAAATCAAATATTTGGCGGAGAATAAATTTGGCACATACAAACGTACTACAATCACAGCGCTACAAAGTGGCCTGGACCGAATTTATTTACCCTCAATGGGGCGTTAGGTTCAGAGTTTTAAAGTTTACAATGTGGTGGACAGTGGAAAAAA
The DNA here is from genome assembly GCA_036768485.1 of Mermis nigrescens. NCBI lineage: Eukaryota > Metazoa > Nematoda > Enoplea > Mermithida > Mermithidae > Mermis > Mermis nigrescens. The sequence continues at coordinate 3,102,265 of JAVLUZ010000208.1, read as the reverse complement.
CGTATTTGTCCATTTTTATGTTCGCCACTTTCTCTGTTCACAAGTCGGGCGATGTCGAATAGCATAAAAATAAAGTACTTTCTAAGGGGTACGCGTCACAGCGAATTGCGTTTGTTTACATCAATATTTAGCTTTTTCGGGAGGTGTAAAGTCAAAAATGGGGGAGTTAAACATGTTTCTGTCTTGTTTTTTCCTGCCAAGTTCTGGGTTATGAGTCTGGACATAATCTCAAGTCTAAAAATGAACCAGAAACCAAATGTGATACGCCAGTTTGTTCGCACTCAACAGTGGTGACTTAATTTTTTTCATAAATGTTGATCGTAATATCAGAGTAATATCAGAATTACGAATCCGACTGGAATTTTCTTTAAACTCTGTGGTTGTGTAAAGTTCACAGTGCATATTAACTTTAGTTCTAGAGCCTTGCAGGAGCTTGATTTTTTCTAAAGTCTAAAAATGTACCAGGAATCAAATGTGAGACGCCAGTTGAGCGCGTTTGCTTGCACTCAACAGTGATGTAAAGTAGTTTACAAATGATGTTTATTTGTTCTCGGGTTATTGTGGATACTCAATTTTTTCATACATAAATCTTAATCGTAATATCAGAGTAATATTAGAATTACGAATCCTATAAAATCTTCTTTACACTCTGTGGTTGTGTAAAGTTTACACTGCATATTAACTTTGGTTCTAGAGCCCTGCGGAAGCTTAATTTTTTCAAAATGTCCTACGTTAAATCAGAATTGGGAATCTGACTGTTAGTTTTCTCTACACCTAGTAGTTGTGTAAAGTTTGCACTATTCATTTGTTGTTAATTTGTATGTAGTTTATACTACAAATTTATTTTACTTCCAAATCTGAGCGTTAGTGTTCCTTACACTTGATATTTGCGTAAAGTTTATGCTGAAAAACTTTGATCTGTTTAAATAATGTAAGGTTGTATTGTTTAAAAAGGATAATGCTGATGTTAAGAACAATATTGTTTTCCGCGTTCTTGGACTGCTGTCATTATTGTGGCTTATTACTGTATGTGTTTACTGACTGATGTACTCAAATCATACTAATTAAAAGTAGGGTACTCGCAAAGAAAAATGCTGCGATGGAACAAAGAAGATGAATATACTTGGAATTGTGGATTATTAAGGATGTAAAAGGAGGGGACTAGGAAAAAGCTACCTAAAGTCGCAAAATCTGCTAAAAATCACACTTTCTCTAAGCGACGCTAAAAATCGAAGTATAATCCGCGGCCTCTGAAAAAGTGTCTTTTTTTCAAATAATTTTCAAAGTATCAGATAAGAGTGTATAAACGAAATCTATAATGTTTCCTTTTTTTAAATTGCTGGCAAGTAGCAACGCTGACTAGCTTCGTATCCTGATTGATAGAAAACTTGGTCTTGTATTTAAAGTTGTTTCATTTTGTTATGAGCATAATAGCAAGCAAAGCAGGGGCCGATGGATTAGTGCACACAATCGTTACGGGCATGCTAGTGTACTTACATTCAGTCTGCTTCAAGTTAACTTACGCGTTGCCTACTGTTTTAAACCAACAATTTCTTCAATTGTCTTGGATGCATCGATGTTTGCTATTTCATTCAATTGGCTTAAAAAGACTGTTAGTTTAGTCAATATCATTTCCCATAGCTACTGCATAGCTAAAGTGCTGCTTTTTCAATCATTTTTATGGTTAAATATTTATTTTAATCTGTTGGCCGCAGAATATACTTCGATTTTTTGCGTTGCTTAGAGACAGTGTGATTAGCTTTTTTCTAGTCCCCTCCTTTTACATCCTTAATAATCTACAATTCCAAGTATATTCATCTTTTTTTTGTTCCATTAGAGCATTTTTCTATATATATATATATATATATATATATATATATATATATATATATATATATATATATATATATATATATATATATATATATATATATATATATATATATATAATAAATAAAGGGATGCAGCGGGTGCACATTTTTTGGAATAGCGGGTGCGGGTGCGGGTGCGGGTACCAAAATTTTGCTTTAGCGGGTGCGGGTGCGGGTGCGGGTGTCGCACCTTAAAAATAGCGGGTACGGGTGGCGGGTGGCGGGTTTAGCAGTGAGATATAGCATAATATAAATAGGACTAAAAATGCTCCATTTTTTGTCCGCTTAATGCAGTTATTTACTGTGTGCAAAATTCATATTAATCTTCAAGCTGATTGTCTTTTTCTTTGCAGACTACTCTCTCAATGAATTAAATTTGCGAACTAAAGATAAGTAAATTGTCAATGATTGAACCATTGACCAATATGAGTAATATATTTGCACTTTGCAGAATACAATGTTTAGACACTTGTTGTTATCATTCTCTTCTTAAAAAGGGTCTACGACGTTTTCGCGCCAGCAACTTAAAAAATATTCTAACTACATTAATTTTGAAGCAATTTTTAAGTAAATTATATATTCAGAATCGACGAGTATTCATTTGTGTACGACTGAAAAACTGTAGAAAATCCAGTGTATTTTTAGACGCGTTTAATTATCTCATTAAATTCAAAGATATTCTAAAAGTAATTTGTACCATCACGTAGAAAATTGAATGAGCTTTCAGAATCTGTATTATACTTTAATCATAAATTAAATGTAAATAATTAATAATATTACAACGAGTATGGCGCCAAAACGGCAGTGCCAAAACGTCCTACTTCGTCTTAAAAAAGCAATGTACAATACATTGCTGCATAATATCTCTACTCACGCTGGAGTGGTTGAACTGATGCATGTAAAAAGACTGGCACCTAGACCCTTCTTTTTTTAAAAAGCATAATTCGCATAATTGGAATTAACCATAAGAGAGCTTGAACATGTATCTGCAGTCCAGAGGGTACCTAAAAATATGACTCATTACAAGTAGATGTTCGCTTTTCCAATTTGTACTGGTACGTTAGAACACACTGTTATACATTTTGGTTTTTTCATTAACGTGTCACTGCCTCAGAATCGTTTTGTCTTTTCGTAAATTCTAATTATTATTATCCGCCACCCGCTGTTTTATCATAATATTTTTAGCGGGTGCGGGTGCGGGTGCGGGTAGCAAAATTTCGGAATAGCGGGTGCGGGTGCGGGTGCGGGTACCAAAAAAGAAGCGGGTAATAGCGGGTGCGGGTGCGGGTGCGGGTATCCGCTGCATCCTAATATATATATATATATATATATATATATATATATATATATATATATATATATATATATATATATATATATATATATATATATATATATATATATATATATATATATATATATATATATATATATATATATATATATATATATATATATATATATATATATATATATATATATATATATATATATATATATATATATATATATATATATATATATATATATATATATATATATATATATATATATATATATATATATATATATATATATATATATATATATATATATATATATATATATATATATATATATATATATATATATATATATATATATATATATATATATATATATATATATATATATATATATATATATATATATATATATATATATATATATATATATAATGTTAAACTTGTCTTATTATTGCCAATTTTCAATGCAATCTTCTACAACTACAGTTCTCGTCTTTAATCTGCATTTACCTTGACATATAAGTGCTCGCGCTTAATGCACACTTCGGTTTATGAACACGCTGACCTTGTACAATGCACAGGTGAATCACTGATATTTAATGCACCCCACGTAATCCTATGCAGAACAAAGTATAAATTATTACTATTACACTGTTATGTACACACCTGGGCGTGGGGGGTTAGGGGTATCTCCCCCGAGAAACCAAAATACCCCTCCAGAAACCAAGACACCCCCCAGAATTCAATTTTTGAAAATTTTTTTTGTTTTTTGCGCAATTTTTCGATGCCAATGGATAGTGCTCGATGAGAAACATTGAAAAATGGTGAAGAGCAGGCAAGAAAACACCATCCACTCCATCCTTTTATACACCTTATGTCATAGCATCAAAGTAATAATAGATCTATTTTTCACTTTAAGTGAACATTATAAGAATAATGCACACTCCGATTGATTACACACACTCGGATAATGCACACCTTTGACCTTGGTCCCTAGGGATATGAATAACTCGCCTCCCCCACATTTCACCCCCACACAATTCGCCCCCCTACAACTGGCCCCCAACCACAGCTCGCCCCCACATAACTTGCCCTTCCACAACTCGCCCTCACACAACTCGCCCCCCCACTCGTAACTCGGCTCCCCCCATTCGTAACTCACCCCCCACTCGTAACTCACCCTCCTCACAATTGGCCCTAGGAACTTCAAGCCTATGGTTCATGATTGCTAATAAGTATATGTAGGAGCTTCACGAAAAATCTCATCTATTATGAAAATTGTACTCATGTGATGACGAATTTTGGCGGCGTTTTTACACTGCTGCTACAGCATAACGAGTCTGTTATATTTTATATATACAATGTAAGCATTGCTTACGCTGTTTGTTGGAAGTCAGTTGTGGGCATAAATGCATTGCATGGTTGGTGGAAACAGCTGATCTGCGGACAACTTTTTCTCGTTTTCATTGGTTTTTTGCCTTTATTTTGTCTCATTTTTCTCAAAAACGTCCCATTTATTGATTTTGGGGGTCTAGAGCACACGTGGGCGTGGAGGGGGAGTTTAATAGTCCCCCAGAAGTTCGAGTACCCCCAGAAACCAAAATACCCCCTTAGAATTCAATTTTTTTAAATTTTTGTTTTTTCGCAATTTTTTCATGCCAATGGATAGTGGTCGATGAGAAACGTTGAAAAATAGTGCTTTTTCGCCATACCACCATACGTGGGCAACAAGAAAATTCTGGGGTTGGGGTGGAAGATTTTTCAAAGGTTAAAAACATGCCTTAAAAGTGGTAGTATAACGAAAAAACACCATTTTTCGACGTTTCTCATCGAACACTATACATCAGCATCAAAAAATTGTGAAAAAAAAACGAAAAACATTTTAAAAATTGAATTCTGGGGGGTATTTTGATTTCTGGGGGAGGGGTATTTTGGGTTCTTGGAGAGGTGCATACCCCCCGAACCCCCCTACGCCCAGGTGTGCAATACCACCATTTTTGAGACCATTTTTTTACTTTTGAAAAATCTTGCACTCCCCCCAGAATTTTGGTGCTGCCCACCACACCTAGGCGTGGGGGTTTGGGGTATGCAACCCCCTAGAAACCAAAAGACCCTCCAGAAACCGAAATAGACCACCCCCCAGAATTCAATTTTTGAAAATTTTTTAGTTTTTTTCGCAATTTCTTGATGCCAATGGATAGTGCTCGATGAGAAACGTTGAAAATAATGTTTTTCTCGCCGTACCACCATTTTTAAGGTTATTTTTTGACCTTTGAAAAACCTTGCACCCCCTCCTTCCCAGAATTTTGGTCCCATTCACCTATGCTGCCCACCTATAGTCAAGAGGCCCTGCAACCACACATGGGTTGTTTGTGAGGGTTTACACCCCGGTTCCCAATTCCCCGAATCGATAAACCCCCAGAATTAAATTTTTGGTGCCATTCTTGCCAATCGTGCGATATGTGACCCCCCTCAAAATTTGGCTGCTGCCCCTGTATGCCTGCAAGAAACCCCCACTTGCATATTTGTGGGAAGCAAGCAAGCATTGAATCATGTATACGCATATGCTAGTAAGGGTTGAATTGATTTGTGAATTGTCAAACATTTGGGATTCGATGGAAACCACACCTTAGCGTGGGGGAAGGTTTCGGGTATGCTCGACCCAAAAGGCCGAATACCCCCAGAAACCAAAATACCCTCAGGAATTCAATTTTTGGAATTTTATTGTTTTTTTCGCAATTATTGTGATGCCAATGGATAGTGCTCGACGAGAAACGTTGAAAAATGGTGTGTGTTTTTTACTATACCACCATTTCAAAGACAATTTTTTGACATTTGAAAAATCTTGCACACATCCCCCTCCCGCCAGAATTTAGGTGCTGCCCACCTATGATTGAAACTGACCATACGCAGGCTAGATAAAAAAATGAAGGAGAGAAAAAATAGTGTTGTAGGCAATGAAAATTTTTCGTTAGATTTTTCAATCCATTAGTTTCGAAAAATCACAAGAAAATTCAAAAAATTGAACTCTGTGGGATTTTTAGCATATCTATCCAATCAAACCCTCCATAATTGGATTGTAATTGTGATTCCTTTGGGGCTAGTTGTGTGGGGGCGAGTTGTGTGAGGGAAAGTTGTGGGGAACGAGTTGTGGGGAGTGAATTGTGGGGGTGAGTGGGGGGCGAATTTTGAGGGGACGTTGTGTGGGGGAAGGCGAGTTGTGGAGGGGCGAGTTGTGTGGTGGCGAGTTGTAGTTGAGGGAGAGTTGTGTGGGGTCGAATTGTGGGGGAGCGAATTATCCGCAAACCGGTCCCTAAGGGGTGTGCATCACACGTGGGCGTGGAGGGTGGGGGTATGCACCCCTCACAGAAACCAAAATACTCCTTCAGAATTCAATTGTTTTTTGTTTTCACAATTTTTTGATGTCAATGGATAATGCTCGACGAGAAACGTTGAAAAATAGTGTTTTTTCGCCATACCACCATTTTAAGGACCATTTTTTTACCTTTGAAAAATTGCACACATTTCTTCCTCCCCCAGAATTTTGGTGCTGCCCACCTATGGTGTGCATTATCCGAGTTCGACTGTACTTGACAAAGCCGATATTTAATTAAGTATTGCATATTTTTTTATGAGTTTTTCAAAGGTTTTTGACTCATCTTTAATAAATTATCATTTTCATTAGCAAGCATGCAATGTTTTTAAAGTTAACAGGAATGAAAAACATTTTTCAAAATACTACATGCACAATACTCCATAATAATAATTCTTATGCGCCGTCTTTATCAAGCCGATTCTTTATCAAGCATTCGTTGGGTATTAGTACAATATGTCAACACTGGTCAGAAAATTGCGAAACAATTTCCAAAAGTAAAAAAAATATGAATAGGGTAAATTGAGATCGCTGATCACGAAAAAAATGCTTAAAAAGTCCGAAGAATGACCGGTCACTTTCTACGAGTGATCATTGGTCAAATGAAATGGCAAACAAAAAATGCTGACAAGTTCCTGAGAAAATCGAGGTTGCTGATCATAAAAAAATGTTTAAAAAGTCCGGCGAATGACCAATCACCTTCTATGAGTGACCATTGGTCAAATCCGGTCCCTTTCTATGAGTGACCATTAGTCAAATCAAATGGTCACACAAAAAATGCTGCTAAAAACAATAATTCGTGGATAAATCGATGTTTTGATCACGAAAAAATGTTTAAAAAGTCCAGCGAGTGACCGGTCAATTCATCAGCATTTTTGTGTGACTATTTGATTTGACCAATGGTCGCTCATAATGTTGCCCTGCCCGACGACTAATTTTCGTTTCTTTCTCGTGCGTTGGTCCATGACATGCGATTTTAGGCGGCCGACACATTCTTGCGCTGGTTTTACAAACTGATGTGTTTGATGCCATGCCATGCCTGCCTTTCATTTGCTCTTTCTGTCGATGCAGGATTTCATTTTAATTAGGTTAGTAACGTTATTCAATTGGCGTAGGTTTTAATTCAATAAATTTTCTGACTACCATTGTTATCTTTCTTTCAAATTCAACATTCACAATTGAAACTATAAACTGTAAAAAAGTAAAAATTATTGCAGTTAAATCTTTGCTTTTACAAACACTGGATTTAACTTTCCTCGTGCATTTCTGGTTTGAAATTTTGAGATAATATTTACATTAATTTTCTAAGCGATCCAACGGGCACTTTTACGTGCGTTTTTCATCTTTTTATAGTAGGTTAGATTATTTTTTTCCAATATACAATGTTTAAGAACAAAATCATGCTAATAAAAAATGAATACTAGCAAGAGAAAATGCTCCGATGGAGCAAAAAAGGTGAATATACTTGGATTTCTTTATTGTTGAGGATGCAATAGGAGGGGACTAGGGAAAATTTCCCTTTATACGCAAAAGCTGTAAGAATGTGCTAATTATTTAGACTTTATCTAAACAATGCGAAAATCGAAGTATACTTTGCGGCTTGTGAAAAATCAAGTTGTAGTCACAAAACATTTTTACTATTTCGCAAAGAACCCTTGAAGAACTGTCACGTATATTAAATTATCTATTATAATTTATTTCACCGAACCTTACCTTCCACAATGCTCTGATGAAAAGAAAAAGAATATTGGGGTAAACTTTACACCTCCAGGCCAACTCAATTTAGTCTACAGAAGCATTCATAGGCCGCAGAATATACTTCGATTTTTGCGTTGTTCAGAGGGAGTCTATCTGTTTAGTAGGTACATTCTTATGGCTTTTGCGCATATAGGGAAATTCTCCCTAGTTCCCTCCTTTTACATCCTTAACAATAAAAAACCCAAGTACATTCACCTTTTTTTGCTCCATCGGAGCATTTTCTGTTGCTAGTAAATCAATGACTGCGCATAAAAGCCAAGCTAAAACCTGCTTGAAATGAACTATTCTTGCTCAAAGAAACGCCTCTTGTCAATATTTATGCATTTCGAGGAAAAAAGTCGCAACGTGCATAAACCTAACCAAGTATAATTTTTTCTTACCAAATGTGCGATATCGAGACAAAATTGACCCCGAGAGCAGTGAACACTCTAAACCCAAAATTCTACTTTCATTTCCATATCATCATTTATCTACCTTCCTGAGCTACCCAAACGAATTTTGATATTTATAAGATGAATTCGTTACAAAACTGAGCCTTATCTAGACGGAATTTAATGTTTCAAGTCTATGTTGGAGTATACTTTTGAAGTGGCTTGGCACTTTAGTGCCAGCTATAGTTACAGTACGACAATTTATTCTTCACAAAAGGTTGACAATATAAAACAGGTCATTTACGGAAAATTTCATTAACTTTGCTTGATATAAAAAGTTTTAAAGACAGAACAATTTATCCTTTTCTCCGAAGCTTGACAATGATCAGATGTGGATTAACGTTAGTTTTGATACTATCTTAGCATTTACGGTGTCATTAGTGTTTATTACTTACATAAATCATTTCCTGCTTTGAAAAAGCGAAATATCTAGATATCTGCAGAAGCGATTAATATTTTCTCGTGAAATTTATAGAAATAAGTTTTCATGAAATTAATTTTCTTAACTTTATCGGGCTGAAATGGACTCAGCTGGTGTAGACGATGAACTGGCATAACTATGTACATTGACTATAACTTTTATGTTTTCAGGCAGTTCAAATTTCCTGTGCCAAAGTTCTGTCTTATGCCCTCACAAAATTTTGTTTATTGTACATGTGATCAAAACATCTAGAAGAAGCTTAAAATTCGCGGAAATGAAGATTAGGGCTATCAAATAAAAAGCAATTTCTTCATATGAAATTGTTTGGAACCAAACCATCTGCAAACGGTAGTTTCTTACTAGTCTTTAAATTTAATCAGCTTTTTGATACTTTGCCTAATTAAAGCTTGTCTATTTATCTCCTTAGGCAACTCCGACCGAGCTGACGATTCTGTGCATTTGTAAATCGTCATTTTTCCGTATTCAAGGGACGTTTACAAATGTAAAGAATAATAAAAAAGGCGCTTTAAAAAGCTACATTTTGCAATAATATGTTTAAAGCAAGGGCATTAGTGTCTGAACTGCCCACGTCCTTTCAAACCTCTCCACTGCACGGAATTTATTATTGTTCTGAAAAATACGTTCAATTCTTATTTATTGACGCCGTTCAAAATATTAGATGAAAAACGTCGGAGTAATGGAATCAAATGTAATAAATATTTTAGGTTAATAGCAATATAAAAAATAAATAAATTATTTTTCATCCGCGATTTCATTCTATTGAAAAATTCTTAAGCAAACATTATTGGTGCACCGTAAATTTCAGCAAAAAAATCAATATTAAAATATACATTTTATTATGACATAATTTACCTGAAAACCGATCAGATGCTTCCAAGAACGCTGTGGATTAGGTTTAAGTTCGCTGTCTAACCACCTATCTTGCTCAAGACGATGATTAGTTACTAAACTATGATCAATGTAATATTGACTATTAAGAACGATGAACTTCACACCTCCGAGCCAGAAGGAAAAATAATCATCGCCGAATTCTTTCTTATACTCTTCTATATCAGCAGGACTCGGTTTATCGCCAATGTCGTGATTGCCACATACGCAAATGAGCGAGATTTCAGGATCCACTTCTTGAAACGCTTTCTAAAACAACGTTTAAAATGTTTTAAAAATATATTGGGTAAGAAAAAGACCGATACAAAATGATCCACGTAATCCATAAGATGGTGTCATGTACTTATCGACTTATTGCCATCTTGATTTAAGCTCAAACAACAGCCCTTGTCCAGCTATTCCTAACTCTTCAAGCCACATATCTTTATGTTAAAGAAGGATGAAAATGAAAACCAACGTAATGAAAATCAAAAATCGTCTGCAAAAGTGCTTGAAATTGACCAGTAACTGTGAATTACCAAGGTTATTATGATATCTTAACAATTATAACATTTTTTAAGTCATATTGACTCGAGCTTTTTTGCTGACCCCCAAACCGGCCATGCTCTGCATCTATATAAAAACCTGCAAACATTGTATTACGCGCAAAAAAACACTTTTACAAACCTTCGTCAGATGCGAGTTAACGAACGAAAAAATATTTTATAGCAATGGCGAAAAGTCTCAACTGACAAAAGCTGGAATTTTACGTTGCCCTAACAATTTATACGCTATTTTTCATGCATCAGGCTTACCTGCATTGTCAGAAAAATATAGATTATAAACTTTACTGAAAGTTTTACTCGGTTAAGAATGAAACAGTATAGAATCGCATTGCAGGCATCAAAACTCAAATCTACTAAAAAAATCGCTAAATAGATACGGAAAAGATGTTTACTAATTCTCCAGAGTTCGGTTTCTATATTTTCTGGCTTAAGCCAGGCTCAAACCTGCACATGATAAACCTAGGCAGCATGGACGAGCGCAGAGCAGGTTTGCCGTGCCGTCTCCACACCTGGGCGTGGGGGTTTGGGGGGGGGTATGCACCCCCCCAGAAACCAAAATACCCCCCCCCAGAAATCAAAATACCCCCCCCAGAATTCAATTTTTGAAAATTTTTTTCGTTTTTTTCGCAATTTTTTGATGCCAATGGATAGTGCTTGATGAGAAACGTCGAAAAATGGTGTTTTTATCGTCATACCACCATTTTTAAGGCCATTTTTCGACCTTCAAAAAAATCTTGCACCCCCCCCCCCAGAATTTTCTTGCTGCCCACGTATGGCCGTCTCCCCTTGGATGGACCCAACAATTTTTTGGAAAGGTAAGGTAATAAAAATTTGCATGCTTTTATCGGAATTTTGATGCCCACAGAAAAAAGGAAAATTTTCTTTAAGTTACAGCAGATAGTGCATGGTCAGAATTCGGAAACGTCAAAAATAAACTTAATTTTATCTACCTTCGAAGTATCCGGAATATATAGGAACGTTAATTTTCAGACCGATCCCGCCTCAAAAAATCCTGCGCACCTACTTTTAACTTGTCATGTATGTTTGTCAACATTGTTGTTAGGGTTAAACATGGCTACCTACACTTGCACATAGATCAGCTTATCGACAAAAATACCTTGAAGTCTTGGATTTGAGCCGCTTTTAACGAATTCGGCCTAGCGTCCACTAAATCTCCACAAACAACGATAAATTTAGGTTTAGGTTTTGAATTATTAGCAATTTGAATCATAGTTTCGATGAATTCTAGTTCAGCCTTCCAGCCAGGAGTTGGATTTTTGTTCACATAACTATCGATCATTCCTAGTTGTGTATCGGCTGCTTGCATAAACCAAAAAGGTCCGGTCCACTGACCTTCCTCGTCGTAAGTAAAGTTTTGTAATGTTCGATTATTCGGAATTATTCTCAGCCGCGCTTCGTTGGAATCCTTACCGGCCTTATTAGTCGAAGCGCTACGATCGCCTATCATAGCATGAAATGGGCTGTAAAGGCGAAAGTGAAGAAGAGTTAAAATTGGAAAATATTGCAGGATAGAGTAAAAAATCAACTTATTCGTTAATGTCTCTTAAGTGCATAAAATTTGTCCTTTCGAATAAGACGATATAAGGAAGCGTCTAAAAACTCTTATCTCGTATTAGTAGCGCAAGAAAACATTTGACATTTTAAAAAGGAAACTGATAGCTTGTTCTTTGCCGTGATGTAAGCAAAAACTGCGCTCATTATGTGTAAGTTAATACCAGTTTACGATGCAATACCAATAACAAATGATTACTTCATCCGATTTAAAAGAAAAATTCGAGTAAAAAGTAACCAGAGCTAGTAAAACCCATCTAGGAACCACTTTATATAAACCACACACGTGAAAATTTTCGGTATGCAAATTACATACTGTCGCGTATCCACCCACGCAATCCGTAATTCTTTGCCTTATGAAATAAGTAGTGAATCGTCTATATCAGCAGTGTAAAGCTTATAACCGCTTTCACTGAGACGATAAAACTGAATTTAACAGTTAAACATAGGTAGACAGAGGTGGGTAAATACCAACGACTGCTGTTGCTGAACCATTTTGTAAGCATACAATTACGCTTCTTTAAATGTTAGCTTAAATCAAAAACCAACTTAAAGCCGACGCCGAAACCAAGTATCTGCTTCATAATATGTATGTATGTACCTACGAAGGTACATATCTTTGTTAGCTGTATCTTTTTCTTCATTAAACGACTCGTTGATGAGGAAGAACAGGCTCAACTGCGCTTAACTTTGTATAAATAAGCTTCGTAGCAGAAAATCGAACAGTTTATCGAACATCACAGCGTTATGTTACAAACATACACGCACACACATACATATATCCTATTAGTTGAACAGCAGGAAGTCTTGTCATGGTATGAGCAAAATTTCAACCAACGTCATTATTATTCTAACAATGTTCACCCAAGCGTGTTAAGCTGCGACATTAAGCTTTCATGGCATGTCTATTTAGGCTTTTATTCATCATTTTAAAAAATTTACGTTCATACTTACACATGTATGTATGTACATATATGTACAGTCATAATTTTATTACACGAGTTTATTGAGCGGTTTAGGCGACCGGTGAGAATAAAGTAAGTGGATGTAGAAAGAGGAAGCAAAACACGTTTTTCATTTTCTCGAATTTAGGCGAATCGTTTGATTTGCGACTGAATAGTTAGATGCTTGTCACGTAGAACGGCGGCCTCGTTCGTAATTCAATAAATCAATAGAAAAAATTTCTTGCCTATTTAAAAAGTATTAAATAGTACATTCTTAACGTTTTTACTGTCTAAGATCATGAACATAGAAAAATACGACACCTTAATAAGTTGGTGAGTTACCGACTAAAGATGTTCTGTATCACAAAGAGATTGACTCCTCATTGGGTCAACCAAATTCTGAGGTTCCAAAGGAACAAAATTGCTAAAAAATACAACTAAAAATTAAATCATAGAGTCTACCGATCTTTTGGGGGTCTTTCAGATACCCGGGTGGGTTCCAGATCCCCAGACCTCCAAAGCCCGTGTTTGGTCGAAAGTCGGGATCTGAAACCAATTCAAGTATTTGGCATTTGGCAGGCTGAATTGCAGCATCAACTTGTTGGTGACAAATCATGGAACAGACGCACTGAAACGAATTTTTCCAGAAAATTATTTGACTCTGATCATGTACAATTCAGGATCACTCTTGGCATGATGCTTTACACATTGCAGAAAAATCGCACCAACGATCAACAAAAAAATGTTACGGATCTATGTACGCATAAAGAATGATTTGCAGTTTCTTGTGATCAACTGGAACTTTTATTCATATGATGACTAAATTTTATTCATATGTACCGACACTCGCGTGGCTAGAGGCTTTGATTGAACCCCCAGAAGAACAAACGACAAATTTTTATCTGGGGAAATTAAGACGAGATAAGATAATGACCGGAACAGTTAAAAACCCAAACTTTTTGTGCAAAAGCGTTTGAAATTTCCCAGAAGGTATTATCAATTATGACAGTTTTCATGCTATTTTAACATTTACAGCAATTTTTAAGGCATTTTTAGGTCGCAAAAGCTTTTTGGTTGATTGATCTGACAGACTGAATTGACAATATGTCAGAGCGTGCCTTTACGACGATATCCGCAATTTGAAAACTAAACGCAATTGCAGTGGGAGGTTATAAATGCATATAAAGAATGGGAGAGAGGTGTAGAAAAAGAAGAATTTGTCGTACGTATGTTGTGCATACATATGTATGTATATGTGTACATCATAAAACAGCTTGCTTAATATATATGTACGTACCTAGCTCGTTAGCCTCTAATAAATAAGAGAAAAAAGATGTGGAGGCACAAAAAATAAACGAGATCATCAGAGAAAAGTATGCCTTCAATTTTGTACTTTCGTTTGTCTATCTATTTTATAAGAAAACTATCGAAAAGAAAACAAAAGGGAATGGAACCTTCATTCTCGTACTTGAGTTTTTTCATTTCTTCCGTAGTTTTGTGATACTGAGACCGCGCTATGCAAGAAACGTCGAAAAAAGGTGGTTTGTTGCCCCCTTATCAGCTTTTTTGCACTTTTTGACTTTTAAAATTTGTGTACCCTAGACTTAGAATTTCGGCCATACCCACGCCGATAGGTAGAAATATTGTTCGGGTGCGAGTAGCGTTGGCACAAGTCAAGTCCTTTAGTCTTTGGACTATAGTATAGTCTTTTTTAAGCCCGATAGTCCGAAAAAGGACTAGTACTTTTTTTGGCGGTCTAAGTCCGCTCAGTCCGACCTACCGGACAAAGGTTCTAACTTCTTCCACGTTGTGCTATCATTTATTCATTTACTGTAGGTACTAAATTGTATGTCGCGCCCGACATTCGACGTGCGTTTCGCAAGTCTCCCCTTCTCATTGGGGAGTTTTGCTTGCATTTGACGCCTATGTTCACGTCAGTTATTCTTTTATTGTCTGATTTTCAAACTGCTCAAAGAGATATGTTTTATTTGTTTAGTGGAGGCGGAAAAAACAGGTTTGATTGTTAACCATACAAGAGCTAATTTCAACAACACCTATAGTTAAGTTTCTATTATCAATGTTTTTTAATAAAAGTATTGTCCCCAATTTCCACTGTCATTTTTTGTGAGAACCTCAGAGCATAATTGTGCAAGTAAAGCCGCCCGTCGTTGTACCTAAAGTATATAAATCTACCTATAGTCTGTTTCATTTATCCGAGAGCTTTTCAGTGAATGTTTTCGGAGGTTACCGTAACCCATTCTTTCTTATTTACTGTAAGTCGCTAGATCTCACTTTAGCTTCCTAGCAAAAAAGGGTTTTTCAATAACATTTTTGCGGCATGATTTCTTTTCGTCTTCTGTCAGATCAATCAACTCACAGATAAAAATCGCGCATTCAGCTATCCTGAGTCGACACTTTAAACACAATAGACTAAGATGTTAAGAAACGCCGCGAGCTCCCACATAGCGCAGTGGTAAAAACGTCCGCTTGTATACACGGCAACCCGGGTTCGATTCCAGCCGATAGCTTTTTGTTTAACGCACTTACTGCAGTATGTCTCATCACTGATTAAATGTTAAATTAAATTTATATGGGCGTATTAGTGCATTTAAAATGGAAGAATTCCAGCCACTCGCCCTCACTGAGCTGATCTGCCGAAGTACAGTAATTCGTCTTGTTTAGCTTACTGTAGCCCTTAAAAGAATTGACTGAAAAGCTCTCGAATAAATGAAACAGACTATAGACGGAATGGAATTACATTCCTACGGGGCTTACTTAAGTACCGTGCTACACTTAGCGCTGGTCATGTAGGTAAAGCGAGACGCCAAACACAACCTCTGGACCATACGTGGGCAGCAAAAAAATTCTGAGGGGGGGGGTGCAAGACTTTTTGAAAGTCAAAAAATGGCCTTAAAAATGGTGGTAGGGCGATAAGAACACCATTTTTCGACGTTTCTCATATAGCACTATCCATTGGCATCAAAAAATTGCAAAAAAACGAAAAAAATTTTCAAAAATTGAATTCTGGGGGGGGGTATTTTGATTTCTGGGGGGTATTTTGATTTCTGGGGGGGTATTTTGGTTTCTGGGGGGTGCATACCCCCAAACCCCCCTCCCCCACGCCCAGGTGTGCTCTGGACCCTTATTGAACTTACGACCTCAATCTCCACAGTCCTAGTATTGCTGACCGGTACTTACGGAGACTTCGGCAGCTACGCCCTAAATACCTAACGCAGGAGTAATTAAGCAGCTCCGGACTTAAACGCGAGGTCAGTTGACCTTTTGGGATTAAAAACCCAATAAATTGCTCAAGTTGATATTTAGCTTACTTTTTGTGGGAGAATATCATTTCAGAAAAAATTTTGGTTCCTAAAAGCACAATGAACATTGAAAACAACAACATAGAGCTCTAGTCCGGTCAGGCATCCTTCATAAAAATAATGTAATAATTTTTATGATTTTTTGATTGAAAAAGAATTATGAATTTTGAGCAAAAGGAATAATTCTAAAGATGTTCACCTGCAAACGCAGGGCTGTAGAAATAATTGGGGCCGTCCACTGGTGCCGAACTATCTGCGATATATTGCACCTCTAGGTAGCTAATTTGCTAATTTTATATACGTACACTAATGAATAAAACAAAAAACGTCGATCGAGCAAACCAATAAAAACCTCGACTGTCCCGCTAAGAGGAGACATGAATACTAGACTAAATAATCGAACATTCTAGAAATTGAAATTCTTATGACAGTTAAATTTTAAACTAATAAAATTTTAGATAGACGGCGCATAAGTACAATATAACACAGGCTTAACGTGAATAGCAGTCACGTCGCCTATGGTTTTGATATGAGTGAAAAAGGGAGTATTGATTGAATCCACAGGATAGCTTACGTAACGTACTGTGAAGGTGCGAACGTGACTGTGCTAGTGGGACCAATGGCGTCGAGGCAGCTAAATCGCCTCCGCTTTTCGGGATACTGTCGCGCTGGTCCGATAGCGAATATTTGTGACTTTTCGGCTAACGCACCGAATTCGATGCGGCAAACAAAAACGTTCATAACTCAACGAATATGAGGTCTTTTTCGAAACGGTTGAGTGCGTTCCGTTTGAAATCGCATAACGCGTGTAGATGCACCATCTACCCTCCTCCCTTTCTGGGAAAAAATTCGGAACAAAGGGACGAATTTTTTTCAATTGAGTTGAGGCTAATGCGGCAAAAGTTCGTAAAAGCGGCTATTGGCCTGGATTTGAGCGAAATTCGGGATTTTGATTATTTTCTGGTCCCACTCCTTGCAGATTCGGGGGGAAGAAATTTTGAATGAAAAGTTTGGGTGCTGAATCCGTGACTGAGCCTGTGTCAAGTAATGTTGAGAACGGAAAACAAAATAACTAGGCAAATAAGTAAAATTTACGAGAAAAAGTTTAAGATAAGGCACCAAAATTGTGGGCAAGAAAAATTTAAAGACAAATAATGACTAATACCTACAACAACAAAATGAAATCAACGAGATTAAGTGCCGAGATTAAAATAACTGGAAATGGTGTATCTACACGCGTCTCGCGTTATCAAGCGGAACGCTTTTGACCGCATCAATTTCGGTCAATTATTCGCTGAGATACGTAATCGGCGCTCTAGCTGATAAGAGGCGAATGTTCGCTATCAGACCGCGATGCTGATAGTAAGAAGCGCCGTGGCGACTATGCCACTCCGCACTGATTGGTCTCACTAGCAAGTCACGTACGTGCCCCGAGAGGTATGCAGCGTGAGCTATCCTGTGGATTTATTATACGTCCCCTTTTCTTATCATATAAAACATAGGCGACATGACCGCTAATCCGGTTAAGCCTGTGTTGAGATCGGAAAAAATCAATCTTAGGTAGCGCGTTAGCACGTACCTATAATATACTTGGGTACCCCTAACACCTGTGCACCCCCTACAGCTATAACGGGACACTTCTGGAAGGTGCGGTTTTTTTAAAGAGAGATAATAAAAAAATTCGCTGTCCGTGTTTTTTTGTTTTTCTTGAAACTCAAAACTGACTGTGTAAAGAAGGTGTAAAGTTTTTGTGTAACGTTATAACATAGGACAAATTTTGCGACTTTTTTATCACGGCATGTGGACATCTGAGTATTGATGACTCGAACAATTGAACAGCATAGGATTATAGAGGAATGAATTTTACAGAACATCATATTTTTGTTTTTTGAAATTCGCATTAGTTCTCGAATGGCAGTGTAAAGAGTGCGAAAATCTGGGGTGAAAAAGCACTTTTTAATCGAGTTTTCAACCTGCTTATGTCTGATACTAACTCCGGTTTTGAGTTTTTTAAAATGTTTTCTAACATAAATGTAGAGCGGATCAAGGGCTACATTCTGCATATAAGCAAAGTCTTCTACGCTCTATGGTGAGTTAGATCCTGGGGTTTAAAGTTTACACTCTAGTGGATAATGTAAAAAACGGATTTTAACTAAGATTTCTCTGTCAAATTTTTCCGCTTATGAGTCAGGGTAAATTAAATACAGCAGTAATGAAGTGCCTTTCAGGGGCTACACATCGCAGCAAACCGCATTTAAAAAAATGCAATATTGAGTTATTTATGGGGGTGTAAAGTTCGAAATCAGAGGTAAAAAATGGGCGAAAAAACACGTTTTTTCCGAACCTTGATTAATAAATCATACCAAATAATTTTTGCAAGAGAATTTTGTCACACAGGAATGTACTACGATTTAAAAGCTACAAATTGTACCAAACCGAATTTTTTTAAACTCAATGGGGATCGGTACGGAATTTTAAAGTTTACAGTGTTCTAAATGATGGAAAATACGTTTTTGTTGCTTTCTCCGTCCAGAAGTCGGGACAAGTCCAATAGAATAAAAATAAAGTGCTTTATATCGGGTGTATGTCAAAGCAAATTGTCTATACATTAATATTTAGCGAGTGTAAAGTCAAAAATTTGGTGTTTAAAATGCGTTTCTGTCTTGTTTTTTCTGCCTGCTTCTCCGGTTACGAGTCAGGGACACGTTTATCAAGTCTCGAAATGGACCAGGAACCAAATTTGATATGCCAGTCTGGCGCATATGTTTACACTCTACAGTGTTGTAAAGTGGTTTACACCTATCGTTAGTTTGCCCATAGAACATTATGGAGACTTAATTTTTTTCATAAATATTAATCGTAATATCGGGACAATATCAAAATTACGAACCTGACCAAAATCTTCTTTACACTAGGTGCTTACATGAAGTTTACACTACATATGTATTTAGCTTCGTTTTTGAGCATTCCAGAAACCTAATTTTTTCCTGGAGTCTAGAAATTTTCAAAGAATCGAATGTGAGACGTTACCACGTAGGCGCGTTTGCTTACATCCAACAGTGATGTAAAGTAGTTTACACTCATTGTTTATTTGTCCTCAGACCATTGTAGACATGCAATTTTTTCATAAATGTTGGTAATAATATCCGAGTAATATCAGATTTACAAATCGAAATAAAATCCTCTTTACACTAAAACGGTTGTGTAAAGTTTACACTGCATGTTAGCCTTTGTTCTAGAGCATTGCAAAAACCGAAATTTTTTCCTGAGATCAAAAAATTTACAGGGAATGAAATATAGGACGTCAGCTGGGCGCGTTTGTTTACACTCAATAGTGATGTAAAGTGGTTTACATCTGTGTCTATTTGTCCTTAAACCGTTATGGAGATGTAATTTTTTCATGAATGTTGATCGTAATATCCGAGTAATATCGAATTTACAAATCCGACTAAAATCTTCTTTACACTCGTTGCTAGTTTAAAGTTTACACTATATAATAAGCTTCATTCTAGAGCCTCACGATAACTTATTTTTTCCCTAAAGTCGTAAAATATATATGGAAACAGATGTGATGCGTCTGCTAGGGGCGCATGAAGAGTAGTGTAAATTGATTAACACCTAATGTTAATTTGTTCCTAGAACATTATAGAGCTTTCGTTTCTTAATAAATGCTGATCGTTATATCAGAGCAATATCGAAATTATTAATTCCACTAAAATTCTTTACACTCTTGTGTAAAGTTTAAAATGTAAATTAAGTTTAGCTCTAGAAAGTTTTGGAAGCATTTTTCTTTACAGGATGTTCTACGTAACATAAGAATTAATAATCAGAATGTTTGTTTCTTCTACAACTAGTAGTTTTGCAAAGTTTAAACCATTCAATTATTAGAAGAACCGCACAGTAAATGAAATCTAGTATTGTATTTCCAAATCTTGCTAATTAAAAGTAGGGTACTAGCAAAGAAAAATGCTCCGATGGAACAAAAAAGGGGAATATACTTGGGATTGAGAATTATCGAGGATGTAAAAGGAGGGGACTAGGAAAAATCTCCCTATGTTATATGCCAAAAATCGCAAAATATGTTAAAAACCAGACTTTCTCTAAACAATGCAAAAAATCGAAGTATATTCTGCGGCCTCCCAATAGAAATAAACTATTTACTAAAAAATTGATTGGAAAAAGCAGCGAATTAGAAATGCAGTAGCTAAGCGAATTGAATGAAATAGTACATATCGATGTATTCAAGACAATCGATGATATTATTGGTTCACAGCAGTAAGGAAACACGGAAGCTGACGTGCAACAGACCTTATGTAGATACTCTTTTACACATGTCTACAACAATTGTTTACTAAACTTTTACATTTTTCAAAGGCCGCAGAATATACTTAGATTTTTTGCATTGTTTAGAGAAAGTCTGGTTTTTAACATATTTTGCGATTTTTGGCATATAACATAGGGAGATTTTTCTAGTCCCCTCCTTTTACATCCTCGATAATTCTCAATCCCAAGTATATTCCCCTTTTTTTGTTCCATCGGAGCATTTTTCTTTGCTAGTTTAAATATCGTTATTTCTAAATCACATATTTCAGTATTAATTTTTGCATTCTTCAGATATGGGTAAGAGTTTTTCGCTGAAGCTTAAAATGCAGTTCAGAACCCACTGACATTTTTTAAATATTTTCATTGGCAGAAAGCTCAGAACATTCTTGCACTCATTCACAAACTTCAAGAGGAACGCTTCATTATCCGGCAACTAAAGATATTAAAACGATTGCAATACCGCCCCTCCCCTAAATCCTCCTTTGCTTGTTAGCAAACTATGTATGTACATAGTGTAACTGCGAGAGTTACACGTTTAGGCGAACCTGCCTTAGCAGTTCGCAATAGCCATAACATAGCCAATACTAGTAGCTATCTATGATAGTGTACTGTGGGCTATGCCTTCGGTCTTCCCATTATTTTCCCAAATTTTCAATAATAAAAAACATTTAGATACTTGTCCGGTAGCATAGAGCTAAGTGTATGATAATAGTAATTGTTTAATGCATACCGCTTGCGTGAATCGAGAACTTTCGATCTGAGATAAAAGTCATTTCAGTATTATGTTAAATTGATCGTTGTTTTAATTTACTGTAATGGCCCTTGAGGCCAGTGTACTGAAGGTCGTATTAGTTTTTTCTGGCTTGTTTGGTTTTTTCGTTGGCCGGTTTATTCGACTGTACATTATCGTTTTTCTTTTGCGTATTTTGTTTCCCGGCTATAGGCCGTGCGTTATTCGTCGAATAAAAGTATAGAAAACCAACCCAGTGGTTTCGGTTATACCGAGGGTTAGGTCGGCCATCATCCCCACGTCGAGGACTTCCACCTTCTAGTGGACTGATAGGTAAATTCCGTATGATAGTTTTCTCCATTCGAAAATCATAACTTATTTCTCAAGCCAAAAATTGATCAAAATTATTATCTAATCTTTAAGGATGATTGATCAGCATAGAGCTCGTCGTTGTTGTTTTCATAGTTCAGCGTGCTACACAAATTAGGAACCAAAACATTTCTGATCAGGCACTGATTGAAAATAAGTTAAATTACAACTTGAGCTTGAGATAGGTCAACTGACCTCCGCGGCAATTACCGAGACTAGGTAGGTAGCCTT
Organism: Mermis nigrescens; assembly: GCA_036768485.1. NCBI lineage: Eukaryota > Metazoa > Nematoda > Enoplea > Mermithida > Mermithidae > Mermis > Mermis nigrescens. Next base: position 3,080,182 of record JAVLUZ010000208.1, on the reverse strand, counting down.
AGGTCTTAGGGCGTAGCTGCTGAGATCACCCGACATAGAAGCAGCCAGCAATATTAGGGCTGAGGGGATCGAAGCCGTAAGGTCTGTAAGGGTCCAAAGATCGAAAGCCTTAGAGCCGCGCGATCGGGGCCAGCACTAAGCGTAGACTTAAGTACCTACGTACCTAGGTAAATCTCGAGGGTGGATGTTAGCATGGTTCGTATCTGTGACGATTCTGTAGACCCAGATCGAACCGTCTACATTTACAATAAGTACATATATAACATGATCATTTTGTATCCACATATGGGCATGGTGGTGTCTGAGGTCGAGGATCGCACGGCAGGCATCCCAATTCGGGGGTCTTGGCGGTGTAAACAGGCAAAAATCCCAGAAAATATGCCGAAATTCAATTCTGATGATCAATCGATTTTTGCGGGGTTCACCGCACATGGGCGTGCGGGGGGTTTATGGGACGTTTACAACCCCCTCAGAAGTTGAGAAAAACCCCGAAGATTACTGTACCCTTGCAGAATTCTATTTTTAGTAACATTTTGGGCCATTTTTGGCAATATCACCCAACTAGATCCCCCGCCGAATTTTCTTGCTGCCTATGTATGGGGCCACCATGGATTCTCAACGGGGCTGAACCATCCAAACTCTGTCCCCTGCGCTCACGTGTGGGTCTGGATGGACCCGCAGAGAATTGAGGCGAACCCCCCAAAATCGATAGAACCCATAATTGAATTTTTAGCACTATTTTTTACGATTTTGCCCCATCGAAGCCCCAGAATTAGGCTGTTGCCCACATGTAGTCCCTTGAAATGTTCGTCATGCATATTTAAAGTGCTAACTCATATTACCTGAAACTGTGCTGCAAAACGCTAGTCGAACGGCTCGTCGAAATTTCGCAACTGCTCGCCTTAATATCAGAGGACTGCCCATGGGTTGAAGAATTATCGGCATTTTGCGCAGTCTCATTTAACGAATCTTTTGATAAGACAAAAACAAGATACGAAATCAGTATACTCGTAAATAAACCAGCCATCGTTTCCTGAAGTACATAGTTCCTCGAAGCATCGCGCAAGACTCAACTATGCAACAACTGAGACCAGTTGATACGATTTTAATTATAAAAAAATAGGAGGAGACTGAAATTTTACCTTTTTAGTCACATGCTCGCAATTTTCAATGGCAGCTGAGCATGGGTGGGCGGCACCTAAACTCTGGGGGAAGGGGGCGCTAGATTTTCAAAAGTCAAAAAATGGCCTTAAAAATAATGATATGGCGGAAAAAAACACAATTTGTCAACGTTTCTCATCTAGCACTATCCACTGGAATCAAAAAATTGCGAAAGAAAACAAAAAAATTTAAAAATTGTATTCTGGGGGGGTTATTTTGGTTTTCTGGAGGGTGCATACCCCCCAAACCCCCCACGCCCGGAGTGTGCAGCTCAGTCGTCGAACATGTGACATTGTTATCAAGCAGATTGAAAATAATAAAATGCAGGGAAAAAATTGCATATATATAGGTATCACGGGTCTGCTAGTATGTACATACATACATGCATACATGAACAGCATAGGAATTCTGGGGGTTCAGGCTCGAGAATTTTTAAAAGGTGCCTTTTTGGGGCTAAAAAACGATGGGTACACGTCAAAAACACTGTTTTTTGACGTTTCAGACAATGCTCGCTCTTTCTAGTAACATAAAAACGTAAAAGAAATCTCAAAAAAATTTTGAAACAAATTGAGTAAATTGAACAAAATATAGTCAAGAAATGTATGTGCATACGGCGCGAAGCGCCGAAAATTTGAGCTTTTTGAGCCACAAATAAGCTAAAAACGCCTAAAAAGGCATACATTTTACAATTTTCACCAACTTTTACAAAAGACCGACAATTCTGGGGGTCGCAGCCATTTTGCCATTCAGGGGGTCAACTCCCCCCAAACTCCCCGCCAAGAACACGTCTGGGTACATGCATATAACATACAGTCGACGCTCATTATAGTGGACGCCAGGCAGAGGCGTAGCCAGGATCTTGGTTCGGGGGGGGGGCATAAACAAAAATTTTTTAAGACTACTTTTGCATTGAATGCCAGTAATGTTATGCATAGTAAAACTGAGTTTTTCGACGTTTAGTAGTGTAGCCCAGTATTTTTTTTGCACAAAGTCCGTTTGTACATGTACGAAGATGGTCCCAAAAGTCTAGCTAATTTATGGGTCTCTAAGAGCAAAATCACTAATAATCATCTTAAAACGGCGCGAAGCGTCGAAAAATTTGACATTTTTCCTTTTGAAATGCTATTTCTGCCAGTATAAAGATATATAGAATACACAATTATTCATTTCGGTGCGGAGCGCCGAAAATTTTCACGAATTTTAGACCTTTTTTGCAATTTTTGTCTTCCCAAAAATCTTTGTACCTGTACAAAGACGGTCCCGAAAAGTGTGTGTACATCGGGAAAAATCTTTGCTGAATACAAAAAAACACTGATGTATCCTAGCTAATTTATGGGTTTCTGACGATCAAAAATACAAAAAGTGTAAAGCGGCTCGAAGAGCCGAAAATTTTTAGAATTTCTACCATTTTCATGAAGAATTTACGGCCTTTCTATTGACAAACATTTCGGAAATTATAAGTGGCGCAAAGTGCCGAGAAATTTAGTCATTTTTTCCGCCTTTAACATTTTGTAGCTTTGTGAATACTAATAGTCTGACAGAGCAGAAAATTATCAAATTTGTACAAAACAATTTTGACAGTTCAAGCTTCTAACAAGAAAACTGCGAATTACTAACTTTGTCTGAAGATATTTTGAGTGATTCAGGCTTTTAAACACAATGCTGGAGCTTTACAAAAAGAAAGAACAGTAACTGGCGGCGCTGGCGCCGCAAAATTTTGACGTTTGCGCACTTTAAACTCAATTTACACCGCTTAAATCATACAAAAAAGACAAATTGATGCCGGCGCGAAACGGCGGAAAGTTTTAGAAATTCTCATCTCTTTTACCTGGCTTGTTCTCCCTAAAATCTCGTTGCACATGTACAACGAGATTTTACGGTTGCGGGGGTCTGGGATAGAGCGCTCAAGCGTTCCCAGCGGGGTCCGGGGTAGAGTAGAGTCCCGGAAAATTTTGTAAAAAAAAGCATTTTAATGTTAAATAGTAACGCTAAAATTTTCGCAAAATCGGCCAAATCTCGATTCTGAATCAAGCAAGCCCAAAAACACTTGAAATTGATGAACTTCTACATTGCACAAAACTTCTGAGCTGAAATGCGTTTTTTGACCTCTGCTAATCACATAGCGCAGCAACGGGTCGCTGCCAATAAGATATAGAAAAATGTATCAATGAAAGTTTTGTTCTTACCGTTTTCAGGTTCATTCGTGGCCTTCTTATTAACAAGATGCAGTTCAGAAAACAGGAAATGCGCAAAAATAAGAAAATTTGGCCATTCCTTCCATTTAAAATAGGATTATGTGTCCTTGTAAAAAAAGACAAACAAATCAAAGAATAGACAAACTGGTACTTGATCATTTCCATACTTTTACTACTACTATGCTCAACAAGCATGCGAAGTTTCAACAACGAACAAATAGTGCATTAAATTACTAAAGTGATGTAAAGTGCTGGATTATTTTAGCTGATTCAAGCTTTTTAATTCATTAGATCTATATAACAATAAATAATAATGACTCAGCGCGAAGCGCCAGAAAATTTTGACGTTTTTGCCTGTTTGAACTCAGTTTTCTGGACACACATTATTGCAACAGAAAAATCAACAATATTTCTGAAAAAATTTCGGGGGGGGAGTCATGTGCCCCCAAAGCCCCCCCCTGGCTACGCCTATGACGCCAGGGAACCTTTAACGATCGTCCACTATTGACGATCGTTCATTATAAGGGGGTTTTGAACAACTACTTTTTTACCTCATTATGAACACGTGTGATACAATGACATTTACTTGTGACAACGTACTACATAATTTGGGCAAAAAGAAAACATAAGTGTTCAACAAAGTTTTCTTCGTGAATTCAGTGATTTTAGCCTGCGTCAATGAACCAATGAATTTCTCATTTAGACAATTTTGAGCTGCTGACAACATTTTCAAAACTTCTACACAATCCTGCTGACAATGAAAATAGTCTCGAACCACGTTTAGAGCCGTTTCTGCTCCCTTCAGCGTAGGGGACTATCTCGACGAATTCTTCATCATCCGTATTTTCATTTGTCGTGTTTTACATCTTTAATCAATCTAAATTTTGGCTTGATTCTACTGCTCAAGACTCATGCATGATTGTTTTTTCGGTGCATTTCTATGCAAAACGATTTTAAAACTCGATCACGGGCCTTTCACGCTTTTAGATTCAACTAATATAGATAATATGGCCCTTTATTCTAGGTAAAAATGCATACATTACGTACATTTGATATGCAAAGAAAAATGCTCCAATGGAACAAAAAAGGTAAATATACTTGAATTTCTTCATTGCTAAGGATGTAAAAGGAGGGGACTAGGGAAAATTTCCCTATATACGCAGAAGCCACAGGAATGAGCTAAACAGTTGACTTTCCCTAAACAACGCAAAAATCGAAGTATATTCTGCGGCCTATGCACGTTTCTGCAGATTTTCCGTAGTAATTTCGATTATGATGGCGAGTATTTTGTTTACTTTATTTTAGAAAATTTAAAGAAATTTTTTGTGGTTTTTCAAGAAAACTATTGAGTTGGCCATGTAGGTGTAAAGTTTACACTATTATCTTTTACTCCAGAGCATTGTGGAAGGTCAAGATTTCATTAAATAAATGATACATTGATTATTTAATATTTATGAAAAAGTCTTCAATGCTCTTTTGCGAAACACTTAAATACGCTTTGTGACTACACCCTCATTTTTCACGGGCCGCAGAATATACTTCGATTTTTGCGTTGTTTATGGAAAATCTAACTGTTTAGCACATTCCTATGGCTTCTACGCATATAGGGAAATATTCCCTAGTCCCCTCCTTTTACATACTAAGCAATGAATAAATTCAAGTATATTTACCTTTTTTATTTTTTCATCTCGAACCCCTTACACTAAAATGATCACAGATCAAAAAATATTGCGTGAAAAAGAGAAAAAATTTTACGTTTTGAGATATTGTAGCCCTCTACATTATAAAACTAATTGGACTGCACAGAAACCGAAATTGAGCTAGACAAGCTTTAGGACACGCTAACAGTAAAAAAACCCGCATACTTTACACTTTTGTGCAACAACTATAGAGTGTAAAGAAATTTTAAGCTCATATTCATAATCTACAACTCAGGGGCGACATTTAAAAAAATTGACCCTCCACAAATTGTTTGATACCCAATGCTCTGGGCGGAAACATGCTTCTCGGTGTAAACTCTACACTTGTGCTAATACCGCAATATTGGGTTTATAGAAACAAAATAAGCTAGGATCTGTAACGCTAAGGTCAGAGCACATTTTAAGCATAATTAGCATGTTCCGCCTACTTAGCGGAGTAGTTGGAGAAATTCCGTTTTTCGTCCCGAACCCTTTACGCTGAAACGATTACAGATCAAGAAATATTGCGTTAAAAGAGAAAAAATCGGTTTTGAGATATTGCAACCCTCTACATCATAAAACTAGTTGGACTGCACAGAAACCAAAATTGAGATAGATAAGCTGAAGGACATGCAAAGAGTGAAAAGCACGTATACCTTAAACTTTTGTGTAACAACTATTGAGTGTAAAGAAAATTTTATTCAGATTCGTAATCTACAACTCGGGGGCAATATTATTTAAAAAAATTGGCCCTCCGCAAATTATTTGATTTTTTGGTTTGCACTTTACACACTAATTGCTAACCCGGTATTGAGTGTAAACAAAAAAGACAGGCATCGAATTTTTTAATTATTCATCGATTAAAAAAACCGCACCTCCCAGGTGTGTGGCGTTGTTGCTGTGAGGGAGAACAAAAATGTCGCACTCGCCGTGATAAACATATACATATGTAAGAAAAAGGATGGCCAAGTATTATAGGTAGCGATATCGCGCTATCTATAATTTGTAAAGTTGAACAGCCAACATGATTCGACCGAGATAGCATTGCTCACTGATTCATGCAGCCGTCCACTATAACGAGCGATTTTTGCATACAAAATGTATGACGGGGACGCATAAATCGTCCACTATGTACAGTAATGAGCGTCCACTATAACGGGTTGTGTTATACTAAATTTGGCCGGGACCAGGGCACACTGTCCACTATAAGCATAAAGTCCACTATAACGAGGTGCAATATAACGAGCGCCAACTGAAATAGTATAGGTGTAGCTGTTACATAGGGGTATATCAAAGCAATATGCAGGTCCCCGATGTGTCTGTTTCAGCTAGGCACTTGAAATGGGTCAATTTAGTTATTTCTTAGATAGACCTTTTTGCACAATTAAAACGAGGAAATGCCGCACAAGACCTGAACTGATAAACAATGCATAAGGGACGGTAAAACTTATTTTGACATTGTCGCCTCGTCGTCCAGTGAGTAAAGAACATTTGTAAACACAAAAATGTTTGCCGACGATCGTTTATCAGTCGTAGCAAATTATTTTGCTTCGAGTTATTAAACTCCATATAATAACATAATCGTCTATTGCTGATAAAATCTAAAGTTTAATATTTCATTGCTGAATCGGACGGAAGCGTGAAACCTTCAAAAACTAAGAGTTTATGAGGCGATCTTCAATAGCGCAGTAATTTTGCTTTTTTGTTGACTGCGTAAAAGTCTGGAATCTTTACTCAAATTTTTTGACGCTCCAAGCTGATTTGAAAATGTATTCAGGTCAGGAATATGTCAGTAGTACATGGCAAATATTGATTAATAAATGCGCGATCTTACCTTAGGTCACAGTGTGAATATATTGTGAAAAAAGGAATGCACGAATTTAATTTTACCTTCATGTTTCGTTTCAAAGACAGATCACCAGTCCGAAACACGCATGACTTGTGCTGGAATTCCGTTTGGAACCACATCATGTGACATTGCTTCCGTCGAGAAGCAGGCACGTAGCTCTGGGGGGGAATGGGCAGGGCCTTGCTTAGAGGTTTAGCGGCCCTGGGCGAAACTTATTTTGGCGGCCCCCATAATTTTTAAAACTGGTATTATAGGCATCATAATTATCACTTATGTATATCCTTTACATATGTACCTATATGATCGCAGTTAGCATCTTACTGTAAATTTACTAACAAAATATTGTGCTACATTATTTTTAGTAGGTATCGTATGTTTTTTCTCAAATAATTTACCTATTTCGTGAATGATGACGTGCTTTATTACAAAATAACTTGCCTAGCTTTCTGAGCGGCAAACTGGTCAATCAATTGCAAAAAATCTAACGAAGATGATAAATCCTTTTCAATTGAAATAATCGCTAGTGCACTTAGACGAGAATCAGTCATAGTTGACCGCAAATATGTCTTTATTAATTTCAGTTCCGAGAAGGAACGTTCTGCTGAGGCCACAGCAATAGGTATTGTAAGTAAAATTCTGAAATCAATTATAAGGTTCGGGAAAACATCCTGGAAGTCATTTGATAGATATTTAAGAGTAGCTAGTGGCGAAGTTAATTCATTTGGACTTGATCGAGCAAGAACTTTTAGCTCAGTGTACATGTCTGGTCCATGTGCATGACTTGAGCGATTCATCATCTTCCCATGTTTTTAAAGCTGGTATTCGTGGGTAGTGCTCAATGAGAAACCTTGAAAACGGTATTTCTTAGCCATACCATCATTTTTAAGACCATTTTTCGACCTCTAAAAAACCTTGCACCTACCCTCCCCGGGATTTTGTTGCTGCCCACATATGCTGCGGGGGTCTTAGGTGGCGCGGTCAAGCGTTCCCTGCGGGGTCCGGGACAGAGTCCCTACAAATTTTGTAAAAAAGCATTTTAATGTCAAATAATAACGTTAAAATTTTCGCAAAAACGGCCGAATTTCGGTCCTGAATGGAGCCCAAAAACACTCAAAATTGATGAACTCTTACATCTCACAAAACTTCTGAGCTGAAATGCGTTTTTCGACCTCTGCTAATTACATAGCGCAGCAACGGGTCGCTGCCAATAAGATATAGAAAAATGTATAAATTGAAGTTTTTGTTCTTACCCTTTTCAGGCCCATTTGTGGCCTTCTTATTAAGAAGATGCAGTTCAGAAAACAGGAAATGCACAAAAACATAAGAAAATTTGGCCATTTCTTTCATTTAAAATAGGATTGTGTCCTTGTAAAGAAAGACAAAAAAGCAAAGAATAGACAAACTGGTACACAATCATTTTCGCACTTTTAGTTTTATGCTCAACAAGCATGCGCACTTTCATTCAATGAACAAATAGTGCATTAAATTACTAGTGATGTGAAGTGCTAGATTATTTCAGCTGATTCAAGCTTTTAAATTCATTTGATCTATGGCTCGGTGCAAAGCGCCGGAAAATTTTGACATTTTAGCCTTTTCGAACTCAATTTTCTGGACACACATTATTGCAACAGAAAAATCAACAATATGTCTGAAAAATGAGAACAAGTATAGCTCAGTCAGCGTTCTCTTAAAAATGCAAGTAAAGATTTTTAACTGACTGTGTTTGCATTAGAACGTCGAAAAATCGATCCTTTTGAACGTATGTATCGAATTATTGTAAGAGGGCCGCCAAAAAATGAATTCTATACGGCATGCACTACAACTTTTTTAGCGGCCCATAATTTTAGCGGCCCTGTGCGGCCGCACAGTTCGCACCCCCTAGGCACGGCTATGGGAATGGGGGGGGTCGGACCCCATCCCCAAAAAATTCAAAAAAATCTGAAAAATAGGACTTTTTAAACATTATTTTGTGCTATCTTTGACCTTTTTGGGCTTGGTCCCCCCAAAATTGGTGTTGGTCCCTCCAAAATAGGACGGCCAGCTACGTGCCTGTCGAGAAGCTTCAACGAAGATTCATAAAACGGCTTTTAGGTATAAAAGTCTCTCCCCAGAGATTGATTTGACTTGATTAGAAAGACTTGAACTGTTTCACTTAAGTTTGGGCATAAGCTTTAAAAATTATCTCCGACAATAAGCCGACAGATTGCGATTATAGCATTGATCTGATATATACATATTTATCGTAATCTGTCGGCTTACTATCGATAAAAATTCTTAAAAGATATGACCAGACTTATAGTGAAACAGAGCTATAGGCTTCCGTATAAGGACCTTAGCGTTTTCCTTTTATGGCACCGAATTCTACCCTTTGACGGTTTCTTCAAATTGAATGTTACATGATTAAAATCGATCAATGAATTCGTGCAAACTTTTTGTAAATTCAAACATTCAATTCTGGAGGGGTCTATCGATTTTTTGGGGTCTGTCAGATTCTCTGGGGTTTCGCACCCGTCAACCCCACGTGTGGTTTTATCCCCCAAACTACAGAACTTTTACCCCTATTTCTGATAAACTTTCGCTTTTACGCCACTTTAAGATGTATTTTGCCATTTTGGCCAAAAAATAGAAGGCCACCAGTACTACCACCTTCCCCTTAATGGCCGGGCGCGGGCCGTACACGCTCATCGAGCTCCGAGCTGTTTTTAGTTCTTCTTTTTGCGCTCAAACCCGTAGGTTTCATTCTTCATCTCTAGATGAAGTGGCGCAATTTCTTTTTTCGGTTGAGCACTGGTTCGGCTTAAGAACCCGAAAACTGGCCAGTGGCGGGTCTTCGGACCTGCTCAGATTTTCGGACTTCTCAATTATGTACCTACATATGGAATTCTCTGCCTGAGCAAGTTATAAGTGCCCCTGATAGGCATATTTTACTGAAACGGATTGACCGGCCGGGGCGTTAAATAACAATCCACGTATAAGTGCCTATACCTATTGCCCCCGTCCAGCTTCGATCGACTTTCCCCGTAGTTTTTGACATTTTATGTTTTTGTATGTTGACTTCGACTATTTCGTCTTTCAGTACCTAGGTATTTTAAATCGTTTTTCTTGTTTTTAACGCATTTCTTAACTACATATGTCTGCGTTTTCGTTGGAGCGATTAAATTTTTTGTTCGAGATCAAGCAACACTTCCAGTACAGGTAAGGATTATACATAAAATCAGCTTTACTTAGGTATTATAACGGAATGGAGCATGCAGAGCTGTGCCCTTTAACAGCCCCTCAGCAACTCTTAGCAAAAAGGCATGATTTCTAGATATGTATAAGTAAATTTTTGTCAGTTACTGTCGCTGAACAAAAGAAAAGAAAAGAGAATGGTGTCAGGGTTGCCAGATGTGACCTTTTTCCTGTCAGATTGACGGTTTTTGGGTGCGCTGACAGGTTTTTGACTGGAAGGGGGGTTTTGACGGTTTTTGTGACGGATTTTAGCCACTCTTGATGGTTTTGAGCGATTCTAAGCTCCAGCAAGTTATAAAACTTTTGCATTACAAACGCGAATAGGAATTACTGTGAATTGAATTGAATAGCTATAGGAAAAAACAGGTCGGTCCATCGTTTTTTCCACTTTTTGGTCTATTTGTCAACCAACATTTTGGAAGATGGGAAAAATTTTCGGGCTTGGTTGGCATTTTCGGAAAACTTTTGTAATCTTCTGCCAAATTCTGTACGAAAAATGCAGGCTACAAAGCTTAAACTTTGGAAAAAATACAAAATTAATAGGATGCTAAAACGTTAGAGAAATGTAAGAAATTGACCAAAAATATAAAAACTTTGATGAATGAACATCTTGCAAATGAGGAAGGAAAGTTACTAAAGTCGAATAATTTAAAAAACTTTTCTCTTTTGTAAATGATCGATTAAATAATAAAAAGAAAAATTCCATTGTTGAAAAGCAACGGCATCACTATTGTGGATGATTTAGACAAAGCAAATGCTTTTAATACAAATTTTGCCAACAATTTCGTAAATGACAATAATGTTTTACCTGTCTTTTCTGATAAAATTAACCGCTAATCATAGTGTTTCTTGCAAATTTGACTTATGTACAATTTCGGATGCTCTAAATCGACTAAAACCTTCATTGTCACTTGGCCCTGATGGCCTGTGTGCATATTTTGTGAAAAAGCTAAAATTAGTCCTTGTTAGGCCTTTGATGTCAATTTTGAAGTTTCTTACAGGACAGGGTGCATCCCGACCTGTGGAGGGAAGCTATTGTTGTGCCTATACCTAAAAAAGGTGACTTATCATCCATGAAAACTATCGGCCCGTGTCCCTTTGTTGTGTTCTATGTAAGGTCATGGAATTGATAATTAATGTTAGCCTAACCACTCATTTAAATGAAAATAATTTGCTTTCTAAAAATCAGTTTGGATTTAGAAAAACTAAATCTTGTACACTGCAACTTTTAAAGTGCAAAAATCAGTGGTCCGAAAATCTTGATGAAATTGCCCAATCGATATTGTTTATATCGATTTTTGTAAAGCTTTTGATACAGTTTCGCATGAAAAACTGCTTATAAAATTAGCTGCCTATGGCATAAGTGGTTTTTGCCTAAATTGGTTAAAATGCTTTTGAGTAATAGATCCCAAAGGGTTAAAGTTGGAAATTCATTGTCTCTTCCGCTCCCTGTTTTCAGTAGGGTGCCACAGGGTAGTGTTTTAGGCCCTACCCTTTTTTGTTATTCATAAATGATTTATGTGATTTTCAAAGTACCAGCTCAATTTCGCTATTTGCTGATGATGTTAAAATATCTAATTCAGCTTCCAATTTTCGGACTTGCAAAATGATCTAATGCATATTAAGAGGTGGGTTGATATCTGGCAGCTTGAGATCTCACTCAGCAAATGTTTTGTTTTGCATTTAGGAAAAATCTGATCCCAAGCACTCTTACGGTATAGATAATTTTGAAATCCCACATGATATATCCGAGATGAAGGATCTTGGTGTCTTAATAAGTAAAGATTTATCTTCTAGAACTCATTGTACAAACATTGTAAAAAAGGCATGGGAATTGCAAACTTGATTTTACGGAGTTTTGTTTCAAGAGATAAAACTTTGTTAGTAAAAGCCTTTACAACCTATGTCAGACCAATTTTGGAATACGGTTCGGCTGTTTGGAATCCTTGTCTGTCATGTGACATAAATAATGTTGAAAATGTCCAAAAGAAAATTTACCAAACGAATTCTTTCTGATAAAACTATCTCCTACGATGCCCGATTAAAGGAATTGGGCTTGGAGAGACTCGAATTACGTAGAATGCAAAGTGATTTATCAATGACACGCTCTATAATCAATGATAATTTGTTACCTGTTGAAGACTTCTTCACATTTAATGTAAACTCAAATCGTGCTGTAAATTCTTGCAAACTTAACGTTAACCGTGTAAACAAAAATGTTAGAAAATTTGAATTTTGCAATCGTGTGATTTCTGTCAGGAATTATTTGCCTGATGATATCATCTGCTCAGCTAATTCGAACATTTTACGATGAAATTGAAACAATTTGATTTATCCTTTTTTCTCAAGGGGCGTATCTAAGCGCAGTTATAATTCATTGCCTGTACGTACCCGCGTGCCTTACATTTACATTACACTACTTTCTTTTATCACTTTATTCGTTTTTTACAATTAAATACGTGTGTTTGCAAGAGTGTACATGAATTTCAATTATGCATTTATATGACATTCGTCCTTTTCCTTATTATTTTTATTGTAATGTGTACGTATATTTTAAATTTGTACGTGTATTTTGTAGACCGAATAAATCTTTCTTTCTTTTCTTTCTAAATCTTTCTAATGTTAGAATGCGTTTTAGAAGGGTAAAACTTCGAAAATTTTCCGACGCTTCTCACGGTTTAATTTAATTCGGCTAAAGTTAAGAATATGGTACTTTTAGAAGGGAAAGGTAAAATCCGGAAATGGAAAGGGTATTTTGCACTAGTGATCGACCGGAGCGACTTTTTTGGCTGAAATCGGGGCTAGCCAGGTCAGACAAGGAAAATATTATTGCATGACACATACTTCGGGTGGGCATAGGATAAGAAATAATGAGCATCTGCTCCATTCAGTAGTAAATGGCAAGCGCAAAGTTAGGTGCGCCTTTTCATATCAAGTTTTATTACTATTTATGTCACAAGAAACAAATTTTGTCCAGTGTTTCATTGTCTGAATCATCAATACAGTCTATGTCGCTGCTATTAGCATACTCTATATCATTTGAATCTTCGCTACTGCTTCTGCTGCTGTAGCCATTGGATGCAATAGATATTGGATGTAATAAATGAGACATCACACATTCCCATAAGGGGGAAGGGGTATCATTGGCGTAGCCGGGATTTTCAGAGGGGGGGAATTCCAAAAAAATTTTTCGTCTAAAAAAACGCGTAAAACGCGCGGGGCCGTTAAATAACGTGTTTTGGGCTTCTCACATCATCGTGCACGATTTAAGCCATTACAAATTAAATTTTCTCAAAAATTTTTCATGTTTTTGACGGAAAAAATGCTTTTTATGCGCACGAAGCGCTAATTTTTTGATTTTCCTCCAATAAAATGGTAGAAACTGCCAAATAATAGAATAAACCAGCGCGAAGCACCGAATTTTTCGATTTTTCATCGCAAAACAGCATCACGCAACCATATTGCTCACTTTTTGAAAATGTAAAAATTTTCCACCCCCCCCCCCCCCACTGGCTACGCCAGTGAGGGGTATTACCCCTCAGGGTCCAAGACACAAGTCACTGTCAGACGATTTTTGGTGAAAACCTTTTGAATTTTTTGAATTTAATTTTTTAGTATGGCAACAGTGTACCTAACTATTGGAATTTAACGAAATGATACATTATTTCAAAATGTGAGCTAGAGTAAATAGATTAACTATCACTATAAAACATGCATGTAATCAGTGTTTTTTTTGTACAAGGTCCGTTTGTACATGTACAAAGATGGTCCCCAAAAGTCTTTGTACATTTTGTACATGCAAAATTTTGTGTACTATAATATAGTACAGTAGCGATTTTAGTGTGGTAAAACAGGGTTTTCGATCTTTGGTAGTGTATTTTAGTTAATTTCTGGGTTTCTGACGCCAAAAATTACTAAAAAATTATCTGAAAACGGCGCAAAGCGCCGAAAAATATTGACATTTTTCCATTCTAAATGCAAATTCTGCCATTTTAAAGATATATAGGACAAATAATTTATCAGCTCGGCGCGAAGCGCCGAAAAATTTTGAGAATTTTACACCTTTTTACAGTTTTGTCTTTCTAAAAATCTTTGTTTATTTTGTACACACAAAATTTTTGGGTACTATAATATGGTACAGCAGCGATTTTAGTGTCGTAAAAAGGGAGTTCTTTGACTTTTTGTAGTGTGTTTTAGCTAATTTCTGGGTCTCCTAAGGGTAAAAATCACTAAGAATCGTCTTAAAATGGCGCGAAGCGCCAAAAAATTTGACATTTTTACTTTTGAAATGCAATTTCTGGCAATATAAAGATATATAGAACACACAATTACTCATTTCGGCGCGAAGCGCCGAAATTTTTTCGAATTTTAGACCTTTTTCCAATTTTTCTCCCCAAAAATCTTTGTACATGTACAAAGACGGTCCCGAAAAGTCTTTGTACATCGGGAAAAATCTTTGCCGAATACAAAAAAAAAACTGTGCATGTAATCGCTTAAAATTTTTTGAGGGTTCCTCAGTATATAGTGCTGGCCTCTAAAAAAAACCAGTCGATTTGTAACCTGAAAAAAAACCACCCCTTTTCTCCATAACCAAAAGGAGATGACTGATGATATTATACTGGGCGAACAAGCTACGCCATGGGGGTTACAACTGACCCCTGATCTCTTTCCGGATCATTCAGAAACTTGAGATATAAATTTGTCGAAAAGTTCTAAAAATTGTCGTTTTTATGATTTTTTAAAGCTTTTTCGAGGGTCAGTATTCATATTTGCTGGAATCTTTTATGTTTTCACGTTAGGCTCCCTTGCAGACTAATGTCAGAAAAAAATTCAGTTCCCCTATGTCATCCATATAGGTACAGTATACCTTCAAAGTCAGAACCTAAAAAAACCATTTGTAACCTAAAAAACCAGCGCAAATTTTTACAAAACTTAGCAGGAATGTCCCTCATAGCACCTTACATGATGCCTGATATTTACTTTTCACAAAAATGGTAATCACCCCAAAAACTGCCAAAAAAGTTCGATTGTAAACCAAAAAAACCACTGTAACCTAAAAAACCAATACTAAGTATACGTTGCCATAGCAACGGAATTACTTTTCATCAAGTTGTATAAGTTTGCACTGAATTCTTGCAGACGATGTAGAATTGACTTACCTAGAGTTGTTTTATCACTTGAAGACTTTATTTGTTAAATTTATAGAACTTTTAATGAAATTCAGAAAAAATTATTGATATTTTTTAAATGTGATAAAATGAACGGAAATATCGTAAAAAATGAATTTTTTTCAAAAAATATGATCATTTAATGTCAACTATCTATTTTACGCTGCAAACTATGCACTTCGCATAACATTTTGGGGGTGGTTTTTTTATTTCCCATGGTTTTTACTTCTCAAATTGAATTTGCTGGTTTTTTTAGTTTTGACTTTGATCGATTTTTCTCCATGACTAAGGGATCTATGGAATCAACTAAGTGGTGTAAGATGAAGCATCGACGGGACATTGCTCTGATTATATAAGTTTCCAGACTGAGGTGCATGCAGTGATCGTGCAGGGGACCCTGACCCCGACCCCGACCCCGAAAAACCCCGGCCTAAACCCCGACCCCAACCCCCGACCGGGGGGCATGATTTTTCGAGTCGGGGCTAAACCTTTTTTCGGGGTGAAATATAGCATTTTATTTGTTGGTACATAGAAGAATTGAATAAATAGCAAATAAATTCGGGACAAGTATTATTCATTCACCAGCAAAATTAATATGTTAAACTCGACACTCGCGATATTTCATAAAAACTACGCCTTGTCGCCATGTTGTTAAGACGTACATACATGTTCGCATATTTTCCATTATGAAGTGCGCCAAAATTACTGCGGAATCACAGGCGTAGCCGGGAGGGAATGGAGGCTTATGCCCCCCTCCGGAATTTTTCAGAAATTATGTTGATTTTTCTGGTGCAATGTGTCCAGAACATTGAGTTTAAAAAGGCACAAATGTCAAAATTTTCCGGCGCTTCGCGCCGAGTCATTATTATTTATTGTTATACAGATCCAATGAATTTAAAAGCTTGAATCTGTTAAAATAATCCAGCACTTCGAAGCACTTTAGTGATTCATTGCACTATTAGTTAATCGAATGAAACTGCACATGCTTGTTGAACATAATAGTAAAAGTGCGAAAATGATTGCATACCAATTCGTCTATTATCTGCTTTGTTTATCTTTCTTTACAAGGACACATTATTTTATTCTAAATGAAAGGAAAGGCCAAATTTTCTTGTGTTTTGCGCATTTTCTGTTTTCTGAACTAGTTAATAAGAAGGCCACAAATGGGCCTGAAAATGGCAAGAACAAAATTCTTATTGATGCATCTTTCAATGACTTATTGGTTGCGTTGCGACCCGTTGCTGCGCTACTTACTCAGCAGAGGTCGAAAAATGCATTTCAGCTCAGAAGTTTTGTGCAGTGTAGGTTTTCATCAATTTTAAGTTTTTTTGGACTCAATTCAGAACCGAGATTTTGCCAATTTGCGAAAATTTTAACTTTACTAATTATAAATTGGAGTGCTTTTTTACAAAATTTTCGTGGGTTCTGCTCTGGACCTCGCTGGGGATGCTTGAGCGCCACCCCAGACCCCCAGCCGTACAATCTCGTTCTACATGTTGAAAGAGATTTTTAGGAGGGTAGAAAAGGTAAAAGGATTAGGAATTTATAAAAATTTTTGGTATAGATTGAGTTTAAAGAGTAAAAACGTCAGAATTTTCCTGCGCTTAGCGCCGCCAATTATTGTCTTAGGGCGGTAAAATATGACTGAATTTCTTGATGCTTTGCGCCACTTATGATTTCCGAACTGTTTGTCAATAAAAAGGCGTAAATTCTACATGAAAACGGTAAAAATTTCGAAAAATTTCGGCGCTTCGCGCCATGGCTCCTCTACAATCAGTGCGCCATAGAAAACCGTTATGAAAAAACTGTGGAAGAATACGAAAAAGCGAGAGCGATTAGTGATTAAAATTGAAAGTAATGCTAAATTGCTAAAACCATGTTTGAACTTGGAATGAAAATAAAATGTTGAACATAACCAGCTTTATTAGTATGCTCTACAAACAAGTGAAGTATCGTTTTTACCCTTTTCAAATTGGTATGTAATCATGCAATGTTAATTGTTAATCTTCAACCCCGACCCCGACCCCGGCCCCGAAAACCGGGGTTTTTCATCCCCGACCCCGACCCCGATCGGGGGTGAAAATCTGACCCCGTACGATCACTGGGTGCATGCACAATGAATATATGTAAAAAACATGAAACGTGGTTTTTTTAGAGGCCATGACTTATACATGTAACGGCTAGAGATCTAGGGTAGGGGTCCCTCCAGTGTTTTTTTTTGTACAGAGTCCGTTTGTACATGTACAAAGATGGTCCCCTAAAAGTCTTTGTACATTTCGTACACACAAATTTTTGGGTACTATAATATGGTACAGTAGCGGGGCGGAATAGAGAATAGTGGAAAGTGTCAAATTTTCAAAAAAACGACATTTTCTGACTGCCTTTGGGATGGAGAGTTCAAATTTGAAAGAATTAGGTGGCGGTCGGCATTATTGGCCGAGTTACAGGCAGCTGAAGTTCACGTGCTTAAGGATAGGCGAAAAAGGAAAAAATGGCGTTTGGGGTATTTTTCAGTTTTCAATTTGCGGCGACAGCAATGGCTTGCGGATTCAGATTGGTGCCAGACATGGGCTAAGCCTAAGGCTTAAATGGAGCAAAAAAACATTGACCTAAGCATCTATACATCGACCTAAGCGGGAGCGACCTTGACCTAAGCAACTTAAAACACCTTCTCAGATATACTAAGCCTAAGCCTAAGTATATTGGAAGCAAAAACTTACATTTTCCTATATCTTATCGAGTAAATTTTTGCAAAAGTTGATTATCAAAATGGAGAAAAAAAGAAAGAAAAAAAACTGAAGAAAATTAAGGATTATATCATTAATAGATATATCATAATGCTGCATATACCCTAATGTTAAAAAAGTAGGAAAAATTTGATAGGGGTTAAAGTGGATAAGTGCCCTTTTTTCGCCTATCCTTAAACACATGAATTTCAACAGCCTGTAACTCGGTCAATAATGCTGATCGTCGCACAATTCTTTCAAATATGAACTCCCCAGCCCAAACTCAATTAGAAAATGTCCTTGCCATAACTTTCTGGAACTTTCCAATCTCCTCTACTTTAGCCCAGTAGCGATTTTAGTGTGGCAAAAACAGAGTTGTTCGACCTTTGGTTACGTATTTTAGCAATTTCTAGGTTTCTGAGGGCAAAAATCAGTAATAATCGTCTCAAAATGGCACGAAGCGCCAAAAAAATTGGCAATTTTCCTTTCAAAATGCAATTTCTGAAATTATAAAGATATATAGAACACACAATTGCTCATTTCGGCGCGGAGCGCCGAGAATTTTTGCGAATTTCGGAACCTTTTTTGCAGTTTTTGTCTTCCAAAAAATCTTTGTACATGTTCAAAGACGGTACCCAAAAGTCTTTGTACATCGCAAAAAATCTTTGCCGAATACAAAAAAACCGTGCCTGTCACATGTATATTTCTCGGCTATTTTCAGGTTGCAAATGGGAATTCTACACCTTTTTACAGTTTTTGTTCTTCAAAAATCTTTGTACGTGTACAAAGACGGTCCTGAAACGTCTTTGTACATCAGCGAAAATCTTCGCCGTATACATAAAGACCGTGCTTCTAAATGTGATAATTCGGCCTGAATTTAGTTGATAATATTAGTTTGGCGCGAAATGCCGAAATTTACTATGAGCTTTTAATGGGATTCACACATAAAACTCGACTGAGAAAGCTAAAACAAGTTGTACTACAAAATCAGAAATACTGCGCTTAGAATGGAAAAATGGAAAAATGTCAAATATTCAGAAACCCAAAAATTAGCCAAATACACTACTAAAGGTCGAAAAACTATGTTCTACCACACTGAAATCGTTACTGTACCATATTAAAGTATTTAAAAATTTGCATGTACAAAACAGTGTTTTTTGTATTCGCTAAAAATTTTCCCTATGTACAAAGACTTTTCAGGACTATCTTTGTACATGTACAAAGATTTTTGGAAGATAAAATTTTAAAAGTGTAAAATTCCAAAAATTTTCGGTGCTTTGCTCCAATATTAAAAATTGTCTGTCCTATATATCTTTAAAATGGCAAAATTTGTATTTAGAATGGAAAAATCTCAAATTTTTAGGCGCTTCGCGCCGTTTTGAGACAATTTTAGTAATTTTTGGCGTTAGAAACCCAGAAATCAGCTAAAATATACAATCAAAAGTCAAAAGACCCTGTTTTACCGCACTAAAATCGCTACTATACCATATTATACTAACCAAAAATTTGTGTGTACAAAATGTACAAAGACTTTTGGGGACCATCTTTGTACATGCACAAACGGACCAGGTACAAGAAAAACACTGGTACATAATGTACAAAGACTTTTGGGTACCGTTTTTGTTCATGTATATACAAAGGTATATTGTACAAAAAAATAACTGTCACATACTGATAGCATGCGAAAATGTGTATGTTTAAAAATATATTTATATAATATAGCTACAAAAATTTGTTAGCTCGTACAAAGACCTTTTCGGAGATCTTTGTACAAGCACAAGAAGCTCGTTCAACAAAATAGAATCGGCTAATAATAGTCCACCACTTTATTTTCTGGTCCTCCAATTCAGGATTTCACCCATCCCTCAATTCTGAGCCTTAGGAAACTATTTGAGACATATTTAGTTTATCGGATCGTACGCAATTCTGCAGCGTAGTTAACATTCGCCTATAATTAACCTCCGTCCTAATAACTA
The DNA here is from genome assembly GCA_036768485.1 of Mermis nigrescens. Lineage (NCBI taxonomy): Eukaryota > Metazoa > Nematoda > Enoplea > Mermithida > Mermithidae > Mermis > Mermis nigrescens. The sequence continues at coordinate 3,060,197 of JAVLUZ010000208.1, read as the reverse complement.
TTACACAAGAAACGCGTTTTAAAGCACGCGGTTCCCATTCAATTAAGTGTAAAAGTGTTTTTTGTAAAAATAGTTCGTTGAAAACGTACAATTTTTAACTAGAAATAGAACGTATTTGTCAACTCTAAATCTTTTAGCCATAGCTATGATACTATTTTATGTTGTTTTTATGTACATGTGTACTATTTTATGTAGCATTTAGTTTAAATAAGTTAAGTGGAGGAATCGATAACATGCAGATTTTCCTGAACATTTATTCAGTAAAAGCTCATTTATACACAGTAGCAAAGTTATAACAAGGACTAAGTGAGTACACATATGGTCTAATCAGTACAGTTCTCAAAATTAACACTTGCTCATTGATAAATAAGTGCCAGTATCACAGCCTGTACAAAATACGAATCAAACTAAATTTTTCCCTGGCCCCGGCCATTTTTGGCCTTGCCCTGGCCATTTTTTGACCTTGCCCCGGCCGGGGCCGAGAATGCTGAAAAATGGCCGGGGATCGCCGGGGCGGGGCCCCGATCAATCACTATTTTGCACTTTACCGGAATTTTTTATTTTTTCGTTAAAATAACTTTTTCTGGCATTTTAAAGGTCGGTGATTCCAAAAAAACCAATCATTTTGCGCGGAAACTATTATTTTTTTCTGTTTGAAATTTAAAAGAAAAACTTCAAAAACTTTTCATTTTTTCATGTTTTTTTCGGTTTTGCTTGATTAGATATATAGGATAATATAAGTTTTTGCTTCTAATATATTTAGGCTTAGGCTTAGTATATCTGAAAATATGTTTTAAGCTGCTTATTTCGAGGTCGCTCCCGCTCAGGTCAATGTATAAATGCTTATGTCGATGTGTAGATGCTTAGGTCGGTGTATAGATGCCTTGGTCGATGTATCGCTCCCGCTCAGGTTAATGTAAAGATGCTTAGGTTGATGTGTAGATGCTTAGGTCGATGTATAGATGCTTAGGTCGATGTATAGATGCTTATATCGACGTAAGAATGGTTATTAAATATATAAGATTTCCATATTTTGTGTTGAAAATTTTTATGATACAGTGTTTTCCGTGCAAAATGATTGATTTTTTTGGAATCGGCGACCTTTAAAGTGGCAGGAAAAGTTGTTTTCAAGAAAAAACAAAAAATTCCGGTAAAGTGCAAAAATTCCAATGGAAATGGAAATGGAAAATGGGTAAAAGCTGGAAATGGAAAATGGAAATGGAAAAATGGGTTAAAGCCGCAAAATGGAAAATGGAAATGGAAAATTTTCCATTTCCTTTATTTTTAACGGAAAATAATTCATTCTCAAAATTTTCGGTCGTTAATGTCAAACTCATGTCGTTTCTCAACAAATTTCTCTATTTTTGAAGAAATTTCGAAAGCGTAACTAAAAATGGAAAAGTCTACAAAAAACGGAAAAAAACGAAAAATTGTTCATTTCTGGGGGAGTAACTTAAGAAGTATGGTACTCTCAGAATACTAAGAGATAAACTTCAGAAGAGCGGATTTTTTTGCTCAGTACTTAGAACATGTCAAAAGAAAGCGCGAAAAAATTTCATCCGTCTATGATCAATATTACAAAAGCTATGGGTTTCTTTAATTAGCCTCTTCTCGACCTAAGCAAGCATCTTCTCGACTTAAGTATTTTTAGAATCAAACAGCTGAATGCAGAATCACCTGTAGATACCCAATTTACGTCGACCTAAGCATTTATACATCGACCTAAGCATCTATAAATCGACCTAAGCATCTATACATCGACCTAAGCATCTATACATCGACCTAAGCATCTATACATCGACCTAAGCATCTATACATCGACCTGAGCGGGAGCGACCTCGACCTAAGCAGCTTGAAACACCTTTTCAGATATACTAAGCCTAAGCCTGAGTATAATAGAAGCAATAACTTATATTTTCGTATATCTTATTGAGTAAAACCGAAAAAATATGCAAAAAATATGAAAATTTTTTTAAGTTTTTTAAAATTTCAGACAGCTTTCCGCGCCTTTTTTCTTTTTTCTCCTTCATTGCTATGCTTCCTTCCGTAATTTCAGCCCATATTATTCATTTCTGACAAATGTGTAAGTCCTTGGATCGAGCCGTTGAATCGTCCCACGCAACACTCATATCGAGAGTTGCCTGCAACTTTGCAAGTATGGCTAAGATTTTCACCAAACTTTTTTTCCGCGCTTCAATTTATCATGTTCTACCATTTTGGCAAAAAAATTTGGGCATTCCATATCCGTTTTGCACCTTTCCCAAAAGTACCATATTCTTAAGTTTAGCCGTTTCTGGGCACGGTTTTTTTTTGTATTCGGCAAAGATTTTTCCCGATGTACAAAGACTTTTCGGGACCGTCTTTGTACATGTACAAAGATTTTTGGGAAGACAAAAATTGCAAAAAAAGGTCTATAATTCGAAAAAATTTCGTCGTTTCGCGCCGAAATGATTAATTGTGTGTTCTATATATCTTTATAATCGCAGAAATTGCATTTCAAAAGTAAAAATGTCAAATTTTTCGGCGCTTCGCGCCGTTTTAAGACGATTCTTAGTAATTTTGCCCTTAGAGACCCAGAAATTAGCTAAAACACACTACGAAAAGTCGAAGAACTCTGTTTTTACGATACTAAAATCGCTGCTGTACCATATTATAGTACCCAAAAATTTTGTGTGTACAAAATGTACAAAGATTTTTAGGAAGACAAAAACTGTAAAAAGGTGTAAAATTCCCAAAATTTTCGGCGCTTCGCGCCGAACTGATAAATTATTTGTCCTATATATCTTTAAAATGGCAGAATTTGCATTTAGAATGGAAAAATGTCAATATTTTTCGGCGCTTCGCGCCGTTTTCAGATAATTTTTAGTAATTTTTAGCGTCATAAACCCAGAAATTAGCTAAAATACACTACTTAAGATCGAAAACCCTGTTTTACCACACTAAAATCGCTACTGTACTATATTATAGTACACAAAAATTTGCATGTGCAAAATGTACAAAGATTTTTGGGGACCATCTTTGTACATGTACAAACGGACCTTGTACAAAAAAAACACTGTTTCTGGGTATGGGTTAAATCCGGAACCAGGACCAGGATCAGGACAAATGGGTAAAATCCGGACAATCAATCAGGACCAGGACCAGGACAGGACTCAGGACAAATGGGTAAAATCCAGACAATCAATCAGGACCAGGGCTAAAGTTAAGAATATGGTACTTTTAGAAAAGGAGCAAAACGAATATGGAATGCCCAAATTTTTGTGCCAAACTGGTAGAACATGATAAATTGAAGCGCGGAAAAAAAATTGGGTGGAAATCTGAGCCGTACTTGCAAAGTTACAGGCAACTGTCGATTTGAGTGTTGGGTGGGACGATTAAACGGCTCGATCCAAGGACTTACACATTTGTCAGAAATAAATAATATGGGCTGAAATTATGGAAGGAAGCATAGCAATGAAGGAGAAACAAGAAAAAAGGCGTGGAAAGCTGTTTGAACTTTTGAAAAAACTCTAAAAAATTTTCATTTTTTGCATGGTTTTTCGGTTTTACTTGATAAGATATAGGAGAATCTAAGTTTTTGCTTCTAATATACTTAGGCTTAGGCTTAGTATATCTGAAAAGGTGTTTTAAGCTGCTTAGGTCGAGGTCGCTCCCGGTCAGGTCAATGTATAGATGCCTAGGTCGATGTATAGATGCTTATATCGACGTAAAATGGGTATGTACAGGTGATTCTGCATTCAGCTGTTTGAATCTTCAAATACTTAGGTCGAGTAGATGCTTGCGTAGGTCGAGAAGTGGCTAATTAACGAAACCCATAGCTTCTGTAATATTGATCATAGATGGATGAATAATTTTTTCCGCGCTTTCTTTCAACATGTTCCAAGTACTGAGCAAAGAAATTCGTCTTCTGAAGTTTATTTAATAGTATTCTGAAAGTACCATATTCTTAACTCACTCCCAGGACCAGGACCGGACTCAGGACAAATGGGTAAAATTCGGACAAATAATCAGGATAATGAAAAGATCAGGACAATGTATTAGATATGTAGGGTCATACCTGGGCAATGGCCTGAGCTTCGCCCCGTTGCAACACATAGTTTTTAGGTTGGTTGGTCACTTTTCAAAAAAGGTTGCCCCATTTTTGTATTCGGATGCTGGTCCGTATCCAGGATTTTTTTGAGGGGGCCGAAAATTTTTGAAGTCAGATATCGTGAGAAATATTAGGAGATGCGAAAAATTAAAGGCGTTTCACTTTATCTTGGCGAGATCTACACAATAATTAAGAATTTTTTTTAAATTAAAAAATTTTCATTCTAATTTATTCTCATAAAAACAAATCCCTATCGTTTAATTTATCTGTACAACTAATTTCTCATCATTCAATCGACAAACAATTTCTTAGCTTTTGTCTTTCTATTTAATGTTTGTGTTTTGCTAAGAAAAATACAACGTGTAAAGCACTAAATAATTTGACATTTTCTTTATGTCTAGCTCAAATTAGAGCGCTTATGAGCGGGGTTGAAGGCAGAAGATATACATGAATAAAATAATAGGGCCAAAAAATTTTTCAGGTTATGTCATAACTCAAATTTGAGCAGTTTTGGTCAGGCTACAAGACAGAAAGTATAGCTAAACAATAAATCCAGCGCAAATGTTCTTCATATCATACCTTAAAATTGATCAGTTTTGAGCAGTTTAGAAGATAAAGACTACACCTGAACAATAAATCCTGCGCAAAGCGCCGGATAAATTGACATGCTCCCGATGTCTAACTCATGTTTGAGTGATTTTGAGCGATTTAGAAGATCATAACTATATAAAGCATAAACAATAAATTAGGCGTGAAGTGCTGGAAAAATTTGCGTTTTCTTGCTGAAAATAACCCCAAAAACCTGTTTTGACGATGTTTTAAACGCACTTCAGGAATTTATCATTTTTTCTTTCGGAAGACTTGTGATATTCAAAACATTTTCGTTTGGTGAGGGGCGGTCCGCCCTGGATACGGGCCTGCTCAGAAATCTTGAAATAATTAGTAGAGACGCGATATTAATAACATTTTTAGCATTTCTTTGAAAAAAATTTGCAATGAGAAAAAATACTTGCAAATATGCTCAATTTCTTAGTCGGACATAAACATCTATAATTAAATTAACTTCAAGGCTTGTTTGTCAACATGGGAGTCATATGGCTGAAACTGGACTCGATGAATTTGTATGTTTTTGTCGGTGTTTACATATTAAGATCAAGCCGAAGCTCAGGTTCTGGCTCCGGCTCCCCCTGCGGTTATTGAACCCCAGTCTAAAGCAACGGAGGAATAATAAAGTGGTCGGAGAATGGTTTTTTAGCACCACTCTAATGAAAGTTGCCACGTGCTAATAAAAATTTTAGCCATTAGCACGATGCGCTAATGGATACAGAGGCCTTTTTGGGCTAAAGTGTAGCAATTTTTACGCTTTTTAACGTATTTGTCAGCGAAAATCCCAAAGGGATCTTCGGCGCTTCACGCTTAGTTTGTATTATATTTAATGTTTAGTTAGCCCTATGTGCACGATTTAAACACCCCACAGTCGATCTTCTTGTTATCTAAAAGGTTATACATTTCTCTCGTCTATTTTTCTAAAGGTTTCTAGCACGAAATAATTATTTTCTGACAACTTCGCAATGTTTTCTGCAATTTGAAAACAAAATTAGCTTCTTTATGTTTACTTATCATTCAATTCATAAGCGCAGTAGCGTCTGTTGTCTGATTAAATTAATATATGGCAACCGCATTATCATTTCTGATATGGTAATAGATAAGAAGGTGTCCCCTTTCTGTGTCCACTGAGCATTAAGAAGTCAATAATTGTGAAGTAGCATGAATTTTTTGATTGATTGAAATCTAAGTGTACTGACAAGAACAAAAACAGACCATTGATCTGCAGAATATTACGGCATTCTCAAACAGCTGTATTAGAAAACAAAACAACGTGCACCTTGACAATATTTGTATTACATAGGTAAAAAACAGCGTGCTAATGTTATTCATTCCATACTAACTGAAAAAATTTTCGTTAGCACCAGTGCTAATGGGGTTGTGTTAAGAAAGCTGGGACGGTGGTGTCCTTATGTTAATTAATAAATGTAGCCTACTTAAAGAAATCTTATACATGAATGGCAATTCTTGAATTACTGTAAACCGATTTTCAAACTGATTAAAATGAGGCAACAGAAGTCTCACTAATTATAATTTAATTTTAATTAATTTCAACTCGCAAGTGTTACTAAGCAAAATCATAGGTAGCACGTTAGCGCTTATCTATAATTACTTGGGTACCCCTGACATATGAGTACCTCTACAGCAACACTGGGATATTTCTGGGAAGTGCAGTTTTTTAAAATAGATAATTAAAAAATATTTTGAAGACTTTTTTGTTGTATACTCAATACTGAGTTTGTAATGAGCGTGTAAAGTTTTGGCGTAACGTTATAACATAAAGCGAATTTTGGTGGTTTTTTTCGCAGCTCGTGAACAATTTAGTATCAATGCCTCAAACAATTTAATGGTTTTGAGTTGTAGACGAAGAAATGCTCCACATGGAACTTTTTTATTTTTTGAATTAAACAGTAGTTCTCGAACGGAAGTGTAAAGAGTGTGAAAATCAGGGGGTCAAAAAACATTTTGGTCGAGTTTTTAACTTGATTATGTCTGCCAACAACTCCGGTTTTGAGTTTTAAATAATTTGTTCCAATAGAAGGGCTACTTTCTGCTTACCAGTAAACTTTTGTACACTCAATACGGAGTTCTACTCAAAGGAGTTTAAACTTTACACTCTAGTGGATGGCGTAAAAACAGATTTTGTCTAAGATTTCTCTGCCAACTTTTCCGCTTATAGGTCGGGATACATTTGTACGGGCTACACGTCGCAGCAAACTGCGTTTAAAAAACGCAATATCAAGCTATTTATGGGGGTGTAAAGTTTGAAATTAGGCGGATAAAATGAGTGGAAAAAACGTTTTTTCCTTATTTTGATTGGTAAATATCTCAAATATTTTGCAGAATAGAAGTTTTCCACATACATACAAACGTACTACAAATAAAAGGCTACAAATTGGCCCAAACCGAATTTTGTTAAAGACTCAATGGGGAGTTAGGTTCAGATTTTTAAAGTTTATAATGTGTTACATGGTGGAAAAGTACGTCTTTTTCCCTCAATTTGTTCGCCATTTTCTCCATTTAGAAGTCGGGATAGGTCAAATAGAATAAAAATAAAGCACTTTCTAAGGGGTACACGTCATAGCAAATTGTTTTATTTACATCAATATTGAGCTTTTTCGACAGGCGTCAAGTCAAAAATTGGGTGTGAAACGTTCTTTGTCTTTTTTGTGCTGCCAACTTCTCCGGTTATGACTCCAGACATGATCTCAAGTTTAAAAATGTACTAGGAATCAAACGTGATACGAAGGCACGTAGCTCTGGGGGAATGGGGGGTCCGGTCCGAACCCCCAAAATTCAGGAAAAACCGGAAAAGGACTTTTAAACGTTATTTTGTGCAATTTTTGGCCTTTCTGGGTTTAGGCCCCCCAAAATTGGTGTCGGTCCTCCCAAAATAGGACGGTCAGCTACGTGCCTGGTGATACGCCAGTTTGGCGCGTTTATTTACACTCAACGTGGTTTACATCTAATATTTATTTGTCTTTGGGCCATTGTGGAGACATAATTTTTTCATAAATGTTGATCGTAATATCAGAATTAGGAATCTGACTAAAATCTTCTTTACACTCTGTGGTTGTTTAAAGTATACCCTGCAAATTAACTTAAGTTCTAGAACCTTGCGGAAGCTTAATTTGTTTTCAAAACGTAACGTCAGAATTACGAATCTGATTGTTAGTTTTCTCTACACCCAGTAGTTGTGTAAAGTTCGAACTACTCATTTATTGTTAACGTGTATTTTACACTACATGGCATTTAAGGTCGGAAGCATTTTAACTTTAAAGCTTTCAGAATATTCAAACTCTAGGGCCACGATTTAAACTGCGACGAATAACTTTGAATTTCGACTTGAAATGCTAAAAATACTTACTTGTTTTGATCCTTGTTTGTTTCAGCAGAAGCAATATCAAATAAATTATGATAGGGTTAACTTCTCAGACTGAGAACGTCGCTGGTTTGAGTGTAACTTCTGACATTGCTGAAAATATTTCTAGCTATTTTTTAGAAAAAGTAAGGTTCTACTTCATTGCATCAGTTCTAGAAATTGTGGATCTATTCAACAATAATATGATTTACATACAGACAGCCCCTTGGCCAGGATTTCATTTCAGGGAGAGAGTCGCTAAAATCTTGAAAATGTACATATATAACATTTAAAAGCAAGCTTGTGCGCTAAATCGACACTTTCTGACATGTTTTGCGTCATTGAATCATATCTATAGCTTGTGGTGATAAAATAAATAAAAATTAAGTGCTTTGAAAACAATTTTAGCGTTTTTTACTCTCTTGAACTCAATTTTGCGGCCTTTCTGAGGTTAAACAATGAAACAACGTGCATTTTATGAAACACTGGAGCTAAGTAATGGAAATTTTTCACATTTTTCACAATTTTATCCCTTTAAGCTCAATTCCGAAGCTCTCCGAAAATAAGCAATACAGAAATTGAATCTGGCAAAGCGCAATTATACATTTTTACCCCTTAAGCTCAACTTTACAGGATTCTGACTATGAACAATGCCGTAATTATATCTAGCATGAAGTACCGGAAATTTTTGAACTTTTATTCATTTACACAACATATGCGACTTTCTGAATCAATGGCGGATCTAGGATCTTCCTAATGGGGTGGTACCCCAACTTTTTCAAAAACAGTCGAAAATAAGTCCAAAATTTTGCCCTTCACGTACGAAATAGTGTTTTTTTCGGCGTTTTACGTTGTTCACTTCTAAAACCACTTTTGATGCAACTTTTTTCCGAAAAAATTTTGAAATTTTCGACAACTTTGGGCCGAGAAAATCGTCAAATTTCTCTGATTTTCGCGAAAATCCGGCAAAAATTTGTGAATTAGGCGGATGGACGTTTAGAAGCTTGATATGCTGCTCGATTTCCTATATTTGCAGCATTTGATGCGGAAAGTCGAAAATTTTAAAAAAGTACGTATGCCCGAAAATAGAATAAATCTATGCTGAAATATGTTTCTGTTCTTGAAATTGTTGTGAAATGGCTTCTCTAGGTCGCCAAGAAAGTAAATAAATGTCATTAATAGGTGTTATCCTGCGCGAAGCGCCAGAAAAAATTGAGAAATGATAATCACTGAAGGCCAAAAATTATTGCAAATTTCATATCCATTCTTCATCTCGCCAAATATTTTGGGCTAATGGGGGAGGCGGCAACCCCCCCGCCCCTTTTAAATCTGTCCCTATTCCGAATATAAGCGATGCCGTAATTATCACTGGCGTTAAACGTCGGAAATTTTCGACATTTTCATCATTTTAGGCTTAATTTTGCAACTTTCCGAATACAAGCAATATAAATTACATCTGGCGCGAATAGCCGTAAATTCGATATTTTTATTCATTTAAGCTCGCCCTTGCAGTTTGCACTTTTCCATAGATACATAAACAATGGGGAATTACATATACATCTGGCGTGAAGTGCCGGCAAATTTGGACGTTTTTAAGCTCTTAAGCTCGATTTTGCATCTTCCTGCAGATTAAAAATGCCGAAAATTTATCTAGCAAAAACTGTAATCTAGAAGATATATAAATATACTCGTATAATAAATAGTGATTTTGATTGAATTAGTTGAGAAAAGCGCCCGCTGGTTAACATCAAAAGCCCATGTAGTTTCATAGCTGAAGATTCTTGAAAAAAATTCTAGAAGGGGATTCCTCTTTTACCTTCCTCCCAGATACAAACTCGCAAACAAGGTTTCCCTCGTATCTGTAGATAATTATATACGACAGCTATGTCTGCGACTTTTGTTTGAATTAAACGAAACTTAACCAAAAGGTTCCAACACTGAAGAATTTTCGACCGTCAAATTTGACCCCGACAGTTACAGCATTCTACAGGCAGGTTCAAAGGTCGCATTTTTTATTCGCATGATAAAATAACCGATGAACTGATAACAGAACCAAAAAATGTCAAAAAAACTGCTCTTAATTCAGAAGATTAATACCAATCATGTTTAGACCTGCTGATTGCATTACAAATCATTACGACTAAACGAATGAAGTGTCGTAGCTAGAAAGCCCTTTGTATTGACTACCTTTTTTAGAAAAGTTGACTGATTTTTGAAAAAGGGTTGCCTGATTCCAGTAAAAGGTTGTCTGGTTCTTGGAAAAAGTTCCCTGGTTCATGAAAAAAGGTAGCCAGGTTCTCAAGAAAAACAAAAAAATCTCAAGAAAAACAAGGTTGTCTGGTTCGTAAAAAAGGTTGCCTGGTCCCTGAAGAAGGTTGCATGATTCCCAAAAAATAGGTTGCCTGCTCCCTACAAAAGGTTGGTTGGTTCCCAAAAAAGGTTACTTGCTCTCTTGTAAAGGTTCGTCGGTTCCCAAAAAGGTTTCCTGCTCCCTAAGAAATGTTGGTCGGTTCCCAAAAAGGTTGCCTGTTCCCTTAAAAAGGTTGGTTGGTTCCCAAAAAAGGTTGCCTGCTCTCTTAAAATGGTTGGTCGGTTCCCAAAAAAGGTTGCCTGCTCTCTTGAAAAGGTTGGTCGGTTCCCAAAAAAGGTTGCCTGCTCCCTAAGAAAGGTTGGTTGGTTCCCAAAAGGTTACCTGCTCCCTAAGAAAGGTTGGTCGGTTCCCAAAAAAAGGTTTACTGCTTCTCAAAAAGGGTCATCTGGAGTTATCATGCACTTGGAAAAATGTTGCCTGGTGCATACATACATGGGTAGCATATGTACTTTGCTCATTTGCTTCTCAAGTCGTAGTCGTCATATTTAGACTGTCAATCGACCTTCAGCGTGTATGTATGCCCATGTACAAAACATAGCCCCCATCCCAGAGACCCTTCGCCCCGTTGCAGGATAGGTCCGGCCCATTGCCGGTTGAGGGCGATATGGGGCATTACCCAGGTGTGTGTAGGGTCGGACTCACACCTGGGCGTGGGGGGCCCCAGAATTCAATTTTTAAAATTTTTTTTTCTTTTTTTCGCAAATTTTTCATGCCAATGGATAGTGCTCTATGAGAAACGTCGAAAAATGGTGTTTTTCGCCATACCACCATTTTTAAGGCCATTTTTTGACCTTCAAAAAATTTTCACCCCCCCCCCCCAGAATTTTCTTGCTGCCCACGTATGGTCGGACTGGCCAGGACCTTGGTGGCGGTTGTGAACCCCAGTGGCGCTTGTACACCCCCATCAGGCCCCCCTTTGGGCACCCTCTCCTAGTTCTGGAACTGGAACTACCCCACCCCAATTGTCCTGATTGATTGTCCGGATTTTACCCATTTTGTCCGGTCCTGGCTAGCAGACACGTAGCTGGCCCTCCTATTTTGGGGGGACCAACACCAATTTTGGGGGTCCAAGCCAAAAATAGCACAAAATAACGTGTAAAAAGTCCTATTTTTCCGGTTTTTTTTGACTTTTGGGGGGGGGGTCCGGACCCCCCCCCAGTCCCCCACAGCTACGTGCCTGCTGGCTAGTCCGACCCTACATATCTAATACATTGTCCTGATCTTTTCATTGTCCTGATTGTTTGTCCGTATTTTACCCATTTGTCCTGAGTCCGGTCCTGGTCCTGGTCCTGATTGATTGTCCGGATTTTGCCCATTTGTCCTGAGTCCGGTCCTGGTCCTGGTCCTGATTGATTGTCTGGATTTTACCCATTTTGTCCTGGTCTTGGTTCCGGATTTTACCTTTTCCCTTCATTTCTTCGTCTTTTCAAAAAATTTTGAAAAAATTGACCTTCCAAATCCGAAAAAATCGTTATCCACTTCGACTACAACGATTTCGTCGCAGATGGAAAATCGCAGGAAAATGGAAAAATAGGATAAAAACCCGGAAATGGAAAATGGAAAAATAGAAAATTTTCCATTTCCTCTATTTTCAACGGAAAATGGTTAATTTTCAAAATTTTCGGCCGTAAATGTCGAAATCATGTTGTTCCCCACCAAATTTTCTCTATTTTTGAAGAAATTTTGAGAGCGTGGTCTCAAATATGGAAAAGTCTACAAAAACGAAAAATTGTTCATTTCTTCGTCGTTTCACACAAAATTCTCCTCTTTTGAAAAAATTGACCTTCCAGATCCGAAAAAGTCGTTATCCACTTTCGACTACAACGATTTCGTCGCAGATGGAAAAATCGCCGGAAAATGGAAAAATAGGGTAAAACCCGGAAATGGAAAATGGGAAATGGAAAATTTTCCATTTCCTCTATTTTCAACGGAAAATGATTAATTTTCAAAATTTTCGGTCGTTAATGTCGAAATCATGTCGTTTCTCACTAAATTTCTTTATTTTTGAAGAAATTTTAAAAGCGCAACTAAAAATGGAAAAAATTCAACAAAAATGGAATGAACACAATCTTCCGTTTTTTTCCATTTTTATATACTTTCCATTTTTAGTTACGCTTTCAAAATTTTTTCAAAAATAGAGAAATTTGGTGAAAAACGACATGAGTTTGACATTTACGACCGAAAATTTTGAAAATTAACGATTTTCCATTGAAAATAAAGAAAATGAAAATTTTCCATTTTCCGTTTCCGGGTTTTACCCTATTTTTCCATTTTCCGGCGATTTTCTATCTGCGACGAGATCGTTGTAGTCGAAATGGATAACGATTTTTCTGATCTAAAAGGTCAATTTTTTTAAAAGAGGAGAATTTTGAGTGAAAAGCACGAATAAATGAACAATTTTCAGTTTTTTCCATTTTTTGTAGACTTTTCCATATATAGTCACGCTTTCGAAATTTCTTCAAAAATAGAGAAATTTGGTGAAAAAGACATGAGTTTGACATTTACGACCGAAAACTTTGAAAATACCATTTTCTGTTGAAAATAAAGGAAATGGAAAATTTTTCATTATTTCCGGCTTTTACCCACTTTTCCATTTTCCATTTTCCGGCTTTTACCCGCTTTCCATTTTCCATTTCCATTTCCGATTTACCCACGCCCCTTTAAGAAAAGGAGCAAAACGAATACGGAATGCCAAAATTTTTGTGCCAAACTGGTAGAACATGATAAATTGAAGCGCGGAAAAAAATTTGGTGAAAATCTGAGCCATACTTGCAAAGTTGCAGGCAACTGTCGATTTGAGTGTTGGGTGGGACGATTAAACGGCTCGATCCAAGGACTTACACATTTGTCAGAAATAAATAATATGGGCTGAAATCATGGAAGGAAGCATAGCAATGAAGGAGAAACAAGAAAAAAGGCGCGGAAAGCTGTTTGAAATTTTAAAAAACTTTTAAAAAATTTTCATTTTTTTGCATGTTTTTTCGGTTTTACTTGATAAGATATAGGAAAATCTAAGTTTTTGCTTCTAATATACTTAGGCTTAGGCTTAGTATATCTGAAAAGGTGTTTTAAGCTGCTTAGGTCGAGGTCGCTCCCGCTCAGGTCAATGTATAGATGCTTAGGTCGATGTATAGATGCTTAGGTCGATGTATAGATGCTTATATCGACGTAAATTGGGTATCTACATGTGATTCTGCATTCAGCTGTTTGAATCTTCAAATACTTAGGTCGAGTAGATGCTTGCGTAGGTCGAGAAGAGGCTAATTAACGAAACCCATAGCTTTTGTAATATTGATCATAGACGGATGAATATTTTTTCCGCGCTTTCTTTCAACATGTTCTAAGTACTGAGCAAAAAAATCCGCTCTTCTGAAGTTTATTTCATAGTATCCTGAAAGTACCATATTCTTAACTTACTCCATTTAATTCTTACTCGCTATGAATCCTTAAGCCGCGCCGCGCCAATTGCAGCAGTTTTATCGACAATCTGGTCTAGAACTTCACCACGATTGAAAATCCTTATCTGCTGCACGGATTTGGTTAGTTTTTGTAATACAAAAATGCGTTTACCAGAGCTAAAATTCCAAAATTTTTCTGGCGCTTCGCGCCATTTGATAAATTATAGTTTTATTGTCAGAAGCGACTTCAGAATAGGCTAAAATGCTTTACTGAAGGAAGGAAATTCAAGTTTAAACAGAAATAACGTATACTGATCGTGATATTTCGAGTAGAGCGCGAAATTTCTATAAAAAGAGTTCACCAAACGGTATTCCTGTGCCTGGTGCACACTAGTGATCGACCAGGGCCCCGGCCTTGGCAATCCCCGGCCATTTTTCAGCATCCCCGGCCCCGGCCGGGGCAGGTCGAAAAATGGCCGGCGCCGGGGAAAAATTTAGTGTAATTCGAATTTTGTACAGGCTGTGATACTGGCACTTATATATTTATCAATGAGCAAGTGTTAATTTTGAGAACTGTACTGATTAGACCATATGTATACTTACTTAGTCCTTGTTATAACTTTGCTACTGTGTATAAATAAGCTTTTACTGAATAAATGTTCAGGAAAATCTGCATGCTTTTCGATCCCTCCACTTAACTTATTAAAACTAAATGCTACTTTTAACTCATCTCATTCATAGCTATGGCTAAAAGATTTAGAGTTGACAAATACGTTCTATTTCTAGTTGGAAATTGTACGTTTTCAACAAACTATTTTTACAAAAAGCACTTTTACATTTAATTGGATGGGAACCGCGTGCATTAAAACGCGTTTCTTGTGTAATAGTTATTAGGACGGAAGTAAATTATAGGCGAATGTAAACTACGCTGCAGAATTGCATCCGATCTGATAAACTAAACATGTCTCAAATAGTTTCCTAAGGTCCAGAGTTGAGGGAGGGGTGAAATCCCGAATCGGGGGACCAGAAAATTAAGTGGTGGACTATTATTAGCCGACTCTATTTTGTAGTACGAGCTTCTTGGGCTTGTACAAAGATATCAGAAAAGGTCTTTGTATGAGCTAACAAATTTTTGTAGCTATATTATATAAATATATTTTTAAACATACACATTTTCGCATACTATCCGTATGTGACAGTGTTTTTGTACAGTGTACTTTTGTATATACATGAACGAACAAAGATGGTACCCAAAAGTCTTTGTACATTTTGTACTAGTGTTTTTTTGTACACGGTTCTGTTTGTGCATGTACAAAGATGGTCCCAAAAGTTTTTGTACATTTTGTACATACAAATTTTTGGTTACTACAATATGGTACAGTAGCGATTTTAGTGTGGTGAAACAATGTTTTTTGACTTTTGATTTGTATATTTTAGCTAATTTCTGGGTTTCTAACACCAAAAATTACTAAAATTGTCCTAAAACGGCGCAAAGCGCCTAAAAATTTGACATTTTTCCATTCTAAATACAAATTTTGCCATTTTAAAGATATATAGGACACAGTGTTTTTTTCGTACAAGGTCCGTTTGTACATGTACAAAGATAGTCCCTAAAAGTCTTTGTACATTTCGTACACACAAATTTTTGGGTACTATAATATGGTACAGTAGCGATTTTAGTGTGGCAAAAACAGGGTTGTTCGACCTTTGGTTACGTATTTTAGCAATTTCTAGGTTTCTGAGGGCAAAAATCAGTAATAATCGTCTCAAAACGGCGCGAACCGCCAAAAAATTTGGCATTTTTCCTTTCAAAATGCAATTTCTGAAATTATAAAGATATATAGAACACACAATTGCTCATTTCGGCGCGGAGCGCCGAGAATTTTGCGAATTCGAACCTTTTTTGCAGTTTTTGTCTTCCAAAAAATCTTTGTACATGTACAAAGACGGTCCCCAAAAGTCTTTGTACATCGCGAAAAATCTTTGCCGAATACAAAAAAACCGTGAGTCAGACATGTAGAAATGTCAACTTTTTTCGGCGCTTCACGCCGAATTATTTACTATTTGTATTGTTTTTCTTTGTAAAGCACAATGATTTAATACAACGACATTTAATAAGAAATAATTCGTCGATTAATGTGATGAGAAAGCAGTTGTGGAGATAGTTTAAACGATTAATTTATTGCATATTAAAATTGGATAAGGTAAAAAATTTTCGGAATTTCCCTGTTAAATTTATCTTAACCATCGTATAGAACTCGCCGAGGTTCGCTCAAAACTTCCTCTATTTCCGCCCATCTCCTAATGGTTCTCGAGATATCTGACCTATACATAATTTAGGATTTCGCCATAAACTTAAGAGGATTGGTGTATGTCCTTGGAATCTACACGGGAATTATAAGACGGGTTATCGTAAACGCTTGTCGTATCTGATTACGTAAATAACCAGATGGCTGCTTATCTTTAGAAGTCGCTAACAAAATCCCATGCGTCGTTGTTAGCTGCATTTAATTATCATCTTGCAATGAGGTAAGAAACTTTATTTTTGGGCTCTAGTAGCAATTTACATACCTAGCTTTTAACAGCCTTACTCTAGAATACAGCGTGACCGTAGATTTGTCGCACACTATGATTGTTTTTCAGGAGTGCGACGGGTTTGGAGAGTTAGGTCATGGGCTTTCTTGAGCTCAGATGGTCTTATGTAAAGGAATTAATTGTTAAAATAGCGCAAAAAATTAACGTGATTTAAATTCGTCAATTTTAAACATTTATAGAAAAATGTTGATTTACACATATTTCAGGTTTTCATCTTACTCAATTTCCCCAGAAAATTATTCCTTTTTCCTATAGGTGCATCAGGTCAGGGTCGGCAGGAAAGGGGAATCCCAGAAATTCAAAACAGTAAATTTCGCCGTTCACGAATTTTCGCTGTTTAAACAACCAAGATGGTCAAAATAGCCTATTAAACGTTTTTTCGTGGTAAAATTGCATTTAAAAAGCAATTTTAGTTTATTTTACTCCGTTATATCACTTTTAACACTAAAAGATAGAGAAATTAATCAACTTTTGGCGTCTTTTTGAGTAAAAATACATCAAAGTACTAATCCGGTGCGAAGCGCCGGAAAAATTTCGGCATTTTCACTCGTTTTGACGTCTAAAATGATGCGGAAAAGTCTGTCAGCTCAAAATCGCCGGACAGTACCTGCCTGGATGACTCCTCAGCAGGGTAATACCCCCCTCAGTCCCCTCCCCTCTCCCCCTATGTGCATGTATGCTTTTAATCTTCTTGAGAGTCTAGCTAGATCCCTTCTCACGAGTCACGTGCATCTTTGAGCGTAATATTCGAGTCACATGATACAGAGTACAAAATGAAGAAAAGACAATAAATTAATCAAATCGGGATTAAGATCTGGTTTGAGAGTTCTAAATACCGAAATCGAAATATATCGGATCTTTTATTAAAAATTTAATCAAAAAGCCTATTTTTTATTGGAATGGGGCTTTTTGTCTTTAAGTCAGATTGCTAGGTTAGGCATATGCAGGCCCATGTATAGGGCGTAAAGGGGAAATTTCCTCTGAATTTTTTTAAGAAGTTTTTGCTAAGAAAATGTGTATAATTACTGAAAAACATATATAAAAATATGCAAAACATCCTATTTTTCGATGCTTCGCGCCATTGCAAATGATCATCTAATAACTGTTTCATTTTTTCATATAAAATTTTTTCGCCGTATGAAATTTTCTGCATTTCTTCTCTTCAGAAAGGTGCGCGCAAAATTTAATTTAGCATTCAAAGTTATGAACATCGAAAGTCCTGCATTGCATACCTTCAGAAAGCTGCGACACTGAGCTCAAAACGATAAAAATTACTAAATTTTTAGGCGTTCTATGCCAGATTACTTCCTGTTCTTCTTACATATTTTTAAAAAGCTGCAGAATTTTGAAAGGATAAAAGTGAGGAATAGAAATCGATAATTTCAGTACCATATATGCAGGCCTGTATCCAGGATTTTATTTCGGGGGGCAAAAATTTTTGAGGCCAGATTTCTCGAGAACCATTAGGAGATAGGCGAAAATAGAGGCAGTTTTGAAGCGTATACGATGGTGAAGAAAATTTTCAAAAAATTTTCCACTCTCATTTCATATTGATATACAACAAATTTATCATTGAAGCTGATTTCTCATCACTTAATCGACGAATTATTTCTTATCTCTTGCCTTTGCACTTAATCATTGTGCTTTACAGAGAAAAACAATACAGATAATGAATAATTCGGCGCCATATTCTGCATGTCGAGTTCAAATTTGAGCGGTTTTGAGCGGGTTAGAAGACAAAAAACATACATATAAACAATAAATACGGCGCGAAGCGGCGGAAAAATTTCAAGTTTCTACGTGTCATAACTCAAATTAGAGCTGTTTTGAGTGAGCTAGAAGGCAAAAACTATAGCTAAACAATGAATCAGGCGCACAGCGCTGGAAAAAATTGATATGCTCGCTATGTCTAACTCAAATTTGCACGATTTTTAGCGGTTTAGAAGACAAAACTATGCATAAACAATAGATCCGGCGCGAAGCGCCGGAAAATTTCGAATTTACTAGCTCAAAACGTACGCTAAAAACCTGTTTTGGCGGTGTTTCAGACGCACTTCGCCAATTTTTCATTTTTCCCTTTGAGGGGACCCTTGAGAAAAACGATTTTTTTTCCACATTTCGGAGTGGGCAGCTTCCCCGCCCCCTGATACGGGCCTGCATATATGTATAATCACTGCATTACATATATTCAAAAAAATGCAAAATTAAGTTCAAACGGGCAATGTCGACGCCAGACAGTGTTTTTGTATGTCGATACAAGATACCTTTGTGCATGTACAAAGGTTGTCCCTGAAATTCTTTGTACATTTTGTGCATGTAAATTTCAGGGTATTATTAAAAAGTAATTTAACGCCTGCTGTATGGTCAAACTAGGTTTTTTTACCTTTTCTGGGCTTTGAGGCTTAAAAATACTAAAAATTTCTTAATAGGTACGGGGCAAAGAGCTAAAAAATTCAACGGTCTTGTCTTTTTAATGCAATTTTGGCCATTATATATACTTGTAAAGGTATATAAAATGGGCTATTACTAATAAAAAAATTTTTTGGGAATTCTAGATCTTTTTTCACAGTTTTTCCTCCCAAAAATCTCTATGCATGAGCAGAGACGGTCTCAAAAAGTCTTTTGTGCATCGGAAGAAATCATTGCCGAATGCAAAAACCTAGGCGCCAAATATAGTTTCTGTATTCACTATCTTCGAAAAAGCTAAAAAGTGAGCTTAAAGCAATGAAAATGTGAATTTTGGAACCGGCGCTAAATTTACCTTTTTTCATTGTTCATTCTCAGAAAGGCTGCAAAATTGAGTTTAAATGACTAAAAATATCAAAATTTTTTGTCGAACTACTCCATTTTTTAAATGTGTTCTATCTCCAAAAGTTTCAGTAATGATTCAAAAGCGCAAAAAAGGTTGAAAATGTCTTTTTTCGCGTAAATTAAAGCTAATTTTTTGCTTGTATCTTGTGTTGGTTTGAGCATTCACCTAACGTTCAGGATAACGAATAAAGTCGCTCAGTCGAGCTTCGTATGCGGATTAAATGACTGCCTCAAAGAATTTATTGCCAAAAAACAACTTTACGACCATCAATTTAATGCTCATAAACGAAAAAATACGCACGGTTGCCAAAAATGTTCGGCTGCTTTCGCAACCCCATCAAAGTTAACAAGGCACCTACGAGTGCATAATGAGATCAAATGCATACTTTGTAGCGCCACGTTCCAAACTCACTCCGAAAAGCGCAAGCATATTGCTCAAGTTCATGCTAAGGTATGAACAACAAATCGGGTACTTATATCCACGATTCTTCCAAGGGGCCGCACCTATCATACATGGACAGCAGCCAAGTTCTGGGGGTCTGGGTGGCGTAAAACCGGCGAAAATTTCAAAACATGCTAAAAATTTCATTCTGAGGTTTACCGATTTTTGTGAGGGCCTGCCGGATTCTAGGGGATCTGAAACACGCATGGACGCTGTGGGAGCGTTAGTTTTTATACCCTCCCTCAGAATCCAGTAGACCCCAAAAAATCGATAGACCCCTAAGAATTGAACTTTTAGGATTTTTGCCAGACTTACACCACCCAGACCCTCAGAATTCGGCAGCCGCCCATGCTTATATGGTCTAAACCCCCAAACCTATCCTACACCTATGTGTGGGCTTACCGTACAAGATCTGGGGGTAGGGTTTTCTCCTCCCGGAAAAGTTTTTACCCTTCTTAGAAATTTTTTCATCCCGCTCCTAGAATTTGCGATTTTCCATGAAAACTGTCAGAAAGGGTGCTGTTTTAAGTGTTTTTAGCTAAGTATGTATCTGTTTACTCTAAAGTAACATTTTCGGCGCTTCGCGCTATTTACTCATTTTTCAATATATTTTCTTCAATTTATTCGACGTTTCGATTTTGTCAAAGTTTTTTAAATACAAGATTTTTGAGCCTTATCACTTCCTCTCAGAATTCCCATGTTTTGCATGTCTGCGGAGCTTGCAAAACGCTTTTTTCGAATTTTTTCGACACGATCTGTCCATTAGAATCATAAAGCTTGAACTTTCGAGAAAAAGCTTTTTCTTTTAGGAGTCCATAAAAAAGTGTCGATTGTCAGTCACGCTTTAGATAAAATTATTGAACACACTTCATTTAAATACTTATGGCGAAAATTTAATGATTTTATGACAAAGATATGCTCTTTTTTATCTTCCCCTGCATTATCTTGCCTTCCAAAATTTTTTCGGTCGTAAATACGTCCCTGTTTGTAATGGACGTCTAATTGTATGTGTAACAGGAGGTTTGGAGATGCTTCACCATACCTGGGCGTGGGGGATTGGTGGATATGCACCCCCAAAAATTGAAATACCTCCCCTAGAAATTAAAATACCCCTCAGAGTTCAATTTTTTGGAAATTTTCTTTCTCGCAAGGCTTTGGTGCCAATGGATAGTGCTCGATGAGAAACGTTTAACAATGGTGTTTTTTCGCCCTTACATACCACCATTTTTAAGGCCATTTTTTGACATTTGAAGAAATCCTGCATCCCCACCCAGAACTTTAGTGCCGCCCACTTTTGTGCCTCACTCTGTAAAAGCTGCGTGTTTTACTGTCGCTGCCTTTTGAACAAAAACTTGTTTCTTTATGTGTTTAGCGATAAAGCCAAAAACAAATGGTCTTCTACGAATACACCTGCTAAACTAAAAATTATTGGTGTTTAAACGTCATGTATGCATAAGTCCTTGCCTCAGCCTGGTCCCATTTGTGACTTGAAAACGATACGACTAATTTTTGAGCAGAATTCGATTTATGTAATAGTTATATGAATGGAAATCAGAATTGCCGACCGTGTATAAGGATCACATCAATATATTCTTACTGTTTTTTACCTTGCTGACTCTTTAGTTCTGTCATAAAGCAAGCACTGAAAGGCATAGGGAGAGTTGAGAGGGGGTATTAACCATACATGCACAGCATGGGAATTCCGGGGGGGGTGAAAACCTAAAGTTCCTTTTTTGGGCCCAAAATGGCCGGTACGCGTAAAAAACATCGTTTTTTGGCGTTTCTGACGATACCCTATCATTCTAGAGCATAAAATCATGAAAAAAATTTCGAAAAAAGTCGAATAAATTGACCAATATATCGCTTAAAACATGAATATATGGCGCGAAGCGCCGAAAAATTCGTCGATTTTGAGCAAATAGATAGCCAAAAACCCTTAAAAAGACACTTTTTCTACCAATTTTCAGGTAAGTTTAGGTAACTTTTGAAAAATCGCCAATTCTGGGGGGAATTTTTGGCGGGGGTGAAAAATGATTTTGCGGGGTGAAAACCCCCCCAAACCCCCCAAGATCATGTGTGGTATTAATCCTCCCTCAGATTTTCTAAAAGCCAGGTGCTGTCATGCGATTTTGGTGAAACATAAGTTGCCGCTAGGAAAATTTTGAGTTCTTAGTGACAAAAATACATTCGTGCCGTCAGTAAAAATGCGTGTTATGTTTGACATGTTCATTTTTTCTGCATTTACAGTCAGACTGCGATCAATGCGCTAAAAAGTTTGCTAGCCGCGCGCAGTTGAAGAGGCACTTGCGTTTCGTGCATCCTAAGATGATTGCGTGTACTGTAGATGGATGTGGGAAGATGATTTTGCCTCAACACCTCGTAAAACACTCTAAGGTACCACTGTGTATTGATTTTTTTGCTTTGCTCTCTGCTAATATCCTATGCATACAATTGCCCAAAACGTTGATTGTTGTTAGCTGGCCATTTTCACATACATGCAACGGCTCAAAATTTTGGGCGGGTTAGTCCCCGGCCATTTTTAGGGAGAGGGTGATTGACCTCCAATATTAGGCCAAAAACGGTCAAAAACACCTAAAAACGGCCAGAAAATTCGATTTTTCCGAAAATTGGGGGATCAAAAATTTTCTGGCTTTGGGGGGGGATGGCGGGACAGCCGGCTTTGGGTGGTTGATCCTTATTCCCCGCTCATACATGTATGCATTCTCAGCGTTAATAATTAACTCCGATTTTTCTTCAAAAATGGCGAATAAATGCAAAGTCAAAAAACCGGGTGTTTGTCGAAAAATAGAGAATACAAAATCAATTTTACATTTTTTACGTAAATATGTATATATGGTCCTTCCTAACCACACATGGGCATGAGGGAGGTATAGGGTTTGGACGACCATACGTAGGTAGCAAGAAAATTCTGGGGGGTGCAAGATTTTTCAAAGGTCGAAGAAAACACCATTTTTCGACGTTTCGCAAAAAGAGGGGGGGGTTGGGGGTATGCACCATTGGCATCGAAAAATTGCAAAAAAAACGAGAAAAAATTGAATTCTGGGGGGTTATTTTGGTTTCTCGGGGGTGCATACCACACCTGGGCATGGGGGGTTTGGGGGGTATGCAATGCACCCCCCCCCGAGAAACCAAAATACCCCCCTAGAAATCAAAATATCCCCCCACAGAATTCAATTTTTTCTCGTTTTTTTCGCAAATTTCTGATGCCAATGGATAGTGCTCGATGAGAAACGTCGAAAAATGGTGTTTTTCCCCCATACCACCATTTTTAAGGCAATGTTTTGACCTTTGAAAAATCTTGCAGCCCCCAGAATTTAGAATTTTCTTGCTTCCCACGTATGGTGCATACCCCCAACCCCCCTCCACGCCCAGGTATGGTTTAGACTCCCCAAGAATCCAGCAAAATCCCTCCCAAAATCAACAGATTCCCATAATTGAATTTCCTTATTATGCGTTTGATAATCAGCTTGAGTTGAGGCGTGTGATTTTTTCAATAACGCTTAATAGAGCTAGGCGAGGCATACCTGGGCGTGGGGAGGGGTTTGGGTATGCACCCCCCCCCAGAAACCGAAATTCCCCCAGAATTCAATTTTTGAAACTTTTTTGTTTTTTTCGCAATTTTTTTGATACCAACGGAAAGTGCTTAATGACAAACGTTGAAAAATTGTGTTTTTTTCGCCATACACCATTTTTTGACCTTTGAAAAAATCTTGCACCCCCAGAACTTTGGTGCCGCACACCTATGTACATACGTAGGAAGGCAATATCGAGGAATCATGTCTGTCAGCGCAATCGGCTTCTTAAATTTTTGATCTACGTTAGGACCATTGGGAAAAAGGCATAAATAAAAGCAATATTGGGCGTTTCTCGGAGAGGTCCATACAATGATGAAAAATTTTGGGAAAAATTTGAAATTTTTTTTAACTATATTTCATTCCTTACATGCTTGGGCATGGGGAGGGGTGAGCGGGAGCATACATGGGCAGCACCGAAATTCTGGGGGGGGGGGTGGAAAAGTTTTCAAAGGTCAAAAAATGGTCTTAAAGTGGTCGTATGGCGAAAAAAACACCATTTTTCGACGTTTCTCATTGAGCACTATCCAATGGCATCAAAAAATTTCTAGAAAAGCAAAAAATTTTCAAAATTTGAATTCTGGGGGGTATTTCAACTTCTGGGGGGTGCATACCCCCCCAAACCCCCCACGCCCATGTGTGAGCGGGAGTATTACTTCCCTGAGCTTTCAAAAAGCTGATGACTATATAGCTATTTTGGCCGAAAAACATATCTATACAGTTTTTTGGCTTAGAAAATTAGCTATGTAGCCTTTTTGGAACAATAAAGATACCGTGTGAGTTCAAAAATGCTATTTTGTTTTTGAGTTTCATTAGAATTGGATCAAGATCATTCTATTCTTTTGAGACAAAACTGATGAGATTCATATTTAGTTTAATCAATCAAGCCAACAAATTTGCAAATAAGGTCAATCAGTGTTGAATTATATCGAGTTACAACTTTTAGTCAGAGCCAGACATGGGCGTGGGGTAGAGTTTGGGGGTAGAAGGCTGAATAACTTCCTCCAGAAACCAAAAGCCCCTGGAATTATTTTTGAGATTTTTTTCGCAATTTTTTCATGCCATGGATAGCGCTCGATTATGATGCCATGGATACAGCTCGATTAGAAACGTTGAAAAATGGTATTTTTTTCGCCATACCACCATTTTTAAGACCATCTTTTGACCTTTGAAAAATGCACCCCCCCCAGAATTTTAATGCTGCCCACCTATGGGCGGTACCCCCAACTTTTCCTAAATAGTCAAAAATAGATCCGAAAATTTACCCTTAACGTGTGAAATAAGCGTTTTTAGGCGTTTTACATTGTCTACCTTTATTTATAATCACTTTTGACGCAACATTTTTTCTATAAATTTTGAAATTTTCAACAATTTTGTGCTAAAAAATCATTAAATTTCTTCGATATTAGTGGAAATGCGGCGCGAGGCGCCGGAAAATTCGAGAAATTTAGGTGAAAAGACCTTCAGGAGCTTGATTTACTGCTCAATTTGCTGTATTTGCAGAATTCGACGCGGAACGACGAAAATTTTCAAAAGGTATGCAAGAATATAGAATAAAACGTATTCTGAAATATCTGTTTCTGCACTTGAAATTGTTTTAAATATAGTCCATTAGCGGAAAATACGCTTCTCTAGGTCGCCAAGAAAGTAAATGAATCTCAATAATAGTATTATCTCGGCGCGAAGCGCGGAAAAAATTTAAGAAATTATGACCACTGACGGCCAAAAATCATTGCAAATAACGCATATGGAGGGCGGCCGCCCTCCCACCTCCTTAAATCCGCCCCGGATAAAGTGCTTAAGTAGTTCGAGTTTTTTATACCCAAATTTACATTGTAAATTTTTGCGAAATATTACGAAAACTTTCCATCTCCGCCCGCACCTAGCCTTTGAAGTTAAAATGCTACTATCGGTTGTAGGAGGCGCATAGTCAGCGGCGAAAGTCCGATGATTTAGACGTCGATACGGACGGATCCGCTTTTTTCGAATTTCGCTGCTCGTATTGCCCCAGGCGTTTGCCCAAAGCTCATTTGCTCAATAAGCACATCAAGAGCGTACATTCGGCCCAAAACCGATTAGAATGAAGAAATTTAAATGTAATACGCCGGATTGCCAACGCGCTTTCATAAGTTTAATCAAGCTGGAGAGCCACCTGAATTGGCACGCAAACAATCGACCTTTCAAATGCCCCGAAAACGATTGCTTGGCCCGATTTTGTGGCAAACTGTCCCTGCAACGCCACGTTCGATTGCTTCACTTGAAAACGTTGAAAGATTATACCATCGAGCAGTTAAATAATGTTGCTTCGTTAACACCAAAGACCATCTTGAACGCTTTTCCCGTCCAACTCACGTCTTTTGACGGTGATGAATCAGCAGACGAAGAATTGTGAATTTCATATCATACTTTAACGTAATGACGTACGTTACGTATGTGTATCAAATATCGCGTAGATACATGATTGGGGGTTTCATCCTTACGCGGGCGTGGGGGTATTCAAAATTCTGGGAGGCTGCAAGATTTTTCAAAGTTCAAAAAAATGGCCTTTTCTTATCGAGCACTATCCATTAGCATGAAAAATGAGCGAAAAAAACAGAAACAATTTCAAAAATTGAATTCTGGGGTATTTTGGATTCTCGGAGGGTGCATGCATACCCCAAACCCCCCACGCCCAGGTGTGGTATGCACCCTAGAAGGCCGAATACCCCCAGAAACCGAAATTTTTCGCCTTACCAAGAATTCAATTTTTGAAATTTTTTGTTTTTTTCACAATTTTTTGATGCCGGCGGATAGTGCCTTCCGCACTTACTTCATCATTTTTAAGACCTGACCTTCCCTTATAATTTAGGTACTGCCCACCTATGTTTTCATCCCCTAGAAATTTTTTACTCCCTGCAATAGAATTTGCGATTTTCCGAATAATTCACAAGAAAGGTGCTGTCTTAAGCCTTTTTTAGCCATCCGTTTGCTCTCGCTTTTAAGCTTCGTTTTCTCATTTTTAGTGTATTTTTTACATTTATTCTGAATTTTTTGATATTTTTTTTCGAATTTTATTTTCATATTTTTACGTTCTTGAAAGATAGAGCATCATCAAAAAGCCAATGTTTTCTGACGTGTAAGCAGTAATCGCACCCTTTTCGAGAACTACAGGAAAGACTCATAGAAACATTTTTCTATCTCGCACCTCTAGAATTGCCAAAGCGTGCTTGTCTGGTCGTGTAGCTTGTTACATAAAATATCGACGAAAATAGAAAGTTTGGCAATCTCTCGAGAAAGCAGCATCTGCAGATAGCAAATCATTTTTTAGCGGCTTATTGCTTTCCTAAATTTAATGAAGCAGGTCCAGCAGACCTCGTGAACGAGTTTCAATGTCTTTTGCATAAGCGAAAATATAAAAAGTGCTATAATTTTTCCCAAAAATTTTTAGCGAACATCTTAGCGATCGATGCGGAATATTATTGTCGCGGAATGCTCCTCTTCACACATGGGCAGCGTCTAACTTTAAGTTCAGAATTTTTTCAAGGTCAGGTCAATAGAGTGCTGAGAAGGGCAAAAAACACTATTTTTCTCCGTTCCCCTCATCGATCTCCATCCATTAAACAGTGAAAAATCGTTAGAATTGATGTATTTTTAGGAGTCAAATGCAGCGGATTGGGGGGGCCTTTCGATTCTGTGTGATTTTGGGATCCGTATAGGTCTTTTTCGTTATGTCGTCTTCCTTACCTTCTTATTATTATTGTCAGTGCGTCTCGATCTTTATGATAGTTATGTGTTAAAGTTTTATGTTATTGATTGAAATAATGTGAACGCTGAAATGGCGTTTAGCATAACGAGAACTTGTGTGCGACCAGGCATAAGTCCTGGGATGTTTTTGAAACTCGGGTCAGAGTCTTAGATGCACAGAATGGCCGATATGGAGGTCAGCCGGTCTAAGGAGGGGGTCAAAAATTGAGCTTTTTTAAAGCAAAAACGACCTCAAAAACTTGTATAAGCGTTAAAATAGCGTTAAAAATACGGCTTTTAAAGAAAATTCTCAAATTATCACTATACGTGGGCAGCAAGAAAATTCCGGGGGTGCAAGATTTTTGAAAGGTACGAAAAATGGTCTCAAAAATGGTGGTATGGCGTAAAAAACACCATATTTTTCGACGTTTCCCATCAAGCACTATCCATTGGCATCAAAAAATTGCGTAAAAACGAACGAAAAAATTCAAAAATTGAATTCTAGGGGTTTTTTGGTTTCTCGGGGGGGTGCATACCCCCCCAAACCCGCGAGGTATGCTTGAAACCTAAAAAACACCTTTTGCACATAATTTTTTTTTGAAATTTTAGCCCAATAAAACATGTAGATTCCTGCTGAATTTCGCCCGTTTAAGTGCAATCTTCATACCGTGATCCGAACTACGATCTTTCATTATGTTCTTTTTCGATATATCCTCGGATATTTTATTTTGTATCCAGCGAAATAAAAAATATTTTTTTGACTAGTTTACATCAGAAAACGTCCGGTAGGATAAAAAAGTTGGTAACGTAATTATGGATGTAAAGTACGGGTCCAGCAGGAGGCGTAGTCCATTTCACGAAAACCTGTGCACGGAAATCAGCTTTCAGCGCTCAAGCGAGTAGCTGAAAAATTGGTTTCTAGGCAGCCTACAATAATTGAATTTTGCATAGAAAGACCTCATGCCTCTTATTCGATATGCACACTACCGTGATTACTGCTTCAGTTTAAACGCTTTTGTAATCGATTTATGCACAGGGTGGGGCAGAAAAAACTGGTACCATATTCTCACTAACTTATTTAATGGCAAAGGCAAAAGAAACAAGCAGAGGGCATAACACTTGGAAGAGAATTCATTTCTGAACAAAATGCTAAATAAATTTAACAAAATGACTTTTTATTGGTGTCACACAAAATAATTTTCACAATATTCTTCAGAAGCTAGAGTGACTAATCACATCACAACCACACCTGGGCGTGGGGGTTGAGGTATGCACCCCCAGAAACCAAAATACCCCCCAGAAATCAAAATACCCCCCAGAATTTAATTTTTGAAAATTTTTTTCGTTTTTTTCGCAATTTTTTGATGCCAATGGATAGTGCTTGATGAGAAACGTCGAAAAATGGTGTTTTTATCGCCATACCACCATTTTTAGGGCCATTTTTCGACCTTCAAAAAAATCTTGCACCCCCCAGAATTTTCTTGCTGCCCACGTATGATCACAACTGTACGTGAAACTCATCAATAGCCGCATTGATGCTATCTTGTGATATTTGTTCCAACAATATTTTATGCCTCGTTTTGCGCCCTTAAGGTCCCTGATGGGCTTCTCATGAAACTTTAGCTGCAGAGTGCCCCAATCGTAATAATCCATCACATTTAAATCAGGCAAAACAATTGCCAGGTTGCAGAAAATTTGCAAGATTTTCTCGCATCCAAGAAATGGTAGCTCTCGATAAAATGAGCGGTTGCGTAGTATGTAAATTAATTTCTTGTGAAGGAATGCGTCTAAAGACGTTAATTTTGTCCTTCAAAATACGACCCAGAGAACGTCGAGAAATGTTCAATTTCCTGCTGATTTTCCATTGCAAAAGATGCAGACCAACTGTATTTTTTGGACTGATAATTAATTTTTTGACCATGCAAATGTTCTTTAGTATTTGTGCAGATCGGGCAACCACTCCTCTTAAGACAAACAGCCAAACCAGTTTTATGAATTTTTTCCACCAAGTTTGTAATAGAAGTCCAAGAAGGTTGTTTGAATCGGGCAAAAATTGTTTCGCCCCATAGCCCTTGCTGACCAACTTCAAAGCAAAACTTTGCAAATTTGGCCATAACTCAAGCAATGCGAATGAAATTTAATATACAGACTTAACTGCTCAACTACATGTTTTGTAAACAAGAAGTTTGGGAGATTGTCTAAACTGAAACTTTTGTGTAATTGTTTAGGTACCAGTTTTTTTTTGCCCCACCCTGTATAATATTCACTTTAAAATTGTGATCCATGCACAAGGTTTCGTGAAATAGACTATAGTTTATTTTTAACCCAGAATATGACCACCGAAGTCATTGCCGACAATTTTCACACCAAAAGTCTTCAGTTTACTGTAATTGTTGACATTATGATCACATGTTCCCAAATCTGCAAAAAACGATAACTGTAACTTGATGTCTCTTAAATCATAAAATGCGAACTAGACTAAACAATTATAGGTTTTCTCGCATTATAGTTAGTCAGTCGGTAAATGGTATTGGTACCTACTGAAACCGTCATTTCAGTTTAACCCACTTTTGTAGTCGATCAGTTGAACAATTGTCATAGTCTGCTTCACATAAATTTGGACATTATCCGAACTTCCATTAGCTGACAGATTACGATTTTTGCATCGATCTGATGTACATTAAAAAGGTACATACATAATTGTTGTCAATATAAATTCCTAAAATTAATATACAAATTTGTGTGAAGCAGACTATATTATAGCTCAATATTCAATCAAGTTGATAAAGTGGAGAACGAAAATGAGGTACCTACATACATAGGTAATTCCAATTAAAAGCGCCTAATATTCAAGATAGAAAAATGTCTGGAATCAACTGCAAAGTGCGGAAAAGAGACTTAGTGCGTTAAGGCTTACAGTTTGGAAAAGACCAGCTGCTATGATATCTCTTTCATGGTCAAATTTTTTTTAAAAATAATTTACGGTAGTAGACTGACATTAAGCTGATCTATAATTATAGTGTATTTTTAAGCGACATTGTACCGAGCAGTCTACTATAGTGCAATTTTGCGTGGCAAAACTTCCTATTCCTTTCATTTGCTACGAACAATATAGTAATTTTTACTCTAATTCAAACCACTATTGTAATCGATTTGACTTGATGCAGAAATTGTGATCCGTGCACAAGCTTTCGCGAAATAGACGATAGGGAACATTGTTGTCGGCCGACTTGACTGTTGGGATAAATTTATGTCTAAACTTACGTAGTCTTTGATTCAGCGTTTGAACTTTAAAGTGCTGTATTTAAAAAGTTTTCAATAATTTACACTGACATTATTTTGATTTTCATTATACTTAACTTCAGTTCTGGTCGGTTATTCAGTGAATTTCTGCCCTGCTGCGCTTTCGCCGTTGGCGCTACTAACAAAAAAATTTCTATATTGTGTTAGATAGAATGGTCAAGGTAGTAGAACCCAAATCACCATCAAGTCGTAGCTCGAAGTCTGGTGTGATGAAACCTCGCATTTATTCCAGCACGGATATCCGCGATAGGCTAGAAAATTACAGGTAAGTGAAGATAGGCTAGGTACCTCCCGATAGTCTACTTTGAGAAAACTTAAGCTTGAAAATCAATTTCAAGCACGCAAAGTACTTACGTATTCACTACAGAAGTGACTTTTAGGTAGTCTACTCTAAAACAATTTTGTCGGATAAAAGTTTATTCATATGACTACTGATTACTTGCACAAAGCATGATTCACACTCCAGACCATAGGTGGGCAGCATCAAAATTCTGGGGAGGGGGAATGAAAAATTTTCAAAGGTCAAAAAATGATCTTAAAAGTGATCGTAGGGCGAAAAAACACCATTTTTCGACGTTTCTCATCGAGCACTATCCAATGGCATCAAAAAATCGCTAGAAAAGCAAAAATATTTTCGAAATTTGAATTCTGGGGGGTATTTTGATTTCTGGGGGGTATTCAACCTGATTGGGGGTGCATACCCCCAAACCCCCACGCCCATGTGTGCTCCAGACCACCTTAATCGATTTGAATTGCTCTAAAAATTTGGAACCATCACAAGTTTCATGAAATTGACTTTAGTTCGTTTGCCTTTTTCATTTTACTAAATTTGATCCACATTAATCAAGTCATAAAAGTTGCTTGTTTCAGTTTTGCCGCTCGACTAAAACTTTTTTAAGCCATTCCAAATATTTTCAGAAAGCTCTAAGAAGCGAAATAGACATGTGTTTCATCTATGACCAGTGACTACATATAGCAAGGACCAGATATGCACGTGGGTGGGAGGGGTGTTTGGGGTCTAGATCAATGGGCGTGGGGGGGGCTGGGGAGTATACCCCGCAGAAGTTTAAGCCCCCCCCCCCCCACAGATTACTGTAGACCCCAGAATTCCATTTTTAGTAACGTTTTTGGCAATTGTTAACGATTTCACTCCCTCAGAATTTTCTTGTTGCCCATATATACAGACCATCAGAATGAAAAAGTAGGATATTTTGGGGGAAAGTGAGGCAAAATGAAGGCTAAAATGGATGAAAATCGAAAAATTCTTCAAAGTATGTAAAGTTTAGCATAAACTGTGAATTGACCTAGTTTTTACGCACGAGATGGAAGTGTGATCTATGGTACTGACTGAGGTTTGTTCCTATGTACATACATACATACATATGTAATGATTTCAAATTTAAACGTACATTGCTGCAAAGGATTTGCTCTCAGTGTTTAGAGTCCTGCCTATCCTGTCCTGTCCAGTGATACTATTGGTTACAGTTTCGCAATTACGAGGTTCACTCCAAACGTTTCTGGATTGTCCAATTTGGATAAAATTTTAACAGCCTTTTGAAAAAGAACTGTATTCTTAACAACGTTTCATTCGTCTCAATCAGACTGCCTCGGCAGAGTTATTTGTAGTACTGAAATGAAACTTCTCCATTTTCAGTCGTCGGAAAGTGAATGGGGTGTATGGGCTGCTTGATGAATTATGTATAATTCGTATGTCAGGCAGTGTTGCAACAACAAGCGACGGGCGACGGAGAACTGTCTAAATATTTAGGGCTGAGTGTTGCAATATGTTAATTTATGTGGAAAAACTGGCAATTGTTTGCTGAGTTTGCTGAGGCCGCTGGAATTCCAGTCACAAGGAATGCCAAAACTTGTAAATGACATTTAATTCGACGAAAATCGGCGCTTTAGGTGGAGTGGGTGAGATGATATATTAATGAAAATTTTGAAATAATGAAAAAATGAATTTCACGCCTAAGCAAAACATACATTGTTGTCATAAAGCAAGTGTAAGTTCAGCTGAAATGATAAAGCAACATATTAAGTCCAGAAACTTTTGAAGTGAGCTTGTGTGCACCTACATATTTTTTACTATTCAATTACTTTAAAAGAAGCAATGCAGCGGAATTGACATCAACTGACTTACTTCTCTGACCGTCGTTTTACACATGCAATTTTAGATAAAAGGGATTTTCTTGTTTTGATTTACAGGCGGTTCAAGAAACCATTCTTTGTAAACGCTGACAATATCCGTACACTGATGCAATATTTTGTTGAACATAATGAAGACAATAAGGTAAATACAGAAACAGTTACGCTCGGCACTGTTGTTTTGGCCCGGGAAAGTTGGACACCAAGAACACCAGGAAAAGCTCAAATTCTGATAAACAGTGTAAGTCAAGCCTTGCGTTGCTTTAGCATGTGTAAAGGCGCTTTGTTACAATAGTAATGAAGATCTCCCATGCCCCTTGAAACGAAAATACCCCCCAGAATTCAATTTTGGATTTTTTTGTTTGTTTCTGTAAAGTTTTGTCGCTAATGGATAGCGCTCGATGAGAAACGTTGGAGAATGGTGTTTTTCCGCCATACCACCATTTTTGAGACCATTTTTTGACCTTTGAAAAATCTCGCACCCCCAGAATTTTGGTGCTGCCCGCGTATGTCCCTAGCCGTCCTTTATCCCTAAAAAATTTAAAGTTTTTATTCTTTAACGAAAATCTGTGTCATTTGGATGCTTTTTAATAATGAATCAAAATTTGAAGATAAAAATTTAGTTGTCACGTAAAATGTGAAACTATAGTCTGTTTCAAACAAGTTTGGGCATGAATTTCGAAAACTATGTCGTAATCCGTCGGCTTAATTCAACATGTTTCTGTTAGACACGCCGTTTTCACTGATTTATCAGAGCCTCACCAGACAAAGATTTCTTTAAGTTCCAGGTTTTTCTCGTAATAGGTACGTTTTTTTGCATTTACGAGAAGGCTTAAGGTTCATGTCCCTCCAATATTAAGTAACTACCTCAATCTCACTTTTTTTATTAACGAAAAGCTTTTCGTTTTTTTATTCTATAGCGGAAATTACTGTTCCGATTTTTTATCAGACGTGCAGATACATACATATGTATATGTAGAGTACGTACCACATACGTACATGGGTAATGAATGTTTTGATAATAAAAATCAAGCGAATCTTGAATTTTAAAAACTAGTTAAAATTATTGATTTCAGAAAATAATGTCTAAACTCATAGACCTCCTCATTGCATTCATAGGTGGGCAGCACTAAAATTCTGGGGGGAGGGTGTGCAAGATTTTTCAAGATTTTCCAAAGGTCAAAAAACGGTCTTAAAATGGAGGTATGGCAAAAAACACAATTTTTAAACATTTCTCATCGAGTACTATCTATTGGTATCAAAAAATTGCGAAAAAAAAACAATAAAAATTTTAAAAAATTGAATTTGGGGGGCATTTTGGTTTCTGGGAGGGGGAATTATTCGGCCTTCTGGGAGGGGGGTGCATGCATACCCCTACGCCCACGTGTGATTGCAATTCTTAGGTGGCGTTCTTAGAATTTTTTGATGAATCATTTTGCTATTTGCAGTACTTACAGTACTTGGAGCGGAGCAATAAGATTCGCCCTTCACAACCTGGTTGGTGGAATACGGCTAAAACTATTGAAAAACAAGTTCGAGGATAATTATAACTGATTTACTATCCGCTTCTCACTTACCTAAATACTCTTAAGTAGAGCTATACTTACTTGCATATCTATACGTACTGCTTATTTTATGTGCTTCGCTTACCGCTGCAAGCTTTAGAAGAAGAAATTTTATTCACTTCGTCGAAGTCACTTAGTACATATGTACACTAGCAAAGAAAAATGCCCGATGGAACAAAAAAGGGGAATATACTTGGGATTGAGAATTATCGAGGATGTAAAAGGAGGGGACAGGAAAAATCTCCCTATGTTATATGCCAAAAATCGCAAAATATGTTAAAAACCAGACTTTCTTAAACAATGCAAAAAATCCAAGTATTTTCTGCGGCCTTTGAAAAAATGTAAATGTTTAGTAAACAATTGTTGTAGACATGTGTAAAAGAGTATCTACATAAGGTCTGTTGCACGTCAGCTTCCGTGTTTCCTTACTGCTTTGAACCAACAATATCATCGATTGTCTTCAATGTATCGATATGTACTATTTCATTCAATTCGCTTAGCTACTGCATTGCTAATTCGCTGCTTTTTTCAATCAATGGTTTAGTAAATAGTTTGTTTCTATTGGGAGGCCGCAGAATATACTTCGATTTTTTGCATTGTTTAGAGAAAGTCTGGTTTTTAACATATTTTGCGATTCTTGGCATATAACATAGGAAGATTTTTCCTAGTCCCCTCCTTTTACATCCTCGATAATTCTCAATCCCAAGTATATTCCCCTTTTTGTTCCATCGGAGCATTTTTCTTTGCTAGTACCCTACTTTTAATTAGCATGATTTGGAAATACAATACTAGATTTCATTTACTGTGCGGTTCTTCTAATAATTGAATGGTTTAAACTTTACAAAACTACTAGTTGTAGAAGAAACAAACATTCTGATTAGTAATTCTTATGTTACGTAGAACATTCTGTAAAGAAAAATGCTTCCAAAACTTTCTAGAGCTAAACTTAATTTACATTTTAAACTTTACACAAGAGTGTAAAGAATTTTAGTGGGATTAATAATTTCGATATTGCTCTGATATAACGATCAGCATTTATTAAGAAATGAAACCTCTATAATGTTCTAAGAACAAATTAACATTAGGTGTTAATCACTTTACACTACTCTTCATGCGCCCCTAGCAGACGTATCACATCTGTTTCCATATATATTTTACGACTTTACGGAAAAAATAAGTTACCGTGAGGCTCTAGAATAGAGCTCATTATATAGTGTAAACTTTAAAGTAGCAACGAGTGTAAAGAAGATTTTAGTCGGATTTGTAAATTCGATATTACTCGGATATTACGATTAACATTCATGAAAAAATTACATCTCCATAACGGTTTAAGGACAAATAGACACAGATGTAAACCGCTTTACATCACTGTTGAGTGTAAACAAACGCGCCCAGCTGACGTCCTATATTTAATTCCCTGTAAATTTTTAGATCTCAGGAAAAATTTCGGTTTTTGCAATGCTCTAGAACAAAAGCTAACATGCATTGTAATTTTTACACAACCGCCTAGTGTAAAGAGGATTTTATTTCGATTCGTAAATCTGATATTACTCGGATATTATTACCAACATTTATGAAAAAATTGCATGTCTACAATGGTCTGGGGACAAATAAACAATGAGTGTAAACTACTTTACATCACTGTTGGATGTAAACAAACGCGCCTACGTGACGTCTCACATTTGATTCTTTGAAAATTTCCAGACTCCAGGAAAAAATTAGGTTTCTGGAATGCTCAAAAACGAAGATAAATGCATATGTAGTGTAAACTTCATGTAAACACCTAGTGTAAAGAAGATTTTGGTCAGATTCGTAATTTTGATATTGTTCCGATATTACGATTAATATTTATGAAAAAAATTAAGTCTCCATAATGTTCTATGGGCAAACTAACAATAGGTGTAAACCCTCTACAACACTGTGAAGTGTAAACATATGCGCCAGACTGGCATATCAAATTTGGTTCCTGGTCCATTTCTAGTCTTGATAATCGTGTCCCTGACTCATAACCGGAGAAGCAGGCAGAAAAAAACAAGACAGAAACGCATTTTAAACACCGAATTTTTGACTTTACACTCGCTGAATATTAATGTATAGACAATTTGCGTTGACATGCACCCGATATAAAGCACTTTATTTTTATTCTATTGGACTTATCCCGACTTCTGGACGGAGAAAGTGGCGAACAAAAAACGCAACAAAAACGTATTTTCCATCATTTAGAACACTGTAAACTTTAAAATTCCGTACCGAACTCCCCATTGAGTTTAAAGAAATTCGGTTTGGTACAATTTGTAGCTTTTAAATCGTAGTACAGTCCTGTGTGCCAAAAATTCTCTTGCGAAAATTATTTGGTATGATTTATTAATCAAACTTCGGAAAAAATGTGTTTTTTCGCCCATTTTTTACCTCTGATTTCGAACTTTACACCCCCATAAATAACTCAATTTTGCGTTTTTTTAAATGCAGTTTGCTGCGATGTGTAGCCCCTGAGAGGCACTTTATTAGTGCCGTCTTCAATTTACACTGACTCATAAGCGGAAAAAGTTAGCAGAGAAATCTTACTTAAAATCCGTTTTTTACACCATCCACTAGAGTGTAAACTTTAAACCCCAGGATCTAACTCACCATAGAGCGTAGAAGACTTTGCTTATATGCAGAATGTAGCCCTTGATCCGCTCTACATTTCTGTCAGAAAACATTTTGAAAAACTCATAACCGGACTTAGTATCAGACATAAGCAGGTTGAAAACTCGACCAAATAGTGCTTTTTCACCCCCAGATTTTCGCACTCTTTACACTGCCATTCGAGAACTAATGCTAATTTCAAAAAACAAAAAAAATAATGTTCTGTAGAATTCATCCCTCTATAATCCTTTGCTGTTCAATTGTTCGAGTGATCAATACTCAGTTGTCCACATGCCGTGACAAAAAGATCCCAAAATTTGTCCTATGTTATAACGTTACACAAAAACTTTACACCTTCTTTACACAGTCAGTTTTGAGTTTCAAGAAAAACAAAAAAACATTAGCAGCTAATTTTTTTATTATCTTTCTTCTAAAAAAACCGCACCTTCCAGAAATGTCCTGTTATAGCTGTAGGGGGGTGCACAGGTGTTAGGGGTACCCAAGTATATTATAGGCACGCGCTAACGCGCTACCTAAGATGATGGAAAACAGAAGACGTATTGAAAAAAGACGTTTTAAACATACACTGAACGAAAGACTTAATTGTCGACACACTAAAGAAAACAAAATGCGAGGATTTTAAGAAAGTCGACGAAAGCGGGGTAAAACGCAATGTACATACGTTGATTGCGCTTATTCACGCCCCTGGGTTAAGTCAATTTGGTTTAATCTGTTAAGAAAAATATGACTATTAGGTGCACTAACAACTTGTTCAGGTATAGAATTCTAAACTGAGATAACTCGATTACAGAAGTCAAATTTTTTGCAATTTGTGATTGCTCGATTAACAAAAAGTTTACACGATTCATTGATCGATTTGAATTCATATTCAATTTGAAGAAAACGTCAGAAGATAGAATTTGTTGCCTAATAATAGAATAACTCTGAGTAAAATTAGTGTATGCTCTAGAACCACAAGGTCATAGGATGAATAGTGGCGGATCTATGATTTTCCTAGGGAGGGGGTAGGGAGCGGTAATCAAACTTCTACAAAAATTCAAAAATATGTATGTCCAAAAATTTGCCCTTCACGTGCTAAATAGCGTTTTTCGACGTTTTGCGCTGTCTATTACTTTCATTTAAAATTACTTTTGACATATTTTTTGAAAATTTCAAAAATTTTAGGCAATTTTGTGCAAAAAAATCATTTGATTTTAGCTGAAAAATGACGCCAAGCACCGGAAAGTTCGTAAAATTGGGCGCTTAGAAGCCTGATTTATTGCACAATATCCTGTATTTGCAGCACTTGACGCAAAACGCCGAAAACTTTACAAGGTTATGCTTAGAAATAGAGTAAATCTATATGTTGAAATAGCTGATCCTGCTCTTGAAATTGTTTTGAATCTAGTCCATGAGCAAAAAATGACATTGTACATGGGTCGCCAAAAAAGTAAAACATGACACGAATAGATATTACACTAGCGAAGAAAAATGCTCCGATGGAACAAAAAAGATGAATATAATTGGAATTGTGGATTATTAAGGATGTAAAAGGAGGGGACTAGGAAAAATCTACCTAAAGTCGCAAAATCTGTTGAAAATCATACTTTCTCTAAGCGACGCAAAAAATCGAAGTATATTCTGCGGTCTCTGAAAAAGTGTCTTTTTTGAATAATGTTCAAAGTTTCAGATAAGAGTGTATAAACGAAATCTATAATGGTTACTTTTTTAAATTGCTGGCAAGTAGCAACGCTGATTAGCTTCGTATGTAATTGATAGAAAACGAAGTGGTATTGTATTTAAAGTTGTTCTATTTTGTTATGAGCATTATAACAAGCAAAGCAGGGGCCGATTGATTAGTGCACTGCACACAATCATTACGGGCATGCTAGTGTACCTACATTTAGTCTGTTTCAAGTCAACTTACGCGTTTCCT
The DNA here is from genome assembly GCA_036768485.1 of Mermis nigrescens. NCBI lineage: Eukaryota > Metazoa > Nematoda > Enoplea > Mermithida > Mermithidae > Mermis > Mermis nigrescens. Next base: position 3,021,627 of record JAVLUZ010000208.1, on the reverse strand, counting down.
ACTGTTTTAAACCAAACATGTCTCCAATCTTCGATGTTTGCTATTTCATTCAGTTGGCTTAGAAAGACTGTTAGCTTACTCAATATCATTTCCCATAGCTACTGCATAGCTAACGTGCTGCTTTTTCAATAATTTTTATGGTTAAAAATGTATTTTAATCTGTTGGCCGCAGAATATACTTCGATTTTTTGCGTTACTTAGAGAAAGTCTGATTTGTAGCAGATTTTGCGACTTTAGGTAGATTTTTCCTAGTCCCTTCCTTCTACATCCTTAATAATCCACAAATCCAAGTATATTCATCTTTTTTGTTCCATCGGAGCATTTTTCTTTGCTAGTACCCTACTTTTAACCCTTTAGAGTCCGCTCTCTGATGCATATGTGCTACAGCAATGCAATCTTGATATGTTTCAAATCTGTAAAATGTAAAACTGTATGCAAAAAAACCAGAGCAAAAGTTCTCTTCTCTATCATGTTGTTCATATGTTCCCATTTGGGAACGTTGGCTTCCTGGGGAACATTTTTGCCAAATTTCATGTTCTCTTATGTTTTGCAAAACATATAAGATTAAAGCGATCTGCTACAAACATTGATTACACAAGTAATCTAAACTGTCAAATTGTCAAATAGAGAGCCTACCAGGGTGTGGTTTTGAGTATTTGAAACCTTTTGGGAACCATAAACCTCACAAAACCAAGAAACTTTCAGTAGACACCGTAACTTTATATTTGTTTTTGTTAGATTTGCTTGCTTTCTAGATAACATTAAATAATGTCAAGCTAAGATGAGTGAAAAAACTATTATTACTTGAGCTATAATCTGTATTTTCGTTTTTTCTGGATTTTTCAAAATTTATTGGTTTTCTCATTTCTCCGCTGTTGAACTAATGCCCGTGATCTCAGAGCTATTTGCACTGCATCGACGTATTTTGGTATACTAAAAATTAGAAAGCATGAATCAAGATTCGGGAAAGAACAGGAAGTCAGGGTCTAATATAGTCAATTTGGCAATTTCATTCAATTTTTAACAAGTAAAATTTTACAGTGAATTAAAGTAAGTCATACTATCATACGTTTACTCATTCGGACATTTACCTATCCGCAGTTGTTATCGATAGTCCAATAAACTTACACTCAAAGTTTAGTTATGTTGCTAGCATGCTTGAGCTAATCAAAAATGTTAGAAATCAGTGGTTATATAAAGTTTGGTGAAATACAGTGCAAGTTCTACAGATCAAAAACACATGATATTGTGCATGAATTCAAGAAAATTTGTCTCTAAGCCTCTAAAGATTCATGGCTCTGTAAGTTATAGTAAAAAAATAAAGCAAAGTGAGGTAGAGCAGGTAATTTCTGCAAAAGCACCTAAAGTATTTACAGAAATACTTGAATTTTTGCCTAAAAACCGCTAGAAATCAAGAGCTACATTGTTGTGTAATCGTAACACATAGAATCAAGTAAATAATCCCTTAAACCTGCATTCAATATTTTCAATATGTGCATTGGAGTCATACCATAATGCTTGTGGAGCTCTAGAAAATTGAAGGAATGCATGAGAAGTCACTAAAGAGCATAGCCGAGGTTACATATGCTGCCACATAGATTTTGTTCTCTTTCCAGGAATGAAATATTTTTGCACTCCTAGGAGCCAACGTTCCCAAACGGGAACATCAATATAAATTTAACCATAACTTTCGATGACCAACTGAATAAAATTGAATAACATACCAAAATGATCAGAAAACCTCTGATAACATGACTGCATGACATTTAGCTTGAAAATTTTGTATGTCGATTGACAATATGCAAATTTCTAAACATGACAAACTTTCGCCATTTTTGTCTAACTCAAGACATTATAGCATAGCACATACTCATGATTGAGTTTTGAAATTGCTCTCACAGGATAGGCAAACATCTTGTTTCTCATCCAAAACAAGTCTTATTCGAATTAGATGAGTAGTTGTTTCGCAACAAAAATTTGAAAATATGTTCTCGATTGGGAACGTTGGCCACTAAAAGGATAATTAGCATGATTTGAGTACATCAGTCAGTAAACACATACAGTAACATGCCACAATAATGACCGAGTCCAAGAACACGGAAAACAATATTGTTCTTAACATCAGCAATATCCTTTTCAAACAAGACAACCTTTACATTACTTTAACAGATCAAAGTTTTTCAGCTTTAACTTTACGCAAATATCAAGTGTAAGGAACACTAACGCTCAGATTTGGAAGTAAAATAAATTTGTAGTTTAAACTACATTTTAAAAAATGATTAGTGCAAACTTTACACAACTATTAGGTGTAGCGAAAACTAACAGTCAGATTCCCAATTCTGATTTTACGTAAAGCATTTTGAAAAAAATCAAGCTTCCGCAAGGCTTTAGAACAAGAGTTAATATGCAGTGTAAACTTCACGCAACCACAGAGTTTAAAGAAAATTTCAGTCGGATTCGTAATTCTGATATTACTCTGATATTACGATCAACATTTATGGAAAAATTAAGTCTCCACAATGGCCCAAGGACAAATAAATATCAAATGTAAACCACTTTACACCACTGTTGAGTGCAAACAGAGTGGCGTATCTTATTTGGTTTCTGGTTCATTTTAAGACTTGATATTATGTCCAGACTCATAAGCCAGAACTTGGCAGAAAAAAACAAGACAGAAACACGTTTAAATTCCCATTTTTTGAGTTTACACCTCCCGAAAGAACTAAATATTGATGTAAACAAACACGATTCGCTGTGACGCGTACCCCTTAGAAAGTACTTTATTTTTATCCTATTCGACCTCTCCTGACTTCTGAAGAGAGAACGTGGCGAACAAAAATATGGACAAAAACGTATTTTTCACTGTCCACCACATTGTAAACTTTAAAAATCTGAACCTAACGCCCCATTGAGTGTAAATAAATTCGGTTTGGGCCAGTTTGTAGCCCTTTGATTGTAATACGTTTGTATGTGCCAAACTTATGTTACGCAAAATATTTGATATGATTTCACCTATTAAATACGAAAAAAACCTGTTTTTCGCCCATTTTACACCACATATTTCGAACTTTACACCCCCATAAAGAACTCAATATTACGTTTTTTGAACACGGTTTGCTTCGACGTGTAGCCCTTAAAAGTTACTTTATTTTTATTTATTCAATTTATCCCAACTCATAACCTAAAAAGTTGACAGAGAAATCTTTGGACAAAATCTGTTTTTTTACTCAGTCACTAGAGTGTAAAGTTTAAACCACTGATACTGTCTATTGATTTTAGAAAAGTTTAAAGGTCAGATTCGTTATTCTGACCTCATGGAGAACATTTTTTCACAAAATTCATCATCCACGATGCTCTGGGCGGAAAAAATTTTTTCAGTGTAAAGTTTACACCTGCACTTATAACGCAATATTGATTGTAAAGAAACAAAATAAATTCTGACGTGTAGTGCTTAAGACGAGGCACCTTTTAAAGACAATTACCACGTTCTGTCTACTAAGTGAAGAATATGGCAGGGAAAAAATATTTTTTTGTCCCAGACTCTTTACAATAAACTGCCTCTGAATTCGGAAATATTACTTTAAAAAAATAATAAAAAATTCTCCCCTAGATTTTATAACCGTCTACCTTTTCAAACCAATCAGACTGCATAGAATGTAAAATCGAGTTAGATATGCTCTTGCACATGAAAACATTAAAAAGCGTCAAATTTACTCTCCTGTGCAACAACCAATGAGTGCAAAGAAATTTTAAGACCAGATTCGTAACCTACTAATTAGGGAAACCATTTTAAAAAAAAATTGACCCTCCGCAAATCAGTTGAATTTTTGGTGTAAACTTTACACGCTCACGACGCGCTCGGTAGTGAGTGTAAACAAGAAAAAAATGGAGGTCCTAAGGTTTTTTATTATCTACCTTTTAAAAAAACCGCACCTCTCAGATGTGTGCCGTTGTGAGGGAGGGGACATATGTTGGTGGTACCCAAGTATATTATAGGTTACGCGCTAACGCGCTACCTATGATGGCGCGAAGCGCCGGAAAAATTGAAAAATTATGATCAGTTACGTTCAAAAATCATTTCAAATAACATATTCATTCTTTATCTCGCCAACTATTTTAGGCCGCCCCTGATGTTGAATTTCCTTAGGTAAGTGTAAAAACATAGAATAGGTAACGGCGGCTTAGGAGGGATGGGGTCATACGTGGGCAGGAAGAAAATTCTGGGGGTGCAAGATTTTTTTGAAGGTCGAAAAATGGCCTTAAAAATGGTGGTATGGCGATAAAAACACCATTTTTCGACGTTTCTCATCAAGCACTATCCGACTGGCATCAAAAAATTGCGAAAAAAACGAAAAAAATTTTCAAAAAATTGAATTCTGGGGGGGGTATTTTGATTTATGGGGGGAGTATTTTGGTTTCTGGGGTGGTGCATACCCCCCAAACCCCCCACGCCCAGGTGTGGATGGGGTGCATTGTTGGGAGGAATTTGGGGTATGCACCCTCAAGAAGGCCGAATACCCCCCAAAACCAAAATACCTCCCACAGAATTCAATTCTTGATTTTTTTTTGTTTTTTTCGCAATTTGTTGTTGCCAATGGATAGTGTTCGATCAAAAACGTTGAAAAATCGTTTTTTCACCCACAGTTCAAATTTTTAACCGTTCAAATTAATGCAGATATCGTAGATGTTTTTCTGCGCCACCCTGTAATTTTATTATCATTATTTTCTACAAATTTTTCAATAATTTTTATTTTATTCCATTCTTAATTTTTCAAATAGTTTTTATTTAATCTTATTTTAACATTGCTATTTGTGTACAATACTACTTTACACGTCTCCACATACGTACATATAGGTACATTATGTATGAATATGCGTACATTGCAAATACGACTAAACGCAGGACCAGACGTGTTCTGGGGGAGTTTGACCCCCAGAATGGCAACTGCCCCCCCCCCCCCGCAAAATAACTGCGACCCCTCAGAATTGTAGATCTTTTGTATGTTGTAAAAAGTATGCCTTTTTAATCGGTTTTAGCTCATTGGCTCAAAAAATGTGAAATTTTCGGCGCTTCGCGCCATATGCACATTTCTTGTCTATATTTTGTTCAATACTCAATTTTTTTAGATTTCTTATACGTTTTTGTTCTGGAAAGAGCAAGCGTTGTCTGAAACGTAAAAAACAAATGTTTTTGATGTTTTTGACGCGCACATATTTTTTAGCCAGAGGCACTTTTAAAAAAAAATTAAGCCTGACCCACCCAGGATCCCCATACTCGTGTACATGCAAGCACGGGACCTATAGTCTGTTTAATTAACTTTGCGATTTTCTTTTGATTTTAATCCGCATATCAGGCTACAGGAGTGGCTTACAATTTCGACGCAGTTATGCGGTCTGGCAATAGCAAGCGTCTCACCTTAACTTGATGTACTGTAGAATATCACAACTACACCGTTAGTTTAAATAATAATAAAACACTTATGTAGGCACATTGAATTTTCTGAAAACCTCAAAATTAAATGAAACGGACTATGGGCTTTTGAGGCTGCTCTTGACATAGGCGATATCGCAGATTTTGTCCGTGATATTGGCAACATCGGCGATATCGCTGACAAAGCCGGCGATATTGCGACCAAAATCGGGTATATTGCCGACTTGTACTTCTGAAAGCGGGCTTTAGTTGTACCTACACCCATTGCTGATATATCTCCAAAAAGAATAAGTAAATTGCAAGTGTCTTCCGATGGATTTCTTATTTAGGTTCAAGAGTATATGTACATACATAGGATGAATTGGTTCCAAGATTTATCGAAATTGTTGAAAGGATGGTTGAGTAGACGGCACTCTAAAATAAAAACGACTCGAATAAATCAAACAACTGGGGTTCGGGGTTCGTCATGCTATCATTACGCATTTTGAATATATTTCTGGCTTGAAGTGTCTTGCATTTTAGAATCAAAAAGGTGTGTAATAGTGGTTACAAAGGCTCGCACACGATTTTTCTATTCGACGTCACAACGACGATGGTGCAAAGTGGTACTTACCTACGCGACGCTACGACTCTGCTGAAATGGACAAAAAATGTTTTTTACTCCACTTTAAACTTTACGCCTCCAGATGTGACTATATTGAATTTAAAAAAATGAGTTCAAGGACGATTCGTAATCATACATGGGCAGCGACCAAATTATAGGGGTCTGCGTGGTGCAAAATCGGCAAAATTTAAAAAAGCACGCCAAAAATTCAATTCTGGGGTATACCGATTTTTGGATGGTCTGTCGGATTCTGGGGGTGGATGTACAACCCCCATGCGCATGTGCGTTCGTAACCCTTGGAAAGTATTTCAATTTTTATAATACTCTGCGCGTCTTAATTTACAAGCGGCGGAGTTGGCGAACTAAAAAAAGGTAAAACAACGTTTCCCATTTATTGGCAGTGTAAACTTCAGACCGCTAGAACTAAATCCTATTGACTTTACATTAACGCGGTCAGCTTTAGCCCTTAGAACGTAGTAATTTTTATCAGAAAATTTTTTTTCCGACTCATAAGCGGAGTTGTTGGTAGACATAAAGAAGGCGTAAACGCGACCAAAAGCTGTCTTTTCACCCCCAAATTTTTTTACTCTTTACAGTCCCACTCAATAACAAATGCAAAATTAAAAAAAAACAAAAAATGGCGGTTTAGAAAATTTAATTCTCTTTAATTCTATACCACAAAATTATACCTATAAAAAATTTACACTAAGGTTGGTACAAGTTGAACTTTCAAATGACGTTTCGAAAAAACTTTTTCACTCCTTAATTGAGTGTAAGGAAAACAAAGACACCCGCAGCTAACTTTTTTATTCTCCATCTTTTGAACCAAAACCGCACCTCTGAGGTGTTTCCCGTTACAGCTGTAGGGGAGCCAGGTGTTAGGGGTACCCAAGTATATTATAAACTAGCAAAGAAAAAATGCTCCGATGGAACAAAAAAGATGAATATACTTGGAATTGTGGATTATTAAGGATGTAAAAGGAGGGGACTAGGAAAAATCTACTTAAAGTCGCAAAATCTGCTAAAAATCACACTTTCTCTAAGCAACGCAAAAAGTCGAAGTATATTCTGCGGCCAACAGATTAAAATAAATATTTAACCATAAAATGATTGAAAAAGCAGCACGTTAGCTACGCAGTAGCTATGGGAAATGATGTTGAGTAAACTGACAGTCTTTCTAAACCACTTGAATGAATGGTTTAAAACAGTAGGAAGCGCGTAAGTTGACTTGGTGACTTGAAACAGACTAAATGTAGGTACACTAGCATTCCCTTAACGATTGTGTGCACTAATCAATCGGCCCCTGCTTTGCTTGCTTTAATGCTCAAAACAAAATAAAACAACTTTAAATACATTACCACTTAGTTTTCTATCAATTAGGATACGAAGCTAGTCAGCGTTGCTACTTGCCAGCAATTTTAAAAAAATAAACATTACAGATTCCGTTTATACACTTTTATCTGAAACTTTGAACATTATTTAAAAAAGACACTTTTATAGAGGCCGCAGAATATACTTCGATTTTTAGCGTTGCTTAGAGAAAGTGTGATTTTTAGCAGATTTTGCGACTTTAAGTAGATTTTTCCTAGTCCCCTCCTTTTACATCCTTAATAATCCACAATTCCAAGTATATTCATCTTTTTTGTTCCATCCGAGCATTTTTCTTTGCTAGTACACTACTTTTAATTAGCGTGATTTCAGTACATCAAAAAAATAAATATCACAGGCCAACCACTTTACACCACTGTTGTGTGCAAACAAACTGGCGTATCACATTTGGTTTCTGGTTCATTTTTAGACTTGAGATTATGTCCAGACTCATAACCCAGAACGTGACAGAAAAATAAACAAGGCAGAAACACGTTTAAGTCCCTCATTTTTTTGACTTTACACCTCCCGAAAAAGCTAAACACTGATGTAAACAAACGCAATTCGCTGTGACGCGTACCCCTTAGAAAGTACTTTATTTTTATCCTATTCGACCTCGCCCGACTTCTGAACAGAGAAAGTGGCGAACAAAAAATGTACAAACACGTATTTTCCACTGTCCACCACATTGCAAACTTTAAAAATCTGAACCTAACGTCCCATTGAATGTAAATAAATTCGGTTCGGGCCAGTTTGTTGCCCTTTGATTGTAGTACGTTTGTATGTGCCAAACTTATGTTCCGCAAAATATTTGATATGATTAACCAACGAAAATACGAAAAAACCCTGTTTTTTTCGCCCACTTTACACCTCAGATTTCGAACTTTACACCCCATAAACAACTCAATCTTACGTTTTTTTGAACGCGGCTGGCTTCGACGTGTAGCCGTAAGAAGTTACTTTATTTCTATTTTATTCAATTCATCCCAACTCATGACCGAAAAAATTTGCAGAGAAATCTTGGACAAAATCTGTTTTTTACTCATCCACTAGAGTGTAAAGTTTAAAACCCTGGTATTAACTGCGTATTGATTGTAGAAAAGTTTGCTGGTAAGCACAAGATAGCCCCTGATCCGTAGTACATATCTGTCCGAAAAAATTTCCTAAAACTCATTACCGGAGTTGTTGGCAGACATAAACAAGTCGAAAACTCGGCCAAAATGTGTCTTTTCACCCCCAGATTTTCGCACTCTTTACACTCCCATTCGAAAACTGGGGCGAAATTCAAAAAACAAAAATGTGCTATCGGCAGAACCTAAATAGATGAATAAGTCAAATGAAGTGCATGGTTTTGCCAAGAGGATCAAAAAAAGAGAGAGTCAGCATTCAGAAGATTCGAATCATCATTCTTTTCTTAAGACCGCATCCGAGAACGGAGTTGTCAACCACTGCGCCAACTCGGCATATCGGGAGATTTGAGCTTGATTATACTATTTTGAAAAATATTCATCATTCTACTGAAGTCTAAGAATAGTGCATTTATGATGAGAAAAATAGTTATTTATTAAAGAGTCAAAAACCTCTGAAATAAGGAAAATCTGATCAAACAATATGCAATACGGAGTTATCTATCGGCATTAGAAAATAGGTGTAGGTATAATTCAACGTTCACCTCTTCATTCCTCAACAAGCACTGGCTGCAGAAAAGTTTAAAGGTCAGATTCGTTATTCTGACCTTACGGAGAACATTTTAAAAAAATTCATCATCTACGACGCTCTGGGCGCAAAAATGCTTCTTGGTGTAAACTTTACACTTGTGCTTATACCGCAATTTTAGGTGTATAGAAACAAAATAAGCTGGGATCTGTAACGCTAAGGTTACGGCACCTTTTAAGCATAATTAGCATGTTCCGCCTACTAAGCGGAGTAGTTGGAGAAATATCGTTTTTCGTCTCGAACCCTTTACACCAAAACGATCACAGATAAAGAAATATTGCATTATAAGAAAAACAAAAAAATTCGGCATTGAGATTTTGCAACCCTCTACATTATGAAACTAATTGGACTGCACAGAAACCAAAATTGAGTTAGATAAGCTGAAGGACACGCAAGGAGTAAAAAACACGTATACTTTACACTTTTATGCAACAACCATCGAGTGTAAAAAAAATTTTAAGGTCAGATTCGTAATCTACAGCTTGGGGGCAACATTTTGAAAAAAATTGGTTCACAGCAAATTATTTGATTTTTCGGTTTACACTTTACACGCTCATTGCTAACTCGGTATTGAGTGTAAACAAAAGAAAAAATAGCGACATCGAATTTTTTTATTATCTATCGATTAAAGAAAACCGCACCTCCCAGATGTTTGCCGTTATAGTTGTGAGGGGGGGGAGGAAAATTTCGCACTCGCTGTGATAAACATATAAGAAAAAAGGAGGCCAAGTATATTATAGGTAGCGCTATCGCGCAACCTATGATAACGCGCTAAAGCGCTACCTAATGTTATGTACGTATAAATATAATAGTCTATTTTGTGGAACACTGTGCACGGATCGCAATTTCTCATTTCTCAATTAATGTAAACCGTATGAAAAAGCGCTTTAAATTAAAGTAATAATCACGATCACGCCTGGGCGTGGGAAGTTTGGGGGGTTGCTTGCACACCCTAGAAGGCCGAATAACCCCCAAGAATTCAGTTTTTGAAATTTTTTTGTTTTCCTGAATTTTTTTATGCCAATGGATAGGGCTCGATGGGAAATGTTGAGAAATGGTCTTTTGACTATACCTCAATTTTTTACCTTTCAAAAATCTTGCACCCCCCAGAATTTTGGTGGTGCCGATCACGATGCGAAGCATAGCAATTATTAAATTCTAGTTGGCAAAATTTACTCTAGCCTGTCTAGAAAAATAACTTCATGGCTACTTGATTGAAGACTAAAATTGATTTTCGTGCACAAGGTTTCGCGAAATAGATTAAAGTACTTAAGCAACTACATGCTACAGTAAGCCCCTGTGTGTGCCATTTTTGTCCCAAATTTTACTGTTGCTTAACGGGTTATTAAAAACAATGCGACGAACCGCGTCAACTGTATATTGGCAACCAGCCAGCCGTTATCATGAAATCTTTCACTTCGTCTTTTAAAGCGTTATCTTCCGAACGACGCAGAGGCACACCTTGCCATTTTAACGTTTGCTCTTTGAGCAACGAAGTTTTTAATAGAATGTACTCGCGTTCTGTCAACGATGAAGTTCTACAAAAGTCGCTCTCACATTCGGACAATAAATTCGAAAACAACGACGGATTAGAGCCACCCGTTTCTAAATGAGATGAGCAGGCGGGATTATTGTTCGTTTCGCAGCGGTCGTTATTATTTAAATCGCTCGGATTACTGTCGATTATTGCTGCAACCGGCTGCTGCTTGCCCGTTGCTTGCGGCAGTGAGGCGCTTTTGCCAGCGTCGCATGTGCTGCCAGCGACGGATGTCTCTTCAACAGAATAAATAAAATTAAACATACAGAAATCTATAATTCAAACCACGTCGCCAAATTTAATGAATTATTTGCTTTATATTCGGAAATGCCCTATTCGACAAAAAAATTAGTCAAAAAAAACGCGACGTCCATACGTAGGCAGCAACAAAATTCTGGGAGAGAGGTGGCTCTGGTGGGCCAAATGGTCGAAAATAGCACCAAAAATTCAATTCTGGGAGGGGGTCTATCGATTTGGGGAGGGGATTCGCCGGATTCTGAAGGGGGGGTTAAGCCAGACCCCCCAACGCCCATAAGTGGCGACGACAGTATTTCTAATTAATCGAAAGAAAGCAAGGCTGAAAATTTCAGGGAAATGGTGATTAAACAAGGGTGTGAGGCGAGGTGTATCGAACTCAAAAATGAAAAAAAATTGACGCACGGTAACTCAAGAGATTTGTTGTGACAATAGTTTTTCCGCGATTTTTGGACGCCGATGAATAGAGCTCAACTGAGAATGTTGAAAATGAGGATTTTTCTGCTTAATTATCTGACCTTTGAAACTTTTGATCCCCCAGAATCTTGGACTTGCCCAGATTTATTTTCACACTATGCAACCAACGTGACCCCCCAAATAACCGGATCATGATTCCACTTTAGGAAATATTCGCGTCTCGCTACCTGCCTACATACCTAGCAAGCCACAGCATAAATATTCATGAGAAAAGCCAGAGGAAGAATGTCTTGCCTGCCAGGACGATAAATCGACTTTTTTAGACTTCAAGATCATTTAAAAACACCATCCAAAACTGTGGCAGGACTTTCGCATATCATGAAAATTTCAATCATATCTTATTTGTCAACTTTTGATAAGACTAATGGCCATACCTGGGCGTGGGGGGTTTGGAGGCGGGGTATGCAACCCCAGAAACAAAAATACCCCCAAAAAACAAAAATATCCCATAGAATTCAATTTTTGGAATTTTTTTGTTTTTTCCGCAATTTTTTTGATGCCAATGGATAGTGCTCGATAAAAAACATTAAAAAATATTGTTTTTTCGCCATACCATCATTTTTAAGGCCATTTTTTACCTTAACTTTGGTGCCGCCCACCTATGCTAATGGCAACACTCCTCAAGTTTTGACTTATAATAAGTTGAGCGTAATAGTCATACGTACCTTGGTGTGTGGACGGTGAATCGTTTTCTGCCTTTCTGGAAATAAAACTAGATTATGATGAGCTGTACAGAAGCAGTATAGAAAAAAGAACAAAGCAATTACCCTCCGCTTTTTAACAGTGAAGTCTGCGTCGAAACCTTTTCCTGAAAATCGTTACAAATAGCGGAATATATGTAATTGAATATAAAGGCAATAAAGAATTCATATAATAAGGAAAAAATGAAACAATAAAATATTGCAAGGATTTTACATTTAGTCGCTCTGAAATTAAAATGGTATACGAAATTGATAAAAATTGACGTAAGGTACATAGGTAGTCTGAGGATTAAATTAAACTGCACAACCAGACGATCCCTGCTTAATCGGCCATATAGGTGAGCGGCACCAAAATTCTGGGGGGTGCAAGATTTTTCGAAGATGAAAAATGGCCTTAAATATGGTGGTATGGCGAAAAAAACACCATTTTTAACGTTTCTCATTGAGCACTATCCATTGGCATCAAAAATTGCGAAAAAAACAAAAAAATTTTACAAATTGATTTCTGGGAGGGTATTTTAGTTTCTAGGGGGGTATTTTGTTTCTCGGGGGGTGCATACCCCAGACCCTACGCCCAGGTTTAACTGGTCAGCCCTGCCGAGATTTCATTCCATCATTAGGGTTTTTATTCTTTGTAATTTTTGAATGACGATGATGCCAAAAAACGGTGTTTTTGTCCATACAACATTTTTTGGCCTTTTCTTGACCTCCGGTATGTAATTTTCAGAATAGCCTGTATGTCTAGAATGCGCATAAGACCCCTGCTTCCCTGAATTACATTAAAGGCATGATTGGAAGCACACGTGGACGTGAGCGGGGATGGTTTGGGAGGTATGCACCCCCAGAAAGCCAAATCCCCCAAAAATCAAAACACCCCCAGAATTCAATTTTTTGAAATTTTTCGTTTTTTTTCGCGAGTTCTTGATGCCAATGAATAGTGCTCGATTACGAACGTTAAAAAATGGTGTTTTTCCAACATACTATTATTTTTAAGACAATTTTTTTACCTTTAAAAATTCTTGCAACCACACAGAATTTTGGTGCTGCCCACCTAAGATTGAAAGCCCCTTTTTTGTCCTATCACATAAAAAAATCTTCAATGAAAAATGACTGATTACGGTCAAACTCTAATTTTTGGTCGAATCATACGCGCGAAAAACGTAGTACAGTATGAATAATAATTGTTATTCCTTTGACGCGCAAACGTTTCAAGTATTGTAAAGGTATTTAATGATTTAGGATGATATAAGAACAGTGCTTTTTTTGTACAAGGTCCGTTTGTACATGTACAAAGATGGTCCCTAAAAGTCTTTGTACCTTTCGTACACACAAATTTTTGGGTACTATAATATGGTACAGTAGCGATTTTAGTGTGGCAAAAACAGAGTTGTTCGACCTTTGGTTATGTATTTTAGCAATTTCTAGGTTTTTGAGGGCGAAAATCAGCAATAATCGTCTCAAAATGGCGCGAAGCGCTAAAAAATTTGGCATTTTTCCTTTCAAAATGCAATTTCTGAAATTATAAAGATATATAGAACACAAAATTGCTCATTTCGGCGCGGAGCGCCGAAATTTTCGCGAATTTTGAACCTTTTTTGCAGTTTTTGTCTTCCAAAAAAATCTTTGTATATGTACAAAGACGGTCCCCAAAAGTCTTTGTACATCGCGAAAAATCTTTGCCGAATACAAAAAAAACCGTGAATAAGAAGAAATAAGCGAAAGCGTAATATTTCATAGCAAAATTTTAAGTGCATTGTTTTTCCCAATTCTTCTTAATTACTTAATTATTTTTATCACTTATTTTTAGTTCATATTTACTTATTTAAATGATTCTGACGATTGCTTTTACTCCGATAACGAGTTTGTAATCTTTATAATTGTTTAAATCTAAAGCCGGAATATATATTTAGTAGAACAGAGATTGTCTTGTCAGTCATTTGAAGCTCTATGTATTTTCGACCGAAAATCACATTTTCCTCGTTTTTCAGACGACAAAACAAGTTAAGAATTTTTGAACGAACAAGGTAGCCCCCAAGCTAGCCAAAAAATCACAAGCGTTCTAAAATTTGTGGTTTTAAATACACATAATGAATCAACGAAAATTAATGGAAGGGTAGCAAGCATAAGTGGGTGGCACGAAAATTCTAGGGGGGGGTGCAAAATTTTTCAAAGGTCAACAAAATGGCCTTAAAAATGGAGTCATGGCGAAAAAACACCATTTTCAACGTTTTTCATCGAACACTATCCATTGGCATCAAATAATTGTGAAAAAAAAACATTTTCAAAAATTGAATTCCTGAGGGGGGATTTTTGGTTTCTGGGGGAGAGGGTGCATACCCCGAACTCCCACGCCCAGGTATGGTAACAAGCACGTAGATTGATTGGGTTTACCGAAATTTTAATAATTCATTTAAGAAAAAATTTTGTATCCGAAAATTGTATGAATAAACTATGCAAAGCATCGACGGTTTGACGAATGATTCAGATTCATCTGAATGAAATTTCATTAAAATGGCGTAATAACCGTTTTTTTTGTTAGGAAATTTCGCCTTATTTTTCACACAATACAACATTTTCCCTTTATATTCGTTTACGAGGCTAGACGATTAGACCCTTCCACAAAAACGCCTGCTGCCGGTTTCTCTCCTCTTTTCACAAAACGTTGTACCTGGTAGGATCAGCTTAATTTTTTTAAGCTTAAATTTACATTATATGTAATTCCACATGGGCTGGAGTCAGGTGCTTATAATGACTTGTAAGCATACATGCATTATATGGACAGTGCCTGAATTCTGGACGTTCAAAAATTTTCAAAGTCGAAAAAGTGCCGGAAAATTTATGGTAGAAGGCAAAAAATACTGAGAGGTACTTCAGATTCTTGGGTCTAGAAAGACCCCATGTACATCCCCATAGCATAGGTGCACAAGGTCAGGGTCAGCAGGGGGTTAAGTTCTCAGAAATCCAAAACAGCAAATTTAACGTTGACAAATTTTTTGTTGCTTAAACGACCAAAATGGTCAAAATAGCCTATAAAACGTCTTTCTGTGGTAATTTCGCCCTTTTAAGCATTTTTAGTCCAATTTGACCGCTTTGGATGACTTTTAGCACTAAAAAATACAGAAATTATCAATTTTAGGTAAAAAAATCACATAAGAGTATTAATCGGCACGAAGCGCCGGTAAAAATCTCAATAATTTTGCTGCCTTTGACCTTAAAAAGAAAAAAAACGTTCCATTAGCTCAAAATCGCCGGACAGTACCTGCCCGGCTGATCTTTCAGTGGGGGGTTACACCCACCTCACCCACTATGTGCATATATGCCCCACAGCCATCTGTCTTAGTTCGTAGCCAAACTCTTCAACTTAGAAAACCCAGATTAGATTTCAAATTTTTACATTTTTTACAATTTTTCTCCAAAAATAGCGTTTTTTGCCCATATTATAGGTTTTCAAGTTTTTTTCGATCTTACAAAATTTTTGGACACACCAGATTTCAGCTTTGCGAATATATGTACACATAGATTCGCTGTTTGTTGTAAAGTCATTACTGGTTTGCACTGGTCTCCTTCCTATGTGAAACTTAAATAAGACGATTACAACAAACAAATTATATTAATAAGTGAAACAAGTTCAATTCTATACATACGTGTGCATTAGGCTAAGGCTATTAATGAAACTACGCAAACTTGCTATTTAACCTGCACTTCCGGTTGCTCAAGAACTTCATCAGCGTCAAAATGATCACCACCGTCTGCAGAAGAACGGTTGTGATGAAATTTTTGTAAAAAATAGATTTTATTTATAAATCTAAATAAATCTATATTTATCGCACCTTTTTATATTAAAAAAAGAAAAATGCGATAAATTGATAGTTTTAGGGCAAATACCTCGTTGTGACGTCACTCCCTTTTTCTGCAACTGTTGCAGGCGTTCAATTCTGTCCTTCAAGACTTTTTCTTCTGAAAAACCATTTAAAATGAGAAAAAATGGTCAATTTTTCGATAATCGTGTATATGTACGTACTTATGAGTGAAGAAATCAGGTCATTGAACTCGGCAGCTGGTACCAGTTGTGTAAACTTCCTCAACGTGTCCTTTAATTCCCTAAAACAAGTCTAAAAGCTCGCTTGAAAGGAAACGGAACATGGAAAAAATAAACATTGATTTGAAAAACAAGTGAAAACGACTAGCAAATTAGGCGATTAAACAATTTAAAAAAATCTTTCTATAAGAAATATACTGAACTGAGTCAAGTTTAGATATTATTTGCAGAAAGCCCCAAAAAGTAAGATTAAAATTAAGATTAAAAAGGACCAAAAAATTTAAGTTATTATTTTTTTTATTTTCCTTATTAATATTATTATTTAATATATTAGTTATTATTATTAATCATTATTAATTAATATTATTATTATCATTATTAAGCCCAAGCGAATTCAAATTTGACCAAAAAATCTTTTGTCTGGCTGATTTATCAAGGAGAAAGTTTAAGGGAAAAGTTCAAAGTTAAACTTTTCCAGAAAAAATTAATCAGGTCATGGTATTGGTTAGAGCGACTGAAAGACAAATTTTCCGAGGGAAATAGAAAAATCAAGGACTAAAGAGGACAGCAGAAAAAGCTAGTAAACAAAAGCAAAAGTACGAGTACATATGTACAGAAAGTAAAGAAAAATGAATAAAATAAATAAAGAAAAACACCTATGGATGTATACAGTCCTCGAAATGAAATCTGAACACTTGACAGACCTAAATTTTGTTCAGGATAATTTCGCGAAAATAAATAAACAAAGAAAATAAATAAATAAAAAGCATGCATTACATTAACAGTAAACGATGTAAATGCATAAAAGATAAAACATGAATCTAAAAATCATAAAAAATCAGGAATAAGAATATAAAAAGCAAAAATTAAAAAAAAATCGTTCTTTAAAAAAGCAATGAGGTATGCCTTTCGCGTTTTAACCTAAGAGCCGATTGCGGTGTATATCTAGCGTTGAAATGCTGAGGTCTCTCTTGTTTAAAGAAGTGTTCAATAAGCCCATAGTCGCGAATCAGGTCTCGACGGCGTTTCCTTTCAGCTAGCTGCTTGACATAAGCATCGATCTGCGCCAATTTCAAATCTAAATCCAAAAATGGGTTGCTTACGATCAAAATTTTCCCATAAATGGAAAAAAATTTTCCCAGAAAGGAAAAATTGCGAAATTTTCTGGGATATATAAGGCAGAACAAAGGACGAAAATGGATAAAAATCGAAACTTTTTCGCTAAGGTGCTTGAAATTGACCAGAAACTGTGAATTAATATAAACTTTAACCTTATATCAGCATTTATACTGGTTATTGCGGCCACTTTGGCTCAAAAAAGCTTTCCGACCGACTTTCCAGACCAGCCATGTTGTGCATCGATGCCCAAGGGCATTTGTTCACTTTAGCAGAATTTACTGTACACAATCTATAGCAATCTAATACTTAATCTAATTGAGAATGCGATTTGATATGATGAAATTGCGTCATTAGCCTCATCTTTGGAAAATTGACGTTTCTTCAGATTTTTACTTTAGACAGGTATAAACTGGAAGGAAAAAAGCAAGTAAAAAGGCGGCTGATATTCAGTCAATTACCTTCTTCTCACTTTTGCTATATCAGATACTATGTAGCTGCAAACTTTGTCAAAAACGTAGAAAAGCGAGTTTGTTACTAAAACTATATATATATTATATATTTTATTTTATCAAGGTCACAGAATAGTGACAAAACCACCCTTTCTCGAACTGGCAACCAAACAAAATTTGCTGCTTCTAGTATCATCGGGAAGGTCGGCCATTGTCCAGGTATGATCCACGCCATACCTGGGCGTTGAGAGAGGGGTTTGGGGGAGTATGCAACCCCAGAAACCAAAATACTCCCAAGAATTCAATTTTTGAATTTTTTTGTTTTTTTTCTCGCAATTTTTTGATGCAAATGGATAGTGCTCGATGAGAAACGTTGAAAAATGGTGTTTTTCGCCATACAACCATTTTAAGGCCATTGATAGACAGGCAAATTCTAAGGGGGAATCCAAATGGGTCAAAATTGCCAAAATAGCACCAAAAAATTCAATTTTAGAATCTATCGATTTTGGCAGGGGAGGGGAGGAGCTTCGCCGAATTACCGAGGAATCTAGACGACCACGACCATGTGTGATCATAACCCTCATTGTGTATTGCTGACGTCAAATAGGTATATAAGCATGGTACTGAATGCACATATGAAGTTAAACATGTTTTTGATACATCTTTATAAATATTAAAATCTATTCCGCCTATGCACATTTACATTTTATTCTCTAAAAATTGATAACAATCCAATTTGCGCCATTTCCATTAGTGGCGTGACAGGAATTAGAAGGCTTCTTTATGTATGCGTATTACCCCTCGCTGAGGGATCAGCCGGACAGGTATATACTGTCCAGCGATTTATAGCTGACGGAACGATTGTTGTATCATTTTTTAGGTCAAAAGCAGTAAAAATGTCAAAATTTTCCGCGCTTTACACTGGATTAGTACCTTTATGTACATTTTACCCAAAAAGCGGTAACAATTTATTAATTTTTGTATTTTTTAGTTTTAAAAGTGATATAATGCAGTCGAAATGGACTAAAAACGTTTTAAAAATGCGAAATTAGCACAAAAAGACGTTTTATAGGCTATTTTGACCATTTTGGTCGTATTAAACAACAAAAAATTCGTGAACATTAAATTTCTTCGTTTTGGATTTCTGAGGTTTAACCCCCCTGCCCCACTCTGACCATGTGCACCTTTGACACAGTAACGGCTCAAACTTTTGGGTGGGGGTCTCCGGCCATTTTTAAGGGGAGGGGTAAAAGACTGCCAATTTTTGGCAAAAAATCGGAAGTTTTTACAAAAATCGATGAAGGGGGGCAAAACTCTTCTGGCTTCAGGGCGATGGGGGGGTAGAAGGACGACCAACTTTGGGTGGGGATCCCTCATCCCCATCTTAAAGTATGCATACATAAGGTAGTAATAAGAATAAAATTGTCGATACAATTAATCAAAATTAGGCAGCGTTAAAAACAAAAATACTTCAATCTTAAAAAACCCCGAATTCTTAAGCATGCTTTCAAGCTTACTCTTGTCCAACTCGTCGTCGTCATCTTGAATCACTACTAAATTCGCGATTAAATTTTCGGCATCATTATTGTATTCCTAAAGCGAATTTGGAAAGCTTTTGCTACAGTCCAGTCGCAGAAACAATTTTTTGAGAATTGTTTAATCACTGATAATGTGGCTAATAAAAAATTGTAATAGAATCAATAGACGAGAAAAACAACGAAAAATTGAATGACTCTTTTGAACACAAGGAGAGCCTCAAAAAAATAATCAATTAATCAATAATTAACCGTTACTTTTTCAAAATCGTCTCTGTGCGGCATATAGCAAAGCATAGTGAGGTCATCAGGATTCACTTTAATATCGTTATCCGCATCTTTTACGTAAGCTGAATAAAAAATAATGCATTAGATTTGTATAACGGAGAGAACGAGTTATAAGCATTAGATAGGCGGCAGCCTAATTCTGGGGGTCTGATGGGACAAAATCACCAAAAATAGCATCAAAATTCCATTTTGGAGGGTATATCTATTTGGGGGGTCCACTGGATTCTAGGGGGAAGTGCAGGACAAACGCCCACGTGCGGTTATGAGGTTCAATTATACAGCTGACGTAGCCGGTCATACGTACATAAGTCTGCGCGGGAATAGCCAGCCGTTTGGGGGAGGAGGGATTTGACCTCATATTCATGCTTAAAATGCCAGAGGCATCGTTTTTTGCATTAACCACGCTCATTACATGTTAACGTGGCACGGAGCGAAAACGAACAGAACATAAACCCAGGCACCTAGCTGGCCGTCCTCTTTTGGGGGGACCAATCAGTGATCGACCGGGTACCCGGGCCCGGGCCCGGCCGGTCATAGCAGGTCCGGGCCCGGCTGAAAACCACCGGGCCTCAACCGGGCTTCAAATAATTATCGTTAATATTTTAGACATTTACTATTTCAGCTGTTGTCCGTATTTCTTATGAATTTGCTAGCCTATGATTCTATTTAAATCATTTTGCCTTACTTCTGCCCACCTGGACATTATCATATACTTGTCAACTTCATATGTGCATTCATCTTCTATACAAGCTTCAATCAGAGGCGTAGCCAGGATTTTGGTTCGGGGGGCATACACAAAAAAATTTTTTAAGACTCATTTTGCATTGAATGTTAGTAACGTTATGTAGCTATAATAAAACTGAGTTTTTCGACCTTTAGTAGTGTAGCCTAGCTAATTTATGGGCTTCTGACAATCAGAAATAAAAAAATGTTAATCAGCGCGAAACGCCGGAAATTTTTGAAAATTTTTTCCGTTTTCATGTAGAATTTATGATCTTTTAATTGACAAACAGTTCGGAAATCATAAGAGGCGCAAAGCACCAAGGAATTTAGTAATGTTTTACTGTCCTTAACATTTTTTAGCCTGTGAATACTAATATTCTGTGATATTTTGCCTGATTTAGGCTATTAAACGCAATGCTGAAGCTTTACAAAAAGAAAGAACAATAACCAGCAGCGCCATTCGCCGGAAAATTTTGACGTTTTAGCTCTTTAAGCACAATTTATACCGCTTAAATCAAACAGAATAGACAAATTAATTTCGGTGAACCCTTTTTCCTTTTCGTCCTCCCAAAAATCTCGCTGCACATGTACAACGAAATTTTACGGCGGGGGGGGGGCTGCGGTGGCGCGCTCAATCGCTCCCTAGAAAATTTTGTAAAAAAAGCACTTTAATTTTAAATACTATCGCTAAAATTTTCGCAAAATCGGCCAAATCTCGTTTCTAAATTAAGCCAAAAACACTCATAATTGATGAAGTCCTACATTGTACAAGATTTCTGAGCTGAAATGCGCTTTTCGACCTCTGCTAAGTATAAGGCGCAGCAAAGGGTGCTGCCAATAAGATATAAAAAAGATGTATTAATGACAGTTTTGTTCTTATCGTTTTCAGGCCCATTTATGGCCATTTTATTAACAAGATATAATTCAAAAAACAGAAAATGCGCAAAAACATAAGAAAATTTGGCCATTCCTTTCATTTAAAATAGGATTATGTGTCCTGTCCTTGTAAAGAAAGACAAACAAAGCAAAGAATAGACAAACTGGTACACAATCATTGTCGCACATTTACTGTTATGCTCAACAAGCATGCGCAGTTTCATTCAACGAACAATAAAGTGATGTGAATTGATCGATTATTTTAGCTAATTTAAGCTTTTGAACTCATTGGATCTATATAACAATAAATATAATAAAGAAATAAAGACTCGGCACGAAGCGCCGGAAACTTTTTGACGTTTTTGCCTTTTTGAAGTCAATTTTCTGGACACAATTATTAGACTCGAAAAATCTTTAAAATTTCTGAAAAATTTGGGGGGGGGCATGTGCCCCTAATGCCTCGGCTACGCCTATGGCTTCAATACGTGTTATACACTACACAATTTCAATTGACGTAAATGTACGCTATAGTTTGAGTTCTAAAATCCAAACAGCATATCTTCTATCCGACCACATCATAGTCGCTGTTATGTCTGAATTCATAAATTTAATGCTCGATTTCCTTTAAATATCTACATGAAACCTTGAGCTTTTTCAAACCGTGTTTAGTTGCACATGCATTTTAATAATGGAATTGCGCGTTATTGTATTAAAAACTTTGTTCTTGCATGAACAATGATACCGAAATCCTTGCTAACTACTTAATTTATTTTTAGAAAGATTGAATAATTAACAGAGCTTAGAATTCAAAAATCTTCTTGATACAGCAGTAAGCCTTGCGTTTGACAAATAACAAATGTAAAATCGGTCTAAATATGTATGTTATGCATAACATTATATTGGAAACAAAGGCATGTTGTTAGTATATAAGCCCGGGCCCGGTACCAAGCCCGGCAGCAAAGCCCGGGCCCGGTTTTTTTTTGAGCCCGGTCGATCATCTGGGACCAACACCAATTTTTGAGGGAACTAAGCCCAAAAATAGCACAAAATAACGTTTAAAAGTCCTATTTTTCCGAATCAGGGAGGAGGGGGGTCCGGACTCCCTACGTGCCTGCATAAATCCTGAGGCGCATGCAAATTTTCGATAAAAAAAACATTAAACGGGGCCAATTTTAGCAAAAAATAATTATTTTGACCCCTTTCCGATCTGCGTCGAAAACTAAAGCATATTTACCCTTGCAAATAGCCAACTACCTCCTCCCGAACTTTTGAACTGCTACATGTCTGCTCAGGCCTATATCCATGATTCGTCCGATAGGGCCAAAAAAATTGGTTTATTCATCAGGAACTTCTTTGAGATAAGTAGTGTACATACGTCGAATTCGAACTTTTCGAAAAAAATTTGTTCTCTCTCAATAAGCTGTGAAAAAAGTGGTTGTGTGATTACGCCAAAGGTTTTCTAGCAAAGAGATGCAACTTTTTCATCCTTTAATTTTCTAGCATAAATATTCCAAAAAAATTTTTTCGGCCAAGGAGGGGGAGGTCGGACACCTTATCTCTTTAAATACGGCTTTGCTTTTACAGGGCATAGATGCGCAAGGTCTGGTTGGTCAGGGAGGGGTAAAATCGAGATTTTGGGGTCAGGAACGGGTGAAATCATACACGTAACAGGGGATCCCCCATACAAAGTCGGACGTCCCCCATCCAAAGTCGGACGTCCCCCATCCAAAAAAGTCAGAAAATGTTTGATCCCCCGATTTTTGAAAAAATTGAATTTTTTGGCCGTTTTTAGGCGTTTTTTCGTCTCCGAATGATTTTCCAGGAATCTGACCTCAACATTTTTGGCCACCCCCCCGCCGAAATAAAATCCTCGCTACGGGCTTGCAAATTATGTTGTATGTACCTGTAAAATATTAAAACACAAAAAATACTGAAAATCAAAATTTAAAAATGCAACTCCGAGATAGAATTACAGAAACTGAACAAAAATCCATCCAAAATAATTAAAGTACACAAGTAAAAGATGTAAAAAATCGGAGAAAGCTCATCAAATTATATAATTTACCTGATATCGATGTTGTGTGATCAAGAACCGAAGGAGCGCTGAGATTTCGCCTGGTTATTTGCCCAATTTTTCCACGTAAGTAATATTTGTCGTAATGGTCTCTCAATTCTTTGGCCGTTCGTGAGCTATTGCCAACTGCTTCCACAACGTCGTCCCTACGAAGTGTAAAGAAAGAGTAAAGGAAGCATTCAAGTATACAATAGGGTACAGTCAGGGTCGTATTTAGAGTAGTGCGGAGCATACTTGGGCGTGGGGGAGGGTTTGGGGAGTATGTACCCCCAGAAACCAAATAACCCCCGGAATTCAATTTTTGAATTTATTTTGTTTCTTCGCCATACCACCATTTTTAAGGCCATTTTTTGACGTTTAAAGAAATCTTGCACCCCCACACCCCAGAACTTTGGTGCTGCCCACCTATGGTGCGCAAGCGATCGTCCCTCCCCTTAGGTCAAAAATATTTCTACAGGTAAGATAATGCACGGGAAAATGGAATAATTGTACGTTTTTGTCATAAAATCTTCCGATTTCCGACGCTTCGCGCCAGATAGGCTGTATTTTCCAAGATTTTGTTGCAAGCGCGACTGAAAAATGACGCTTTTTATGGTCATTGTTAGAAATGCCAATAAAATACGTCCTCGACGCGTGCCCATCAATTTTTACATTAAAAAAAAACTTTAGAAAAATTTTGGTCTCATCATCACTATTGTTATGCTGTGCACTGCATGACTGCATGAATAGTCAGTCATCCCTGAAACTAAAAATTTATAACGCCACTTTTTGGTGTTTCTAATGATATCTCGAAAAAATGAGAAAAAATCAAGTAAATTCAACAGAATATGGTCAAAAAAGAGTGTATGCCGTGAAGCGTTGAAAATCAGTCACTCTAGAGCCAAAAGATCGCTAAAAACACTTAAAACATCGGCTTTTATACGAATTATTTGGAAAATTAAAAATTCTGAGTTAGGGAATGTGAAATATTAAAAAAATAATACCAAGTCCAAGATCATGTATGGAACGGACCCCTATCTACATATATGTAGGCTAGTAAGGAATAAATAATTTTTGATTATATATATACGTCACCAACGAGGATTTGGAGTATATCATAAATGCAGCGGCTCGAAATTTTTGGTTGGGGGTTGTTCTGATTTTCAAGGGGTGGGGGGGGGGTTAATGACCTCCGAATTTAGACCAAAAACGGCCAAAAAATACCAAAACGACCAAAAATTAAATTTTTTCCAGAAATCAGGGGGGTTGGTCACAAATTTTCTGGCTTTAGGGGATAAGGGGACGATGAAGTTTGGGTGGGGAATCCCCCATCCCCCATTACATGTGTGGAGTATGCATGTACACGTGCGAGTAAACATATCACATTAGAAGTCAAGCGATAGCAAGGCTGATCGTTTCTCCGGATACTTCAACAAATCCTCCGCGATTTTTAAATCTTAAAAATTGGAATGTTTTTTTAATCCTAATGAAAATAAGCAAAGAATCGTTACAGTATTTTTATTATTTTTATTCGGCAAATACGAAATATAATTAATAGCAACCAATGCGTCGTGATTCCGATTACCAGTTGCCCAAATTAAATCGTTCGACAGCTTCTAACAATGCAATTTCTTCAGTAGAACGCCACGGATCAAACACTGGCGAATTATCATTGAAAATGCATTTTCCGCCTGTGTTCTAAAAAAAGCAAAAAGAAACAATACACTTATTAAGGTAACGAAGCTGATTAAATTAATATACTAAGCACTGTGCATAAACTTATCACGTAGCATTCCAGACACCACAGAGACCAGACATGCACAGCATGGAAATACTAGGGGAGGGGGTGAAATTTTAAAGCCTTTTTGGGCCCAAAAACAGTGGGTATGCTTAAAAACAGTTTTTCAGCGTTTCTGACGATGCTCTATCTTTCTAGAGCGTGAAAACATTAAAAAATTTCGGAAAAAATCAGAACAAAGTGAACAAAATATAGTCCAAACCCAGTTTTTTTGTACTAGGCAAATATTTTTTCCGATGTACAAAGACTTTTCAATACCGTCTTTGTACATGCATACGAAAATTGCAAAAAAGGTATGAAATTCGCAAAAATTTTGAATATTTATGTGTTCTATATATCTTTGAACTGGCAGAAATTGCTTTTCAAAAGAAAAAATGTCTAATTTTCTGGCGCTTCACGCAGTTTTTAAGACGATTCTTGGTGATTTATGTATGCCCTCAGAGACCCAGAAATTAGCTAAAATATACTACCAAAGGTCGAACAACTCTGTTTTTACCACACTAAAATCGCTACTGCACCATATTAAAGAACCCAAAAATTTGTATGTACAAAATGTACGAAGACTTTTGGGGACCATCTTGGTACATGTAAAAACGGATCTTGTACAAAAAATACTGTTCCAAACATGAGTATAATGGCACGAAGCGCCGAAGATTTGGCACTTTTGAGCAAATAGATAACTAAAAACGCTTTTAATAGCATCTTTTCTACAAATTTTTTTGAAAATTTTCGGTAACTTTCAAAAAATCGCCAACTATCAGGGGGAGGGGGTGGAAAAATTTTTGCGAGGGTTGAAGATTTTTCTAGGAGGGGCTGAACCCCTAAGATCATGTATATATGCTTATAATCCTTCATATCTTTTAAATCAGTCTAATTATTTAGTCTAAATCAGTTTTTTCGATATAAAATAGTTTTTCAAACATTACTGACATCAAACCTGTAATATGGAGCAGCATGCACGATTCGACCAATGAGATTAACGATTAATACTCTGATTCAACAGAATCGACAAATTTTTAAAAATTGCCTGCAAGTTTGATCAAGTGGAGTACCCAGTTTTTTCAGCCTCTTCGCCGAAATTCTTTATATGTACTAGTTTTAATCAAAGACACATTTATGTACACTTTAAATTTGAAACTAACGATAGAGAATTCATAGTTTTTGGCTGAAAAATTTGTCAAAAAATTTAAGATCAATCATGCACAGCACATTTTAAATATAGTCAAAGTTCGCAATTTTCCGATATGTACGAAAACTTCGCATAAAATTGTATGTATGTAATCTGGCTCACATTCAAAAGCCTATGATTCCAAATTTTATCTATATGCATTACTAACATGCACATTATTTGAAAAACATGTATAGGTTTGGTTTTGGAATTGATAAAGAGCAACGACATACATAACCAGTTGCAATGTCCCCACATCACTGTCGACCGACAATGAGCCGGATTTATTTCGCAACGTGCCAAAGGGTCCATAAGTTGCAAATTTACTTTTGTAGTTTTGTTCATTAACTATTGTAACAATATTTTTCGTTCGGTGGTCAATATCCTTCTTAAATTAAGCTTCAATATCAGTAAATATACTGCAAAAATGATTTAATTAGGAGAGATAAAGATAACTTGCAAGAGACAACACGACACATAAATCCTCTCGAGCAAAGCAAAAGTAAAAATTGCTGTTTTTTCCTTTCGTAAAACTTCTGCTTTTGTCCAGTTATGCATATCACACATCCAAATGGAAAACGCTTGAACAGGTTTTCAAAAAGCAGCAACGAAATAATATTTATGTATCGTAAATTCTATTAAATATATTCACTCACTACAATTTTGTATGGGTGAATCCGTTCATGACAGCTGAATTCGGCTCCGCACGAGAAGCACTCAAGGCACAATTTGATATCATCGCATTTCGTGCAGTAGATATGAATCATTCCTAGTCTCTCGGTACAATTTGAACATGGATATTCAGCCATATCAGGATTCATTATGAGATCCGCAAAGACAATTCTGTTAACAAATCAGCAAGGTAAATCATAAAACGCTTGTGGAGTTCAAGTATGGAATTTAAAAAAGGACTTTTCTCAATTCTTCTGTCACCGTTATGTTTTAAACAACTTGAGGCTCGAGTTTTGGATGATTGAGTGTCAGTGAAGCGCTGGACAATTTTGATAGTGTTGCCCGATTCCAGGAAGAATTTTCGGTCTTCCTTTTCTAAGTAAGCACAAAAACTGTCTTGCAGCACTTCAAGTTTCTCAAAATCGCCTGAACCTGATTTTCTGAAACCTCAAGTAAGGGTAGCACCCCCTCTACCCCATATGCCCACGTGTTTCGGAACCAAAATTGGGCTCATTTTATGAAATTTCTAACGTTACGATTCAACTTTGAGATGCTTTTCTTACAGTTTTCCGGAGCACTGCCCTGGACTCCGTGGGGGCACTTCAGCGCGCCACTCCAGACCTAGAAGAGAGGGTGTCCCTTGGATTAAGGTATATGGGTCGCAAAATTTACGTTTTCAGGTAATTCATTCTTTGGTCCCCTTGTTTTTTAAAAATTCCCCATCCCCCTGTAACAAAATCCTGGATATGCGCTTGTCTGTGTAACACAATTGACAATTGGCGCTTTCTAGTTTAACACTGTGAGTATGATTAAGTAATCAAAAAATCAACAATCCATTACAGAAGATTTGTATGACAAATTAATTTTGCAATCAATTTTGAACTTGTAAAATGGAATCAAAGGCTTTTTGAAAATCTGAATAGTCCATACAGGATCTTTATTATCAATATCTTTTACGATGTAATCAAAGTAGTATAGCCTTTCCGATCCAATTCACATGATTTTTTTGTAAAAAACCGAATGAAAACCTATCCTGGTAACCAGGCCCGTAATCAGGATTTCGTTTCGGGGTTGGAGGGCACGATCAAAATTTTTTAAACATGAGGGAGAACCAAAGGACATAGGCGTAGCCGGATTTTCGCCAGGGGTGGAGGTGGGTAATCTAAAAAAAATTTTTCGCCTAAAAACCCATAAAAAAGGGCGGAGGCCTTAAAATAACATGTTTTTCGCCTTTTCACATCGTCCTGCACTATTTAAGCAATAGAAAATTAATTTTTTTTATTGAAACTGTTTTCAGTCTTTGACGTAAAATGCTTATTATGCGCTCGGAGCGCTAATTTCCTTGACTTTTACTGTAATTAAACGATAGAAAGTATCGAAAGATAGAAGAAATCGGCGCAAAGAGGCATAAGCTTAGCCAGGATTTTTGCCAGAGGGTCTGAAAATGCTTTTATATCAAAAGCACATGAAAAGGTATAAAAATGCGTCCTGGACGTATAATAATGTCTTTTTTTGACTATTCACATCGTTTTGCTACAATTAAAATGTAAAGAAAAAAAAATTTTTTTTTTGAAAATTTACACAATGCAGCAGACTTTGCAAGTTTTACTATTCGGTTAGAATTTTAGATTACAGAGAATGCAATGATAAACATTTTTTGGGGCTGAGGGGGTCTGGGGTGGCGCGTTTAAGCGCCTCTTCCCAGTGGGGTCCAAGGAAGAGTCCCGAAAAATTTCGCAAAATTAAGCACTAAATTATTGAATTTCAACGTCAAGGTTTTTACAAAATCGTCCGAATCACGGTCCTTAATTCAGATGATAAATAGATAAAATAGACTGGCGCGAAGCGCGGAAATTTCCTGATATTTCTATGCTAGAATGACTGAACAAATTCTTGAAAAGTATGGCGTGCGAATTTTTTATAGACTTGTCATGTTCCCTATGCTGAGCAGCTTTTAAAAACGCAATCTGCACGAGGCACACGAATTTTCTCCGTGCTTTCGAATTTCTATTGACTAGAAATGTTTGCAAAATAGGTACTTCATCCTCTCATGGCAGCAAACGCTTTATAATTCTTTGTTTGTTGCAATTCAGTTAGCATAATAGCCAAAACTAGAATGAATCGGCGCGAGGCGCCGAATTTTAGGTTTATTCTCAGCAAATCTTCGCAGAACAGCATTACGCAAACGCCCAGCTTTTTTCAAAAAATTCAAATATTTTTCCAGAGGAGGGAATCCTCCCTACTGGTTACGCCAGTGCCAAAGGATGAATTGAAAAAGACGTTGTACGACCACTAGAGCTGAACACTTTGTAAATTTTGCTACCCAGATGCTTTTAATATGGTGTGAGTCCTTAGACATCCTCTTAAACAATTCTAATTTTCTGCATTAAAACTTTGCAAACAGAAGACATAGATGAAAAACACGCTTTAGATTGTAAAATTGTTTGCAATTTCTGGCTAAAAAAAAGCAAAGGGCATAGAAAAGGGAAAATTATTCCCGTAATTTATTTGGGGGGGCATGTGCCCCTTATCCCCTGGATACGGGCCTGCCTGCTGGCTGGCAACTACCTGAAGCCAACTCAAAATTGAAAACCGAAAGGAAACATAAGAACCAGCGAAGCGAAGCCCTGTACAAAATTTAAGGCAAATTTCAGCAGAAACAAGCGAATCTCAGATTTTTATGATAACAGCAACAAATTTTTGCTAAGTTGACAGAAAAAAACCTAGTTGTATCTAATGATCGACCGGGGCCCCGGCTACCCCGGCCATTTTTCGGCATCCCCGGTCCCGGCCGGAGCAAAGGTCAAAAAATGGCCGGGGCCGGGGAAAAATTTAGTGTAATTCGTATTTTGTACAGGATGTGATACTGCCAGTTATTTATCAATGGGCAAGTGTTGATTTTGTGAAATAAACTGATTCGACCATATGTATACTTAAACCTACTTATATATTTGCTACTGTGTATAAATCAGCTTTTACTGAATAGATGTTCAGGACAATCTGCATTTTTCGATTCCTTCGCTTGACTAATCAAACCAAATGCTACTTTTATCTCATTTATTCGTAGCTAGTGGCTAAAAGATTTAGATTTGACGTTATATTTCTAGGTGGAAATCGTACCTTTTCAAAAAAACAATTTTACAAGGAACACTTTTACATTTAATTGAATGGGAACCGCCTGCTTTAAAACGCGTTTCTTGTGTAATAGTTATTAGAACGGAAGTCAATTATAGGCGAATGTAAACTAAGCTGCAGAATTACATTCGATCCGATAAACTATATAGGTCTCATTAACTACGTCCAATACCTATTCCGCCCAATCGCTACATCTCGGTGATTCCACTACTTCTGTTACTGGTTTTGTTAATAACGATGATTACTTTTGTTTTTCACCGGAACTTTTTCATTCACAGTCTTTGCTTCTTATTTTAACTTGCTTGGAAAATTTATGCAGTTAGGGCATTGACTGTGTGACTCGCTCTCAGGAAAGAGTGAAATAAAAAACAAATTCTAAAGTGCCCTCGCACCGTAAAAACGCATGATATGCTTTGAGAACACGATTTTTAAGCATTTCTGATGATGCTCTTTCTTACTAAAACATAAAAACACGAGACAATTTCGAAAAAGTGCATTGAATTGACCAAAATATATTTAAAAAAAATGACTATTTAATGACAATTTTGACAATTTTGAGCCATTTAAACGCTAAAAACGGTTAAATCTAGATACTTCCTATGAATTTTCTAAGAAAGTGTGAATTCTGGGAGGGGGGTAAAAAAATTTTTTGCGGAAGGTGAAAATTGGGGGGGGGGGCGAAAACCCCCCATGATCATGTATGCTCGCTTCTATAAGTTAGCTCTCAAAAAATACCTCAGACCACCTATTAGATCTGTGACCAGCGAACGCGAATTCAAGTCAGCTCGTGATTTAGCTAATGGTTCAAGAATTTAATTGAAGCCAGAAAATCTTCAGAAGCTCTTATTTCTAAAGCATAAGTTGCAAGCAGTTGGATTCAATACATAGAAGCTCCAAAGCACTTAGGCTGATGAACATGTAGAATGCGGCGCAAGCAGCAGCAGCAAGTGAAAATTCAAATAATATTGAGTGTGATAATAGCAGTGACATATAATTTATTGATGATTCGAACAATTAAACACTCGACTAAATCTTTCTTGCGATACAAATAGTAATAAAACTTGGGAGTACCTTAAGAATATGGTACTTTCAGTATACGAAGCAATAAACTTCAGAAAAGCGAATTTTCTCTCTCAGTACTTAGAACATGTTGAAAGAAAGCGCGGAAAAAAATTTTCATCCGTCTATGATCAATATTACAAAAGCTATGGATCTCGTTAATTAGCCTCTTCTCGGGCCTCTAAAAAAACCATTTTCATGTTTTTGGCTTATAACTTCAGAACAAATAGCATTGAAGAAGACAGCAAACATCTATTTTTGACAGCTGCCCTAGGCCTATAACTTGCTGCATGGAAGAATTTTTAAGCGCCATATTTCATAGCAAGCTTGCATGAAATACGAAATTTTAAATAAAAACCACATTTTCCTAAAAAAAACCATGGGAACTAAAAAACCACCCCCAAAATGTTATGCGAAGTGCATGGTTAGCAGCGTAAAACAGTTAGTTGACCTTGAATGATCGAAATTTCGAAAAAAATTCATTTTTTACGATATTTCCGTTCATTTTATCACATTTATACAAAAATCAATAATTTTTTCTGAATTCCATTAAAAGTTCTATAAATTTCGCAAATAAAGTCTTCAAGTGATAAAAACGACTCTAGGTAAGTCTCTTTTACATCCTCTGCAAAAAATCAGTGCAAAATTATGCAACTTGATGAAAAGTAATTTCGTTGCCATGGCAACGTATACTTAGCATTGGTCTTTTTCTAGGTTACAGTGGTTTTTTTAAGGTTACAATCGAACTTTTTTGGCAGTTTTTGGGGTGATTCTTATTTTTTGTGAAAAATAAATGTCAGGGATCATGGAAGGTGCTACGAGGCTCATTCCTGCTAAGTTTTGTAAAAATTGGCGCTGGTTTTTTTAGGTTACAACTAGTTTCTTTTAGGTTTGGCTTTGAAGGTATACTGTAGCTATGTGGATGACATGGGAGAAATAAATTTTTTCTGACATTAGTCTGCAAGGGAGCCTAACGTGAAAACATAAAAGATTCCACCAAATATGAATACATGTAGAAATACTGACCCTCAAAGATGCTTTAAAAAAATCATAAAAATGGCAATTTTTAGGAACTTTTCGACAAATTTATATCTCAAGTTCATGAATGATCCGGAAAGCGACCAGGGGTCAGTTGTAATCCTCACGGCATAGCTTGTTCGCCAGTATAACATCATCAGTCATCCCCTTTTGGTTATGGAAAAAACGGGTGGTTTTTTTAGGTTACTAATCGACTGGTTTTTTTTTAGAGGCCAGCACTATAAGTATTTGAAGATTCAAACAGCTGAATGCAGAATCACATGCAGATACCCAATTTACGTCGACCTAAGCATCTATACATCGACCCGAGCATCTATACATCGACCCGAGCATCTATACATACCTAAGCATCTATACATCGACCTAAGCATCTATACATCAATCTAAACATCTATACATCGACCTAAGCATCTATACATCGACCTGAGCGGGAGCGACCTCGACCTAAACAGCTTAAAACACCTTTTTAGATATACTAAGCCTAAGCCTTAGTATAATAGAAGCAAAAACATAGATTTTTGCATATCTTGTCAAGTAAAACCGAAAAAACAAGCAAAAAAATATGAAAAGTTTCTAAAGTATTTTAAAATTTCAAACAGCTTTTCGCGCCATCTCCCATTCGGCTAAACTTTACTTTATGGTGTGAACGGAAAACTTGCAGATGTACGTGGAAAGGAACGATATTGATTGAAGTGGGGAGGACATGCAAAAAGAAAATGCGGAAAAAAATTATATGAAAAACGGACCAATATTGGTGAAGATAGAGTTACTCAAGATATAGCTACATTAAAGTGAGGTATTTTACAGTTTACCAAAAATGTTCCGAATTTGGGCTGCAAACACATGTATCTGACATTTTCAAGGTCGCTGATTACGAAAAAAATAACTTTTATTGCACGGAAAAAATTTTGTTTAAAAATTTTTAAATTTGAATAAACAATTTTTTGCATGTTCTTTCTGTCTAGATATGTGAAAATTCAAGTTTCTGCTTGAAAGACGCTAAGGACGCTTAGGCTTAGGCTTAGTTTCTATGAGAAGGTGTTTTCGGCTGCTTAGGTCGAGGTCGCTCCCGGCTTTAGGTCGAGGTGTAGATGCTTAGGTCAACGTATAGATTCTTAGGTCGATGTATAGATGCTCAGGTCGATGTATAGATGCTTAGGTCGACCTAAGTTGGGTACATGTTATTCTGCATTCCACTGTTCGAATCTTCAAATGGTTGGAACTTTAAGATAATCCAAAAATGCTGTTTGAATCGTAATTAAGTAGAAATCTTTAATTGGATCTAAAGAATGCTAAAAATGATTAAATTTAAAAAAAAATTTCTTGAAAATTTGGGAAAAAATTACAAAAAAATTTTGGCTAAACTTAAGAATATGGTACTTTTAGAAAAGGAGCAAAACGAAAACGGAATGCCAAAATTTTATTGCTAAAATGGTAGAACATGATAAATTGAAGCGCGGAAAAAAATTTGGTGAAAATCTGAGCCATACTTGCAAAGTTGCAGGCAACTCTCTATGTGAGTGTTGGGTGGGACGATTAAACGGCTCGATCCAAGGACTTACACATTTGTCAAAAATAAATAATATGGGCTGAAATTACGGGAGGATGCATAGCAATGAAGGAGAAGAAAGAAAAAAAGGCACGAAAAGATGTTTGAAATTTTGAAAAACTTAAAAAAAATTTTTCATATTTTTTTGCATGTTTTTTCGGTTTTACTTGACAAGATATACAAAAATCTAAGTTTTTGCTTCTAATATACTTAGGCTTAGGCTTAGTATATCTAAAAAGGTGTTTTAAGCTGCTTAGGTCCAAGGTCGCTCCCGCTCAGGTCGATGTATAGATGCTTAGGTCGATGTATAGATGCTTATCTCGATGTATAGATGTTCAGGTCGATGTATAGATGCTTAGGTCGATGTATAGATGCTTAGGTCGATGTATAGATGCTTAGGTCGACGTAAATTGGGTATCTGCATGTGATTTTGCATTCAGCTGTTTGAATCTTCAAATACTTAGGTCGAGAAGATGCTTGCTTAGGTCGAGAAGAGGCTAATTAACGAAACCCATAGCTTTTGTAATATTGATCATAGACGCACGAAATTTCTTTTCCGCGCTTTCTTTCAACATGTTCTAAGTACTGAGCGACAAAATTCGCTTTTCTGAAAATTATTTCTTAGTATTCTGAAAGTACCGTATTCTTAAGTTACTCCAAAATTTTTCTCTAATCTTGGTTTCCGCGCAGTATAACTTAATTTTTTGTAATCTGCGACCTTGAAAATAGCAGGAAAATATTAATTAGTAAAAATTGGAAACTTTTGATAAAACTGCTAAAATTCCTTAAAGTGGCTCAAAATGGTGGAGTATATTGAGAATAAGGTGACCTTGTCAAATTTTCAAAAAAACGTGATTTTTTGCCTTTTCAAACGATAATCTTTAACTTAGAGGTCGAAAAAACTGTCGGAAAACCATGTGAGAGAAAAAATAAATTTCCGAAAAAATTTTTGTTCAGGATTTTTTTCACTCTCATGGTTGACAGATCGTGTTTTCAACATCTACGTTATAGATTATTGCTTGAAAAGGCATAAAATCACGTTTTTTTGAAAATTTTTACCTAAGTATTAGCATCTATACATCGACCTGAGCGGGAGCGACCTCGACCTAAGCAGCTTTTAAACACCTTTCAAGATATACTAAGACCTAAGCATCTATACATCGACCTGAGCGGGAGCGACCTCGACCTAAGCAGCTTTACACACCTTTTCAGATACACTAAGCCTAAGCCTAAGTATAATAGAAGTAAAAAACGGCAATATTGAGAATAGCCCAGTTCGTCTCAATTAATTTGTTATTCTTAAACACATGAAGTTCAATAGCCTGTAACTCGGTCAATAATGCCGACCGACACCTAATTCTTTCTTATTTGAATTCCTTGACCCTTAATTAGATTAAATCATCCATGCAAAGTTAATTTCTAGGAGGTAACCTTATTCTCAATATTAGCCAAAATGGTGAATGTCGAAGTACTTATGATGTTTGAAGTACCGTAACTCTGTGAGTTTTGTATGGATTTGGTTTGTTATTTCTTTCCGCGTCTTTTAGTGACACAAAGTATCGTTTTTGCGCAATTGTATGGTAGTTCTGCCGGAATGGCGCAAAATCGGTTCAACCATATTCTTCGAAAACTCCTTTCTTTCTTCTCCTTCGTTGCTATGCTTCCTCCCGTATTTCAACCCATATTATTTATTTATGACAAATGTGCAAGTCCTTGGATCGAGCCGTTCAATCGTCTTACGTATTATGTAGATTGTGTATTATGTTCACATTGACAATGCATTTTTATTTACTTTTATGTGTTTTCTTTAATACTTTTACCGAATAAATTTTCTTCTTCTTCTTCTTCTTCAAGCACTCAAATAGAGAGTTGCCTGCAATTTTGCAATTATGGCTCAGATTTCCACCAATTTTTTTCCGCGCTTCAATATATCATGTTCTACCATCTTAACAAAAAATTTTGGCATTCCATATTCGTTTTGCTCCTTTTCTAAAAGTACCATATTCCTAAGTTTAGCCTATGCGATGCCACACACTGCTCTACTCTTCATGACAATTGACAATACTATTTTTCAACATTTAGGGTGCTTTATATACCGTAATTTCGGAACGTAAAAAAAACCTCCCAAACTTGGTTCACGAGTAGGAACTTTTTTCGAACTTCGAGTGTTTTTAATTTTTGCATTGAGAAAAATAAAAATCAAAATTTCTAAAAGTTGTGGGATTATATATAAATTTTTTTAGTCACAGTACTTTAGAGCCCTTCGTTTATTTAGGCAACTGTAAATCTTTTCCAATGTTTACGAAAATGAATCTCGCTCAAAATTCATTTGAACAATGAAACTTATTGCAGACAAATGCTGTGAAATGTGTCACATCTACAAACTTGTCTTCTTCGTTAACGAATTACCGCAGACAGCGAGCTGAAGCTGGCAATAATTGTGGGTCATTCATTTGACTTGCTTCGCAAGCATTCTAAATTCTAATTATTTTTTAGTCTGATAATTATTTGAACGCGTTTTCGTTATCTGTTGTATTTTCGATTGCATTGTGACTTTTAGTGACAGATTGTATAGTTGATTGATTGACCGATGAATAAAATAATTTATTGATCGATTGATTATGTGAATAATTAATTAATTGTTTATTTTATGTGCTATTCGAGAATTTGACTCTTTGCGCACTATTAGAGAACTGACATCAAAGCAGTACCTCAGGTTAGAATCAACACATTATTTAATACGAAATAAGTAGTACTGTAGAAAATGACTTAATAGAAGTCAACATTAACAAAGCACCGTTCTTTCCACCTAACGAAGAAAAAGGCAAGACACGAAGGAAAAGAATTGAATTAGCATAGCCAAGATTTTTAGCCTGGGGGAGGGGTGAATTCAGAAAAATTTGTTTTAGCTAAAAAAACCCTTAAGATGTCTAGATAAATCATAGTTTACTAACCTGGATTTAAATATGTTCAGATTGGGGGAAGATACAATGAAGTCAGGAATATCGTTCCAAACTGCGATGTATTAAAATGTATTAAAAGCGGTTTGTCATAACGATCGCTTAAATAAACTGTCTTTAGAACGTCTCGAATTACGCCGTATTCGTTTTGCTTTGTGTTTGTATTTTCAAATTATTACTGGACAGTCTCATATTCTTCATGACGATTTTTTCGCTTTCAATGACAATTGTACTCGCTCCGCCAATAATTTTAAGCTTATTGTCCCTCTGGCTCGCTCCGATATTCTCAAGTACGATTTCGGTCATAGATACTTAAATCTGTGGAATTCGCTTCCAAATGATGTTGTAAATTCACCTAATCTGGAAATTTTCAAACGCAAACTCAATACTGTCGATCTGTCTATTGTTTTACAGGGGCGTGCGTAAGTTGTCACCTTCGTGACTGCATGTCCCTATTGCTAACGTTGTAGTTAATCAGTCTTTTTCAGATTATGTGCGTGTTACCAGCGGTGTCGTCCAAGGAAGTGTCCTTGGACCTACGCTCTTTCGATTTTATAAATGATATATGTGATACTATTTATAGTACGGTTTATATGTTCGCTGATGATATCAAAATTTTCAATATTAGTCGTAACTGTAAATTATTACAGTCTGATTTAGATAAGATTATTGACTGGACAATTACATGCGATTTACTTATTTCTCGAACCAAAAGTCAAGTTCTATATTTGGGTGATAATAATCAAAAAGTTGTTTATAGACTAAATGGGGAAATTATTTCTAGTGATCTGTTTGTCCGTGATTGAGGAGTTTTGATTCCTAGAAATTTAAAATTTAAGGAACATTATAATTCTTTGATTAAAAAAGCTTTCTCTAGATGTATTTCAAAATTATACGCAAATCATTTTTTCGCGTGATAAATGGTAACCTTGTTAAAACTTATAGCTGTTATGTTAGACCTTTATCAGAGTACTGTTGCAGTGTATGGAACCCCTCTTATCTTAGGGATATAGATCGACTGGAAGCTGTTCAACGTAGATTCACTAAATATACTTTTGGTTATAATAATATTCTTTCTTACTAGGATCGTTTAACACGACTTAAATTGTGCAGACTTGAATGAAGACGCTTGCAGATTTGTCTGTGTATGATGTATCAAATTATTTGACATAAATCATGTTTGGAAGCTGATGATTTTTTTGTATTTAATCATAAATATTACCCGTAGCATGAATAGATTTAAATTAGTTATACCTATTGTACATTCTAATTTAGAAAAGTTTGATTTCTTTTACAGATGCATCGCAGTTTGGAACGATCTTCCTGACTTCATTGTTTCTTCCCTAACCTAAACATATTTAAATCTAGATTAGCAAACTTTGATTTATCTAGATATCTTGTGGGGCGCGCGTAAAACTTGTCATTCCATTGACTCGCATGTCCCTTTACTAATTCGTAATTGCATTTATTATATATCTTGTCATTTTGTATTTTAACAGTTGATATTAGTAATAAAATTTTCTTTCTTCTTCCTTCTTTATGTGTGTCATTTAAAATATTGCATTTTTATCGAGTTTAATCAATTTTTTGTATTTTTGTGTTTTCCCAGACGTTGCAATAAATGCTTTTTGTTTTGTTTTTGTTTATTTGTGAAAGAAATCAAACTTTTTCTAAATTAGAATGTACAACAGGTATAACTAATTTGAATCTATTAATGCTGCGGGTAATATGATTGAATACAAAAAATTATCAGCTTCTAAACATGATTTATGACAAATAATTTGATACATCATACACAGGCAAATCTGCAGGCGTCTTAATTCAAGTCTGCACAATTTAAGTTGTATTAGACGATCCTCGTAAGAAAGAATATTATTATAACCAAAAATGTATTTAGTGAATCTACGTTGAACAGCTTCCAGTCGATCTATATCACTAAGATAAGAGGGAGTCCATACACTGCAATAGTACTCTAATAAAGGTCTAACATAACAACTATAAGCTTTAACAAGGTAATACATTTATCACGCGAAAAAAATGATTTGCGTATTAAAATACATGAGAAAGCTTTTTTAATCAAAGATTTATAATGTTCCTTAAATTTTAAATTTTGGGAAATCAAAACTCCTAAATCACGGACAAATAGGTCATCACTAGAAATAATTTCCCCATTTAGTCTATCAAACAATTTTTGATTATTTTTACCCAAATATATATAGAACTTGACTTTTGGTTCGTGAAATAGGCAAAGCCCATGTAATTGCCCAGTCAAAAATCTTATCTAAATCAGACTGTAATAATCTATACTTACGACTAATATTGAAAATTTTGATATCAGCGAACATATAAACCGTGCTATCACATATATCATTTATAAAAATCGATAAGAGCGTAGGTCCAAGGACACTTCCTTGGACGACACTGCTAGTAAGAGGCACTTAATCTGAAAAAGACTGATTAACGCGAACACATTGAGAACGATTAAACAAATAAGCCTTTAACCATGTAAACAAATTACCGTTTATTCCATATCCGTTTAACTTAATAAGAAGTTTTCCAATATTTACTCTATCGAAAGCTTTAGAGAAATTTAAAATGGATTATATTAAAAGTTTATTCTTTAGCTAACGACTGAATCCATGAAAATTTATACTTTAACAATTGTGTTTCACAATATTTATTCTTTTGAAAACCAAACTGAAAATGAGATATTAGTTCATTGACCTTAAGAAAGTTTAACAATTGACTATTAATAATTCTTTCCATAATTTTGGCAATAGAACAACAAAGAGAAACGGGCCTGTAATTATCGACTAATGCTGGATCCCCTTTTTCCAAATTGAAATAACATGTGCCATGCTCCAAAGCTCAGGAATATTTCTAGACAGAAAAGATACAGTGAAAATACTAACTAACGGCTTTACTATTTGAAACGACAATCTTTTTAAAAAGATTGCAAATGCCGTCAGGGCCAACTGCAGTTGAATTATTCAGATGGTTAATGGCTTCCGATACGCGATCCTCATTAAAAACGACGTCAGAAAGCGAAAAATCACGGCGCTTCTGAAACAGAAAATTCGCGTTAGTAATGTCATTAGAAAACACAGAAGCGAAATAATCATTAAAAATATTAGCCTTGCGTATTCAATCGGTTATAACATTATTATCAGAAAATGTTATACGGAGAAATTTCATTGCGCTTTTTTAAACTATTATTTACTAAAGTATAGAAAGCTTTAGGATTATAGTGTATATAAATTGTACAGGCCCCGGCTCATCTTTACTGTACAGCTATCAATTTTTCAAAGCTTATGCTCTGGTTCGTCTCTGACCAGTTTTAGGAGGGATGGGCGTAAACTACCTCCAATTTCAGGTCAAAAACGACCGAAAAACAATTAAAAATGGTCAAAAAAGGCAAGTTTTGAGGGTACAGATTTTCTAGCTTTTCTAGCTTTTGGGGGATGGGGACGACCAACCCTTATTCCCTGTCACATGTAAGCACATACATATAAAGGCTCCAAATTGGGGGGGGTCCCGGCCATGTTTAAAGGGGGATAATTGACCTTCAATTTTTGGCTAAAAAATGGCCTAAAAACGCCTAATACCTTAAATTCGATTTTCTTATCGTAAGTTTTCGCCTTTTTATCAGTAGTCGGTAATAATAAGCTCTGATATTCTGCTTCAACGGCGCATAAGGCCAATCGTATATCGATGTCAACAACCGGTGGTACATTGAGTACAGTTCCCGAAACGATTAATTTCGCGGGAGAAGAGGTTCATATTTTACAATTTTGGGAAAAAATTGATGCTTTCCGGACGACTTTACAACAGAGCAAAGATCGCCCGAGGTATCACTGCGTAGGCCATCTGACCTAGTTTTTTATCTTTACCTTTTTTCTTATAATTAATTATTTGCAACAACACAAAATGAAGTGCTAATGATATTTCTACTTTATTAGATAAGTATATATGAATAAGTAAACGACTTAGGCATATAAGCGACATTTTTTAAATGATGTGAGTTGCGAAGGAGTCAGTGAAATAAAACAATGTTTTTGCACGATATAAGGATCTAAGGTTTTTTCACATTCAAAAGATTTTAGTTCTCTAACATATTAGCTCATAACCCAGAGGAGCATTTAAAGCCCCACTCAACTTTTGCCGTCCCACATACCCTAAGATGTACAGTGCTCGCCACGAATGTTTACGTTTTAATATGCTCCATAGGATGATAGAGCTTGTTAAGGCTTATATGTTTAACACGTCGGTCGTGCGTGGGCTGAAATAGGACAAGCTAAATCGAAGAATGTTGTTTTTTTAAATATGTATATAGCTGAATAAGATGTTTTGAGAATTTTGTTTGAGTATTAAAATATAGTTCAATTGATCACGTTTCGAAGCATATGTGCACAAGGTCAGGGTCGGCAGGGGATAAAATCTCAGAAATCCAAAACACAAAATGAGCAAAATAGCCTATAAAACGTCTTTTCGTGGTAATTTTGCATTTTCAAACCATTTTTTAGTCCATTTTGACTGCATTAAATTACTTTTAACATTGAAAAAATACTGAAATTGATCAATTTTTGGCGCTTTTTGGGTAAATAAAAACATAAAAGTTTGATATTTTCACTGCTTTTGACATCGAAAAATGATACAGAAAACGTTCCGTTGGCTTAAAATCGCCGGACAGTACCTGTCTGGCTTACCCTTCAGCGAGGGGTAATACCCCGCTCACCCCGCTCTTTGTGCACGTGTGTTTATAAGTTTCATATGTACATTTCTTATTGCTACTATTTCCGTCTTAATCGCTCATTTATCACATACATATATTTAACAATATAATTATTAATTTTATCATTTTAATTATTTAATTGTTCGAATAATAATTGCACATTTTATCAGGTTTACGTTTTACGACGGTCCGCCTTTCGCAACCGGTTTGCCCCACTATGGACACATCTTAGCTGGCACTATTAAAGATATTGTTACTCGATTCGCTCACGGAAGCGGATTTCATGTTGAACGTCGCTTCGGGTGGGATTGCCATGGACTGCCTGTCGTAAGTGCACAACACCTCGAGTGCTTGAACCCTAGAAAGTCATTAATGGGATAAAAATGGAAAGAAAAAGAGGAAAGGAAGAATGGAAAAAATGGAATAAAATAAATATACAAACTGAAAAATGAAGCATGCTATTATTATTAGAAGAAAAACAAAAAGACGTGAGCAATAACAAGATTGTACATATACTAATCGTATACATGTATATACACATAAAATGAATTATAGTGCGAGATATTAAGAGCATTGACTATGCGCAATGACGCTATAATTATGATCGCATTTACTAAGACTGATCGATAAATAAGAGAAACAAAGAATAATTTTTTAAATAAAAATTGAAAATATTGGTAAAATTCAAGGGACTTATGTATGACACGCATGCGATTAACAATGAATGATCGGATCCTCGTTCAGAAACAAATCTACGGGATAAAAAGACATTTTTTAAGTCGTTTTTCATTTTTGGATCATTTCTGTAGTTTGTGAATAAAACAAATAAAAATTTGGTGATCTGGCAAAAAATTTGGTATTTCTATTCCTATTTTATCAAAAATCAAAAAAGTGCAGTCTTCAGTCAGTCTTGAATGCGTTAAAGATCGCATTTTCAGCACGATTTCTTCTAATTTTTAGGAGCACGAAATTGATAAGACTCTGAATATCAGAGGTCCGGATGACGTGGCTAAAATGGGCATCGAGGCTTACAATGCTGCCTGTCGTGGAATAGTTATGCGGTATGCCGGTGAATGGAGGGTAAGAGCACGGATATAATGTAGGATTAGCTTTACAGGCATACATGGGCGGCACCCAAATTCTGGGGGTGGGGGTCAATAGTGGGGTAAATCGCCAAAAATGTTACTAAAAATAGAATAATGGGGTCTACAGTGATCTGCGGGGGTTTTTCAACTTCTGGGGAGTTACAAACCCACCACGCCCATGTGTGTTTACAGGTCTAGCCTTTCACTAAACTCACTAATTTTTCTGTTTTTTAAATAAATTTCAAATTTCACACAGAAGAAAGGGGTTGGTAAGGGGTAAAAATCCAGAAATCGATATGAGTTATTATAGTGCTCGCGCTTCTTCTGGCTAGTCAAATGACGGAAATAGTCAAAATAGTAAAAAATTGCATAAAAATGGTTCAGTAGGCTAGTTTTTATCCAACACATACATGATCTTGGGGTCAGGGGTTTGAACCTCAGAGAAATTTTCAGCTCCTCCGCCCCGCAGAAATTCCCCCTTTCCCTGCAGGATTCGCGATTTTCTGAAAAATTCGCAGAAAATGTGCTGTTTTTAGCGTTTTTAGCTATCTATTTGCTCAAAAGTGTCAAATTTTCAGCTCTTCGCGCCATATACATATGTACGTACCTATATTTTGACTGTATTCTACTCAACTCACTCGATTTTTTCTGATCTTTTCTAAAAATTTTCTCATCTTTTCATGCCTTGGAAATATAGTGAATCATCAGAAACGCCGAAAAATGATTTTTTCAACGCATATCTACCAATTTTGAGCCAAAAAACACTTTAAAATTTCACCCACCGCGAAATTCTCATGGCCATGCATACCTGGTCAACAGGGTGAAAAGTTTTTTTCGGTGTAGGAATCCGTCATTAGACTCGGACGATGGATCGATTTCGATAACGACTACAAAACGCTATATCCTTGGTTTATGGAATCGGTTTGGTGGGTGTTTAAGCAATTGTTCGACAAGGGTCTCGTCTATCGGGGGGTCAAAGTGATGCCTTTTTCGACGGCTTGCAATACGCCGTTGTCGAATTTCGAGTCGAATCAAAATTACAAAGATGTCGTCGATCCTGCTGGTTTGTATTTAAATTTGACTCTTTGAAGAAATTTTTTCATCGATTTCATAGATGCGCATGGTCGAACTTTCGAGGGGGTGAAAAGCCAAAATTTGGTAGATAGCTAAGTGCTTCGTGAAAACGGTTCTATAGCCTTTTTGGGCTTAGAAAACTAGCTATATCTTGCATTTTTGGACTCACGAGCATAGCTATACCGCTTTTTTGGTCTAAAAATAGCTATTAAGCCCTTTTTGGAGGTGAAGAAATAGCTATATATCCTCTTGAAACTCAGAGAAGACAATTATTTAGCCTTTCTAGGCTCACACGGTATGTTTCTGAGTCCAAAAATGCTATAGCTAGTTTTTCGAGTCCAAAAAGCATACATGCACATAGGGGGTGAGTGGATATTAACCCCATCCCTACCGCTCCGAAGGGTCAGCCGGACAGCTACTGTCCGGCAATTTTGAGTTGATGGAACGTTTGTTTTGCATCATTTTTGAGGTTATAACAAGTAAAAATGTCAAAAATTTTTCGGGATTAGTAATTTTAAGTACTTTTTACTCAAAAAGCGCCCAAAATTGATAAATTTTTGCATTTTTTAGTGTTAAAAGCGGTATAAAGCAGTCAAAATGGACTAAAAATGCTTTTGAAATGCTATATCACCACGAAAAATCGTTTATATAGGCTATTTTGACCATTTTGATCGTTAAAACAGCAAAAAGAATCGTGAGCGTTAAATTAACCGTTTTGGATTTTCGGGATTTCACCCCCTCCCCCTGCAGACCCTGACCTTGTGCACCTATGCCAAAAAGGCTATAAATCTCATTTTCTGAGCCCAAAAAAGGCTATACAGCAATGCTTTTTCGGCCAAAATGGATGTATAGCCATCGGTTTTTCAGAGCTCAGGGGAGTAATACCCCTATCACCCCATGCTCTTGTATTATTGATTTGTTAAGTGTTTATTAGGAAATATTTAAATTACCAATGAGAAATATGTATCCTATGTTACAAAAAAACAAGTTTTTGGCCATATTAGTATGCAACATTGTAGTTTTACGCTGAAAGTTGCTTTTTTCTCAGTGCCGACCTGTTTAACTCGCTCTTTATATAATACCAAGTTTTTTCAATTAATTTTTCAATTTATCCGAGGCTTGCTTCTAGTCCTTTTGGCAAAAAGTAGAATATAATTGACAAATATAGCACAATAAAATGTAAAAATAAATAGGGAAAATAATTCTGGGACCTCAAAAAATTTGTAATTTTCCGCTATTTTCTGTTTAGCCGCCACCCATTTTCGTGGATAAAATTGACTCGTGTTTTGAATTGAAAGGTAAATGAACCAAAATTCATTTTATGGCTCAATTTGTATTCGGAGAGGATACATAAATGCCAATTTTCGGGCGTTTCGCGCCCTTTTCAGGCAACTTTTAGTATATATTTGCCGTAAGGAACCCATAAATTTATTAAAATTGGA
Source organism: Mermis nigrescens (assembly GCA_036768485.1). Taxonomy (NCBI): domain Eukaryota; kingdom Metazoa; phylum Nematoda; class Enoplea; order Mermithida; family Mermithidae; genus Mermis; species Mermis nigrescens. Next base: position 2,976,744 of record JAVLUZ010000208.1, on the reverse strand, counting down.
CCAGCTTTGTACTTAGATACAGCCACGTGCATAAGTCAGTACCCCCTCGTTTTATCGCAAAAAGCGCATTTTACTCACAGCCGAGCAACATAAATATTTTTAATACTCAATAGGCCTCCCTTAGCATGTACAAAATGTACAACCATACTTTTGATGCCAAAACGTATCGTGCTGATATATGTAAAGTATGACATATATATATATATAAATATATATATATATGCTCGTATATATGATATATGCATATATTTGCGGAAATAGAGTATATATATACTATATGTATATATATATATATAAAGGGCCTTGTACAAAAAACACTGACTTCGAATCATATACTCATTTTAATTATATTCTGTTCAATTTTATTCGAATTTTTTACAAATTTTATTGAAATTTTCCATGATTTTATGTTTTGTAAAGAACGAGCATTGTCCGATACGTTAGAAAACAGTGTTTTTGACGTTTTTTAACAGACATGCACGACATGGGAATTCTTGAGGGATGAAATTTAAAAGTGACTTTTGGGGTAAAAACGGTGAATAAGTGTCAAAAACACAGTTTTTTTGGCGTTTCTGACGACGCTCTATCTTTCTAGAGCGTAAAAACACAATGTTTCGAAAAATACAAAAAAATTCGATTAAATTTAGCAAAATATATTCGAAAAATAAGTGTAGGCGCGAACAGACATGTACGTGGGGGATTGAGGTTTGAGGGGTTCTGACCTGACCCCGCCCCTCCCCATATAATGGAAAAAATGGGAAAATTTGTGGGGAAAATGAGGTAAAATGAAGGCCGAAAAAACGGATGAAAAATGAAAATTTTTGTCAAAAGTGCTTCAAATTGACCGTGAACTGTGTAATAACGTAGTTTTGACGGTATTTCAGCGCTTATACCAGTTTTTGAGGTCATTTTGGCCCAAAAAAGCTCATTTTTGACCCCGCCCCAGGCTGGCTGGCGCCCACCCCAGATCGGCTATGCTGTGCATCTATGGGCATGAAAATATGGAAAATATGGAAAATGGAAAATATGGAAAAATGGGAGGATTTATAATGGAAAATGGAAAATATAGAAAAATATAAAAAAAATCATGGAAAATCAAATCGCTAGCTCTGTGGAGGGGTGTAAGAAATTTTTATGGGAGGATGTATATGGGGGTGAAAGCCCCAGATCATATACACATGGTGCTCAACACATAGTTTTTTAGCCTAAAAAAACTACAGCTATTTTCTAAAGAATTTTTCGGCCGACCTCGCAAAATTCCCATCCCATACTGTACATAAATGTATGTACACGAGCATCGTTTCGCTGTGGTCGTTAGTTTTCCGCTCGACGAAGATCCGTCGGTGCATTTATTGGCCTGGACGACGACTCCGTGGACTTTGCCGAGCAATTTGGCCCTTTGCGTCAATCCGACTATGTTTTACGTTAAATTGCGCGACAAAAAGACTCAAAAAAATTTCGTTTTGATGGAAGAACGATTGGATATTTTGTATAAAAAATCGGGGTGCGACGAATTCGAAATTTTGGACAAATTTTTGGGCAAAACGTTGGAAGGCAAAACGTACGAGCCACTTTTCCCCTATTTCCATCGATTGAAAGGCGAAAGAAACGCGTTTCGTGTGTTGTGCGACGATTACGTGACGTCGGAAAGTGGCACGGGTATAGTGCATCAGGCGGCTTATTTCGGAGAGGTGCGTATTCTATTCTACAGTAAACCCGTAGGCATTCTATTCACGTAACGGCTCGAAATCTTGGGTGGGAGATCCCCGGCCATTTTTAGGGGGGCTAAATGATTGACTAATTTTTGGCCAAAAACAGTCAAAAAACATGTGAAAATGATCAAAAAGTTCAATTTTCCTTGAAAAATAGGGGTCTAAAATTTTTTGGCTTGGGGGAGGTGGGGGGATAACAAACCTTGGGTGGCAATCTCCCTGTTATGTACGTGTCTGCCCTTGAGAATCAAATTTCGGACAATTTGTGAGAAAAATGTAAATCTGTCGTCAAACCAGTGTTTTTTGTACAAGGTCCGTTTGTACATGTACAAAGATGGTCCCTAAAAGTCTTTGTACATTTTGTACACATCAAATTTTTGGTTACTATAATATGGTACAGTAGCGATTTTAGTGTGGCAAAAACCGAGTTGTTCGACCTTTGGTAGTGTATTTTTTTGCAAATTTCTGGGTTTTTGAGGGCGAAAATCATGAATAATCATCTCAGAAACTTGACATTTTTCCTTTCAAAATGCAATTTCTGACATTATAAAGATATATACTAGAACACACAATTACTCATTTCGGCGCAAAGCGCCGGAAATTTTAGCGAATTTTAAGCCTTTTTTGCAGTTTTTGTCTTCCCAAAAATCTTTGTACATGTACAAAGACGGTGCCCAAAAGTCTTTGGACATCGGGAAAAATCTTTGCCGAATACAAAAAAACATTGCGTCAAACATGTGATTCTGTACTCTCTGTGAAATGGCGAGTGATTAAAAATGTTCTTAGGGAATAACAGAACCCATCAGGATGGCTGTTGGACTGACCCTGGCCACATTTTCGATTCTCCAAAAATCTTGGAAAATTAGCCGTTTTTAGCGATTTTTTGGCTCAAAAGTATAGACTAGCAATTTTTAATCATCCTAGAGGTTTGATTTGTTAGGATTGTTGATATTTTCACGCTCTTGTAAGAAAGAATATCGTGAAAACCTAAAAATCTCAAAGGGTGTAGTTGTTAATGCGTGCATATCCATCGTTTTTAAGCTCGAAAAATATTTTCTAGGGCTTCGAGACCGATGAGCTTTTTTAGAATTGCTAATGTGCATTGGCATGAGCGAAGCCAAAATTCTTAGTGGGTCCAAAATTTTGTAAATGTAGCGTCGATTAGAGCACGATGGAACAAAGCAACCAAAGTTACATATATACATAATTATACAGACATTTGAGGATATGTTAGTCTTACAGATACAAAATTATTTGAATTTACATACAAATTTGACCAAATTATTGCCCAGTTGACAGTATAAACTGAGTCTATACGCTGGATAGGATATATGTAAAACGTGCGACTTAAAATTGGTATACATATACATATCGTCGCTGCTATGCAAAAAAGGTGCTACATCCACTTTTTGCGATTTTGAGAAAAACGAATTTAAAGTTTTATACAGGATATGAAATCTGTGTACATTGCGAAAGATGGATGCTCATATCTCATCAATATTTGAGATTTGGGGCTGGAATTTTTTTAATTAATAGGAAATAGTTTTAAGTAATCCAGTGCATGTAACTCATTTTTCTCAAAAAGTGGACATTGCACATTTTTGCATAACGGCGACGATATGTTATATATTTATATATACAGTATATATTCTTCCGATTTCCTTTTTATTCAGGTTTGTAAATACTTATGTTATTAGGACGATTTCCGCGTGTGTATGGCCAATGGTGTCATTAATAAGGATATGAAGCCTATTTGTCCGGTGGATGATGCCGGAAATTTTACCGATGAGGTGCCGGACTTCAAGGGTCTATACGTTAAGGTACATATGTTTTGCGTGTGTAGCAGTCATGTGATGACTCAAAAGTTTGGGAGGATGTAATCGCCCATGGTGGGCCAAATGACCTTCAAGTATCGGCCAAAATGGCAAAAAAGCACCTAAAAATGATTAAACAATGCAAGTTTTTGCTAAAAAGAGGAGGGTGAAAATTTCTGACTTTAGGGGATGGGGTGCAAACGACTGTAGATGGGGGAATCCCCCATCTCTCCTATTACATGTACTATGCAGGCCCATATTCATGATTTTATTTTGGGAGGGGGCGAAAATTTTTGAGGCCAGATAGTTCGAGAACCATTAGGTGATAGGCGAAAAAACAGTTCTGAGCATATCTCAGCGAGCTCTATACGATAATGAAGAAAAATTTCGAAAAATTTTTTAAAATTTTTCATTATTACATGTTTCTCATGTCATAACTCAAATTTGAGCTGTTTTAAGCGAGCTATGTAGAAGGCAAAAACTATAGCTGAAGAATAAAATTGACATTCTCTCTATGTCTAAATCAAATTTAAGCAATTTTTAGCGGTTTAGAAGACAAAACTATACATAAACAATAAATCCGGCGCGAAGCGCTGGAAAATTATGAGTTTACTGGCCAAACGTTAGCTAAAAACCTGTTTTGGCGGTGTTTCAGACGCACTTAGCCAATTTTCCATTTTTTAAGGACCCTTCGGAGAAGCAAACATTTTTCCCCATTTCGGGGGTGGGGCGGCCTCCTTACGCCCCCTTTGAATACGGGCCTGCTTTTTTGTATGATACATTGATACGTATAAGCTTGCTTGCATATTGTTAACTAAAAAATTGTGATGTTTTTTACCATATTTGTTTGAAAAATTAGGAAACTCATTTGTATTTTCGAAAAACGTCACATTTTACGCGTCTGATTCAGATATAAGATTGCAGAATGACTTCAAAGTACGTTTTGTTGAATACATATTTTCAAACTGATTTGCGTCCAGTCGATTGTACATTCAACGGACCATCTAAAAGTACATACGTACATAGTGCTCGCCACGAATGTTTACGTTTTAATATGCTCCATAGGATGATAGAGCTTGTTAAGGCATAACACGTCGGTCGTGCGTGGGCGGAAATAGGACCGACGTATTAAAGATACAAGCTCTAGAAGCTTATTAAAGCGTAAACATTTGTGGCGAGTAGTATACTTTAGTATTGTTTGATTTTGCCATCTATTAATGTAAAAGGTGAGTCACCTAACTATCCATTGTGTTATTTGGTCCCAACTTCTTCAATATCAGTCCAATCTTGATGAAACTTTAAAAATTTATAACACGTCCAATAGCATTGTGAACTTGTAAGGTTCATTAAAATCCGATTATAACAGCTTTTGCAATAACAATTTTTGTAACTGGTACTTTCTAATCAGATTTTGCTTTCTTGATTCTTTATAAGTCTTTAAACTTTTCAAATTTTGTTTTATCCGGTTTTTATACTTATCAAGCTAAATTAAATGGCAGTGGTAACTTAATGACTAATAAAGACAACATAATTAACACTTTGAGAAGTAAAAAACTTGAATGAAACAAAATTCGAAAAATTTATTGACTTGAAAAAAACAGGAAAACAAAAATTGATTAAAAAGTATTAATCAAAAAAATTTATTGTAAAAGCTGTAATGGTCCAATTTCAATAACTTGAAATTTCATAATGCTATCGGTCGTGTTATGAATTGTTAAAGTTTTATCAAGATTGGACAAATATTGAAGAAGTTATGACCAAATAACACTATGGATAGTTAGTTGACTCACCGTGTATGTGCGCAACATGTACGAACATACATAACTGCCACAATGTGTATATTTGGGGTCATTTATATAATAGGCGGGATGGGTGATCCCCTACCCAAAGTTGGTCGTCCTACATCCCCTGAAGTCAAAAAAATTTTTCGACCCTCCCCCTAACCGATTTTTGGCAAAAGTGTACGTTTTTGGCAATTTTTAGGGTGTTTTTTACTAGCGCAGCAGATTTTAAAGTTTAAATAATGGATCGACGTTTAAGGATGCCGATAAACATATCATCAAGCATATAAAGGCGGCAAATAGACTAGTTCATCACAGCAACATTAAGCATTCGTATCCGTTTTGTTGGCGCTCAGACACCCCATTGATCTACAAAGCCGTACCGTCGTGGTTTGTTCGCGTTGAACAATTAGTCGATAACTTATTGGCAAATAACGCCACAACTTATTGGTGAATTTTCAGTCATGTGTGCATGTTTACGCGTGTATGTACATATGTACCTCCCAGTTGAGACTTGTTAACGGCTGGATCGGACACATACACGTAAGAGGGGGAAGGGGGTCCCTCATACACGAAGTCGGCCGCCCCCTCATCCCCCCAAGCCAGAAAATTTTTGAGCTCCCCCGATTTTTAGACACAATCAAATTTTTTGGCCATTTTTACGTGATTTTGGCCAAAAATTGGAGGTCGGTTACCCCCCCCCAAAAAAAAATTTCTCAAGTCGTTACATGTATGATCAGACATGTCATATACGTATCTCCAAATCAATGTTTTTTTCTTTTGTACAAGGTCCGTTTGTATGTGTACAAAGATGGTCCTCAAAAGTCTTTAAACATTTTGTACATGCAAATTTTTGTGTACTATATAGTACAGTAGCGATTCTAGTGTGGTAAAACAGGGTTTTCGTTCTTTGGTAGTGTATTTTAGCCAATTTCTGGGTTTCTGACGCTAAAAATTATTAAAAATTGTCTCAAAACGGCGCGAAGCGCCGAAAAATTCAGACATTTTTCCATGCTTAATGCAAATTCTGCCATTGGGAAGATATATATAGGACAAACAAGTACTCATTTCAGCGCGAAACGCCTAAAATTTTTTGGAATTTTACACCTTTTTACACTTTTTGTCTTCTCAAAAATCTTTGTACATTTTGTACACACAAATTTTTGCGTACTATAATATTGTACAGTAGCGATTTTAGTGTGATAAAAACAGAGTTGTTCGACTTTTGGTAGTGTATTTTAGCTAATTTCTGTGTCTCGGGCAAAAAGCACTACCGAAAAATTTGACATACTTCCTTTTGAAATGTTATTTCTGCCATTATAAACATATATAGAACACACAATTACTCATTTAAGCGCGAAGCGCCGAAACTTTTTGCGAATTTCACACCTTTTTTGAATTTCCGTCTTCCCAAAAATCTTTGTACATGTACAAAGACGAACCCGAAAAGTCTTTGTACATCGGCAAAAATCTTTGCCGAGTACAAAAAAACTGCTTCAAATTTAGGGTGGCTTACTTCAAATTTTAGGAGGGGTAAATGACTTCAATTTTTGGCCTGAAAGGGCGAACAAGCATCTAGAAGTGGCCGAAAAACGCGAGTTTTTTTATCATTTTTGGACTAAAATATTACCTGAACCAGCGACAAACGATGTCTTGTACTATAAGGTCAGGGTCGGCAGGGGGGGTGAAATTCCAAAAATTCAAAACAATAAATTTATAGTTCACGATTTTTTTGCTGTTTTAACGATTAAAATGGTCAAAATAGCCCATAAAACTTTTTTTGTGGTAATATCGCATTTTAAAAGCATTTTTAGTCCATTTGGACTGCATTATACCACTTTTAACACTAAAAAATGCAAAAATTTATTGTATTTTGGGCGCTTTTCGAGTTGAAAGTACTTAAAAGTACTAATTTGGCGTGAAACGACGGAAAAATTTTGACGTTTCTACTGCTTTTGACCTCAAAAAAATGAGGCGAAAAACGTTCCATCAGCTCAAAATCGCCGGACAGTACCTGTCCGGCTGACCCTTTAGGGAGGGGGTAATACCCTTTCACCCCTTCTATGTGCATGTATGGAATTTACCAGTGTATACTAATTTTTCGAGCAGTAGACTCTAGAAGCCATTCATCCGGACCTTTTTTCTTAGTTTATTTCGTGCTTAATTGAGCATTCAAGTCATTCCGTTGCTTTTATTTCTCTCGTTTTCAGTCGCTAGCTATTTCAAATCTTGTCCTGTTACAACCTATGTACGTAGCTTGCGTCACTAGGACAAAAATTTAACATGAATTAAAGCATTTATTCATTTATCCTGTCCTAGAATTTTGAACCGTATGCAAATTTGTATGTATTACTATTCTTATATGCAGGCCCGTATCCAGGATTTTATTTCGGGGGAGGGGCGAAAATTTTTGAGGCCAGATATCTCGAAAACCATTAGGAGATAGGCGAAAATAAAGGCAGTTTTGAGCGTATCTCGGCGAGCTCTATAAGATGGTGAAGAAAAATTTCAAAAAAATTCAAAAATGTTTCACTCTATTTCATATTGAAATACAGCAAATTTATCATTTAAGCTGATTTCTCGTCACTTAATCGACGAATTATTTCTTATCTCTTGCCTTTGCACATAATAATTGTGCTTTACAGAGAAAAACAATGCAGATAATGAATAATTCGGCGCCATAGAGCCGAAAAAATTGACATATTCTGCATGTCAAGTTCAAATTTGAGCGGTTTTGAGCGGGCTAGAAGACAAAAAATATATAAACAATAAACACGGCGCGAAGCGCCGGAAAAATCTCATGTTTCCCATGTCAAACCTCAAATTTGAGCTGTTTTGAGTGAGCTAGAAGGCAAAAACTATTGCTGAACAATGAATCCGGCGCACAGCGCTGGAAAAAAATTGACAAGCTCTCTATGTCCAACTCAAATGTGAACGATTTTCAGCGGTTTAGAAGACAAAACTATACATAAACAATAAATCCGGCGCGAAGCGCCGGAAAATTTTGAGTTTACTTGCTCAAAAGTACGCTAAAAGCTTGTTTTGGCGGTGTTTTAGACGCACTTCGCCAATTTTTAATTTTTCCCTTTGGGGGACCCTTGGGAAAAACAAATTTTTTCCCATTTCGGGGGGGGCAGGCCCCCCGCCCCCTGGAAACAGGCCTGCTTATATGTATAGTTTACAAATCTGACTTCGATTTCGAGTGGATGCTTGCTTTTCTAAATTATATATTACTTATTGTTTTAATACACGTCGTTTTGATCCTTATTTGGTTAATTACATATGCTGAAATTTTCGCTAAATAGATTATAATTTCATTCTATAAGCGTAGTTTGAATTTGGATAAACTTTTGGCCATCGAGCCAATTAGATTAGTTTCAATTTAAACTTTTTGTAAATTTAATTTGACTAATTTTAGTCTTGGGAAAAAATTTTTTCTCATTCCGTCTCTTCTAACCCTGAATAGTCTCAGCCTGCGAATCGGCTTTGATTCATATTTTCGGAAAATTATCAGAATGCTAATTGTTGATTTTTTTCAAATTTTTCAATTTTTCTAAAAAATTTCTCCCGATTTGTTCCGATTTAGGGTCCCGGATTTTGTAAAAGAAAAACGATTCGCCAATTGGCTGAAGGCGGCTCGCGATTGGGCTATCAGTCGCAGTCGCTATTGGGGCACTCCTATTCCATTGTGGATCAGCCAAGATGGCGAAGAAGTGGTCTGCGTTGGCTCCATCGAAGAGCTCGAAAAGCTGGGCGGAGTGAAAATCGACGATTTGCATCGTGAACAGTACATTGTTTCGTTTTTTAAGCGAATTAACTATATATACATGATCTTGGGGGTTAGGGGGTTCTCACCTTCCAGAAAAATTTTAACCCCTGCAAAATTTTTTAACCCCCCCCTCCCAGAAATTGGCGATTTTTTGAAAGTTCCAGAAAATTTTCTGAAAATTTCAAATGCTACAGTAAGACTAAGGCAAAAAATAATTTTCGTCAAAATTTACCCACTTTGAGTCCACGAGCAAGACGAATTCATTTCGATATTGAGCCACAAATCGAGGAAACTTCAATTTTTCATAAAACTCGCAAAAAACAATTTTTTGACGATTTCCTCTTTTAGCATTTTAGGGTTGTAAAATAATAATGTAAAAAATAATTCTCGTCTAAATTTACATACTTTTAAGTCCACGAGCAAAACTGATTTATTTTGATATCGAGCCACAAATCAGGGAAACATCAATTTCTCCTAAAATTCTAAAAAAAACAATTTTTTGACGATTTTTTGACCTTGAAAAAATCTAGCAACCCCCAGAACTTTGGTGCCGCCTACCTGATCCAAAATACTTCCTGCAGATTAGATTTCACCCCTGTATTGAATGTTTGGCGCACTTCTTAGGAGTCAGCAGATTAAAAAATTTTAAATGCTACAGTAATGAAAGTTTGTAAGCTTAGGCTCGTGAAGCGAATATTTTGCAGATTTTTCTCCGAGTATTTCCTTCCATTTCTAGTTTATTTTGATTTTTTTATGTTATTTCGAAATTTCGCGCCTAAATTTCATTCTGCATTTTTGCCGCGCGTTGATCCTCCGATTTTGTTTATCTAAAGTCTACTATTCGTTGTGGTTTCATGTACAGTTATTAACGTATCTTTATTAATATTTGCTTGTGCTGCTGCGTATTTCAGCATTTTTTCATTCTTTATTCAGTAGAAGTGAGTGGGAGATATATATGCTCTTGCCCTTTCACCCAAAAAAATTTTCACCCTCCCCCGCCCAGACATTTTTAACCCCCCCTTCACCCCACAATTCGCGATTTTGTAAAAGTTTCCGGATATTTCCTGAAAATGCACAGAAAAGGTGCTTTTTTAAGCGTCTTTAGCTATCTGTTTGCTCATAAGTCGGCGCTTCACGCCATATACTCATGCTTAAAGTATATTTCGTACAATTTATTCGACTTTTTTGATTTTTTCGCCGAAATTTTTTTGTATTTCTAGCTCTAGAAAAATAGCGCATCGTCGGAAACGCCGAAAAATGATGTTTTTGACGCGTACCCACTGTTTAAGGCTTGAGCACTTTAAAATTTCAACCTCCTCCTCGAAATTTCCATGCTGTGCATGTATGGTGAGAAAGAGTGGGCAATGGAAATTGGTTTGCCCCGTTAAATATTCCGTTGAAAATTTTAATTGTCCTGGTTACAAAATTGATTGTCTTATTTCCGCTTAAAAACAGTTGTATAGATCCAAAATCTAGTTTCTCAGACTTTAAAACTGATTTTTCTTTCCCAAAAAAGGTTATTCTCTTGATTCCTAAAGTGGTTTTCCGGCTCTGAAAGGTGACTTCTCTAGCCAAGAAACATACTTGTAACAGGTTTTGGGGACTCTCACACTCAAACTTGGTCGTCCCCCATCCTCCCTCCGAAGACCGGGATTTCAGACCCCAATTTTTATGCAAAAACTTTCGTTTTTAGACCATTTTTGTGTACTTTTTGTTATTTTTGACCAAAAATTCAAGATCATTCACCATACATGCACAGCATGGAAATTGTAGGGAGGGGGGACTGAAATTATAAAGTGCTTTTTTTGGGTCAAAAAATGGTAGGTACGCGTCAAAAACATCGTTTGTCAGCGTTTCTGACGATTCTCTATCTTTCTAGAGCATGAAAACATAAAAAAATTAAGAAAAAAGTCGGAACAAATTGAACAAAATATAGTTAAAAGATGAGTATAATGGCGCGAAGCCTAAAAAATCTGGCACTTTTGAACAAATAGATAGCTAAAAATGCCTAAAACAGTATCTTTTCTACAAATTTTTAGAAAATTTTCGAAAACTTTCAAAAAATCGCCGATTCTGGGGGGGTTGAAAAATTTTTTGCGGGGTTAAATGCTATTGGGGGTGAAACCCCCCCATCCAACCCGCCCTCTCCCCAAGGTCATGCATGTCATTTACCAGTGCGCCGTAAAATGGTCCGAGTAGCCCAATACATATTTTGAGCTCTAACATGTTTGCCCGGGAAGCGATTGTTCACGGGTGACTCGCGCGAAGGATTGCTGATCTACTCTAGACTCCTCAATCCTAAAATCTTAGTGAAGTAAATCAGGCTTTTTAGGAGTCCTTCTCTTTCCATTCTTAGAATAAGGTAGATTGCTCCAAAAAATCCATGAGTTCAGTAGATTATTAGGAGCTTCATTGTGTATTATTCTATGTAGGAATCGAAAGCTGCGTGTTTTTCAGCCGGCATGAATTTTTTTTGATTCCGATTTTTTTAAATAAATTTTTTAAATCTTATAAAAAGCATTTTAATGCCGGATGAATTTTGATTCAAGCAAAGCATTTAGAATAAGTCGTAAAATAGGGAATCAGTATTTAATCAGATTTAGAACAAATCACCTAATACTATTTTGAAATACATTTCCTACTTTGTCCTAAACAACAACTTTTACATGCAGTTATGCAATAACTTGAAGATGCTCGTAGGTCACATGAATCAACAGTACGAAAAAAATTTAAAAATAATGTCACTTGTGTAGAATAGGAATGCATAGGTGCGCAAAAAACTTTCAGGCTGCGTGAAAACCGAAAATTGCCAGATAGCTGAGTGCTTCGTAAAAACGGCTCTATAGTCCTTTTGGGGTCAGAAAATTAGCTATATAGCCCTTTTGGTCTCAGAAAACTAGATATATAGCCCTTTTGAATTCACAAACATAACTATATACACACCTGGGCGTGGGGGGTTTGTGGGGTATGCACCCCTGCGGAGAAATCAGAATAACCCCTCAGAAACCATAAATAATACCTCCCCCAGAATTCAATTGTTGAAATTTTTTTGTTTTTTTCGTAATTTTTTGATGCCAATGGATAGTGCTCGATGAGAAACGTTGAAAAATGGTGTTTTTTCGCCATATCACCATTTTAAAGGCCATTTTTTTTACCTTTGAAAAATCTTGCACCCCCAGAATTTAGGTGCTGCCCACGTATGGCTATTTAGCTTTTTTGGACTAAAAATCGCTATTGATCTCTTTTTAGAGTCGAGAAAATAGCTATATATCCTTTTGAAACTCTGAAAAGACAACTACATAAATAGCATTTCTGAGCTCAAAAAAGACCCTAAAATCGCTGTATCAGTGTTTCAAAGCCCAGGCGGGTGATACCTTACCTCCCTCATCCCCTCATGCTCATCTATGGGAATGATAATTTAAAAACAATTATCCAGATACATAATTTTGCTTTTAAAAACATCAAATGTACGTTGAAGGTAATCCCTAAATTTTAGAAACGATTCCTGAACTAAATGTACATACACTGCTGAAGTCCTGGAAAACGATCTCGTCTGTTCGTTTTTACGCAAAACAAATTTCCTGACCTCCTTTAGACTATTTTTAAACCCCTCAATTCTATTAATAATTGATAATATTATATTAATAAAATAATTTATATTAATAATATTTATAATTATATTAATAACCACTTCGAAAACTGTGTTCAAAAAGTGGTTAATTATGTAGCTTTGAAAAATTGTTTGATTCAAAAAACATGATTTTCCTATTTTCGCTCACAAAAGCAGTCCAGTCTAAACGGCCGGTTCTAATCCTATATCTATTTTATTTATATTTTGGAAGAACTTGGCCTTGATATTTTCTAATTTTCAGACACTGATTAGGGAACCACATGTTGAGACCTTTACTCATGCATAACTGCATTTATTAATTTCATTTATATTCGGTAGTTCCCTCATCATAGGGCCAACTTATTTTTTTATTTACTTTTATCATTAATTTGTTAACTCGTTAATACATACACTGCTTCTCAACAAAGTTCTTTTTTGTACAAGGTCCGTTTGTACATGTACAAAGATGGTCCCCAAAAGTCTCTGTACATTTTGTACATGCAAATTTTTATGCACTATAATACGGTACATCAGCGACCTTTAGTGGTGTATTTCAATTAATTTATGGGTTTTTGTCGCCGATAATGACTAAAAGTTGTCTCAAAACGGCGCGAAGCGCCGACAAATTTGACCTTTTTCATTTTAAATGAAAATCCTGCCAGTTTAAAGATATATAGGACAATTAATTACTCATTTCGGCGCGAAGCGCCAAAAATTTTCGGGAATTTCACACCTTTTTATAGTTTTTGTCTTCCCAAAAATTTTTGTACATGTACAAAGACGGTTTAAGACATCGGGAAAAATCTTTGCCGAATGCAAAAAACCTTAGTTTCAATATTAATTAATTAATTATTAATAAGTACTTTAATTGTTATTAATATTTTTATTATTTTTTGTAGCGTCGATAAAATAGGAATCGAATCGAAACAAGGCAAAGGAACGCTGAAACGAATCCCAGAAGTATTCGATTGCTGGTTCGAATCCGGTTCAATGCCGTACGCTCAACAACATTATCCTTTTGAAAATAGCGCAAAATTTGATTCATGTTTTCCAGCCGATTTTGTTGCCGAAGGCATCGATCAGACTAGAGGATGGTAAGAATTTTGGCGTGTAATATCGGTTCCTGAATATAATTTTATCCCTTATTTAATGGAAATTATTTATTGCATATTTTTAGGTGTTGATTCGTTATACTTATACTTTAGTGTCATCGCTTTTCAATTTTTAACTCGATACTATAGGCACGGATGTTCGAGATTGATACTTTAATGTAATCTGCAATTTAAAATAATGTTTCCTTATTAAGCTTAGATGCATAGCATTGTGATCTGGGGGGTCGGCCGTTGTGGGAGGGGGTCAAAAATTGAGCTTTTTTGGGCAAAATCACCTCAAAAACTAGTATAAGCGTTAGAATAGGGTTAAAACAACGTTTGCACAGTTTCTGGTAAATTTGAAACTTTTTTGGAGAACATTTTCAAATGTCATCCGTTTTTGGCCTTTATTTTGCCTCATTTCCCTCATTCCACAAAATTTTCTATTTTTCCATTCTGGGGATTTAGACCCCTCAAATCCCCCACGTGCGTGTCTGCTTAAAACCAAATCGATGCCCAGAATGGTCGGTCTGGGTGTCGCCTTAGAGCTTTTTTTAGGCTAAAATGATTTCAAAAAGATGCGTGTCTGGTTACTAGCGGACATATGTAATATATGCACGTAGATTCACAGCTGAGCTGATCAACAATAGAACTTTTCTGACCTTAAACGCACCTACATAAGAATTGCTATAAACGTCAAAATAGCATAAAATCTGATTTAATTGACCGTTTCTGGTCAATTTAAAGCACTTTGCGAAAGATTTGCGAAATTGTTCCGTTTTTTATATCAAGCTTGCCTTTTCCCAGAGATATTTCCATTTTGTTATTCAGGGGTTCGTCTGACCGACATCCAACAATGTCCTTTACATGCGATGGATCAGAATTTCGGTTTTGGTTAGGTAGCCTGTCATTTGGGAGTTGAATGACTTTCTATTTATGGTCGAAAATGTCAAAAAACATATAGAAAAGCTATAAAAAGAACTTCGCCCAAAAGTGTCGAAAAAGATTAAATTTCACTGTAAAATGCCCTTTTTTGAATGCTTCCTTCAAATTATTTCCATTTGAATGAGTCGTTTTCTACAACAAATTATTGATTGCAAACACCAGAACTTATCGAACAATTTATAATGTAAACATATCTTTTAGCAAATGCATGTTGTGAGTATGTACATATGTTTGTCATGTTATTGCATCTTATTTTTGATTTTTATCATTGTTTCCTTTCGTTTTGATACGATTTGATTCCCTCCCGATGCACTACTTTACATTACATTATTATTTTACTTGACTTTACACTTTACACAACTTGTTTACAATAGGTTTTACACGTTGATGGTTTTATCTACCGCTCTATTCAACAAGCCACCTTTCAAAAACCTTATTTGCAACGGACTGGTTTTATCTTCCGACGGTTCGAAAATGTCGAAAAGGAAGAAAAATTATCCGGACCCGGCGGAAATTTTCCAAAAATACGGCGCCGACGCTTTAAGGTTGTGTTTTTGTGCGAATTTGATTATAAATTAGGCAAAACAAGCTCAATTCTGAAGACAAATTGGAAAAACTGTAAAAAACATTCGCTTTTTTTATTTGGACTCTCCTCTACTCGATGTCAGACTTGTTTTACTTTCCTAGAAAGTTGCCTATTTTCCGCTTTACGCGTTAATTAATGACAAGAAATTTATTAGTAATCACAAAACTGATAAAATACAATACCAGCGAAATGCACAATCGATGATAATTATGTACGAATTAGTAATGGGACATGCGAATCAATGGAATGACAAATTTAACGCGTCTTGTTTTTTTTAAATTTTTTCAAATTTTTCGTACAAATTCTACACATTTTACTATGCCCTTTGCTTTCTTCAGTCTCGTCCGTATATCCGTCTTTTAGGGTGTTTATACCCTCCGCAAAATGGCTGCTGATCCTTCAGAATTGCCGATTTCCCGTAAAAAAAACTCGTGGAGAATGTACTTCTTCAAGCGTATTAGCTGTATTTTGGCTCAAAAGTGCCACTTTTTCGGCGCTTCGCGCCATATACTTATTTTTGACGACATTTTGTCCAATTTACCGAAATTTTTTTCAATTTTTTAATATTTTTTTTCGTATTCTAGATAAACTAGCTCCGTCAAAAAATGTCGAAAAACAGTGTTTTTGATGTGTGCCCCTGGTTTTTGAGCCAAAAATAAACACTTTTTAAGAATTTTTCGTGGCTGGCCCTCCCCCCAGAATTCCCGCGCTGTTCGTCTCTTTACTCGGTTGATTTTCAACTTTCATAAAATTCAAGTTTTTTTTAATGAGTCTTTCGATTTTTGATTAAAAGAAAATTGTTATTTGTCAACCAGCGGATTCACGTGATGCGTTAATTTTTATCTCAGCAAAATTGGAAATATTCCTATTGTAGGTTGTATCTAATCGATTCGCCGGTTGTACGGAGCGAAAATTTACGTTTTCGCGAAGAGGGCGTGCGTGATGTACAGAAAAATGTTTTTTTGCCTTGGTACAACGCCTATCGATTTCTAGTTCAAAATGTGCAGCTATTGGAAAAGGTAGTGTTACGCGTAGGTGGGCGCCACCAAAGTTCTGGGGTGGGGGTGCAAGCTTTTTTCAAAGGTCAAAAAATTGCCTTAAAAATGGTGGTATGGTGAAAAATTTCATTTTTCAACGTTTCTCATCGAGCACTATCCATTGGCATCAAAAAATTGTGAAAAAACAAATAATTCAAAAATTGAATTCTGGGGGGGGTATTTTGGTTTCTGGGGGTGGTGCATACTCCCAACCCCCACGCCCAAGTATGGTGTTACGTAGTCGGCAGCAACTAAATGTAAAATCAATTCATTAAATACAATTTATTTTCATATTTTTTGCATATGTATGTGTACAATCAGTATAAAATAAACTTGTCATGAAATAAGTTAAATGAGCCAGGTTTAAAATGAAATGTTTACTAGACATACATACATACGGGTGTATGAAAAAAACATGTAAATAAATTGTATTTAATGAATTGATTTTACATTTATACACATACATACGGGTGTATATGTATATATATATATATATATATATATATATATATATATATATATATATATATATATATATATATATATATATATATATATATATATATAACGAGTATATAATGAACACAGCTACTTGTTCAATTATCGCTTAAAAGGATTAAAAATGCTGTGCTGTCATATTTAACGTCGAAGGCGTAATTTCGACTTTTTCCTATTTTACATGAGCTTGGTGAAAATGATGGGAGTAAGAAAATTTCTAAAAAAGTGAGAAGGGGCAAAAAACAAATTCAAAAAAATTAGAAGGGACCAAAAAATTTGTGACAAAAACATTTTTAGACGTTTCTCACGCTAAGCTTTGTTCACCGGGAACAAAAAATCAACAAAAGATTTTTTGTCTAGCGAATTAGCTCTGCTCAGCGGGCTCAAAAAATCAGCGACAGATTTTTGTCTAGGGAATTTAAGACAATTTAATGTTAACAGTCTTACATTTCTAGTGTATTATTTTCGTTCCGTTTTTCTTGATTTTGCTTCGTTTTTCTATTTTTATTCCTTTTTATTTCTGTCTCGCTTTTTATCACGTTTTTTCAATATTTCCCGTTTCCTTGATTTTCCGATTTCATAATTATAGGAAATAATCGTTTTTTGTTCATACATAATTTAGGAGTCGAACAATAAATTCTTCGCCAAACTTGTACATTCGGACAACGTGCTCGATCGATGGATTATGTCCTATACTCATCATTTGGTTGATTTTGTCAAGAAAGAAATGAGTGGTAAACATAGACACATATCATGATCGGTCTGGTAACCAGTGTACGAGTTTTTTAACTGAAATAGTCTCAAAAAATAATATAAATACGAAAATATTAAGCGTAACTAATTGACAAAAATTTCAAATCGCCAGAAAACTATATTAATTTACAATTTCTACTTAATTTTAAGCACTTTTTCGGAAAATTTGTTGTTTTCTAATCATTTTTGGCCTTGATTTTTGCCTTATTTTTCACAGAAAATTTTTGACTTTTTGTTTTTTGAGGTTTGGATAGACCTTCTCAACCGCTGCGTGTATGTCTTGTAATAAATCGCTCGATTTATTAATAAATTTTGTATTAAACCTATTATTCTGTCTGCAATAATCATTCAATCTTTATTTTGTTTACACTGTTGTTTAAATTGAGTTTACAATTATTGATTTACATCGTTGCGGTATCCGTGCTGACTATCGTTTGCATTGCTTCGCAGCTTATCGGCTTTACACTCTGTAGTACCTCGATTGGTGAAATATTTCGATATTTTGACTAATTGGTACGTCAGATTCAACAGGAGGCGATTGAAGGTTCAAATTTATTCGTATTCTGCACAAAAATCTCAGTGCAATTTTATTTATTTAGTATGTATCCTGGCTTAAGTACTTACCGTATGCGTAGCTTAAAATTTCGTTTATAAAAATGAACTTATAAATTTTTTATCGTTAAAGTTGACTACATAGGTACCCAGTGTTTTTTGTATTCGACAAAGATTTTTCCCGATGTACATACAAAGACTTTTCAGGACCGTCTTTGCACATGTACCAAGATTTTTGGGATGACAAAAAGTGCAAAAAGCTGTAAGATTCCCAAAAAATTTGGCGCTTCGCGCCGAAATGAGTAATCGTCTGTCCTATATATCTTTACAATGGCAGAATTTGCAATTAGAATGAAGGAATGTCAAATTTTTCGGCGCTTCGCGCCGTTTTAAGACAATTTTTAGTAATTTTTGGCGTCAGAAACCCAGAAGTTAGGTAAAATACACTATGAAAGGTAAAAACCCTGTTTTACATACCACACTAAAATCGCTATTGTACCATATTATAGTACACAAAAAATTTGCTTCTACAAAATGTACAAAGCCTTTTGGGGACCATCTTTGTGCATGTAAAAACGGACCTTGTACAAAAACACTGTGCAGGTAGCGCATTTTACCCGTTAACGCGCATAGGTATATCATATTTTTCGTTTAAGATCAAAAATGTGACCTATGTAGTTCTTTTATTAAAGTCACGCAAAATATGGAAACTAAGCTGTCTAGGCAAAATTGTTGTCCCAAATATTGTTTGAATGTCAGAGAGTTATGGATTCCTAGAATGAATGTTATTTAAACTATACATAGGTCGCATGGTGGATGTGTTCAGTGTGGTTCGCTCCGTCTAATTTTCCATCAAATTAACAACAGCTAAATTATGTAGTCGTTTAGGTCCAAAAACTGGTTTTCAAGCTTAAAAAGTAGTTTAACTGTTCCAAGAAATGGTTGTCTAGCTTAGAGAAGTGGTGTACCTGGTCAGGAAAATGCTTTTCCAGCATACATGTGACGACTTGAAATTTTAGGGGTCCCGGCGATTTTCAGGGGGGTTTAATGACCTCCAATTTTTGGCTAATTAAAGCCTGAAAACGGTCAAAAAATTCAATTTTTCGCCCAAAATCGGGTGGGGGTCAAAAATTGTCTGGCTTTGTTGGGGATGTGGGGACGTCTTACTTTGGTTGGGGATCCCTCATTTCCCTGTTACATGCATATGTTTTCCAGCCTAGGTTGTTGTCCAGACCTAAAAACGGATTACCTTGGTCCAAAAAGTAATTTTTAACCGTCCAGCTCCATAATAGCCGTTGTCCGGGCTGGGTTCAAAAATGTAGATCTATGTTGCTTCCAACGAGTCAATCAGATTTTTTATTTTCATTTTCAATGTGATTTTGGTTTGGAAAAATGGTCATCTTTCAGTACTGATTGACATAGCTTTATTTTTAACATAAGAAATAATGATTTCTATCAAATCTGGCGGCTGTAGTTGATTCCGGGGAAGGCACCATACCTGGGCGTGGTAGGGGGTTTGGGGGGTATGCACTCCCCCCCGAGAAAACCAAAATACCTCCCCCAGAATTCAATTTTTGGAAATTTTTTGGTTTTTTTCGCAATTTTTTGATGCCAATGGATAGTGCTCGATGAGAAACGTTGAAAAATGGTGTTATTTCGCCATAGCACCATTTTTAAGGTCATTTTTTGACCTTTGAAAAAATCTTGCAGCGCCCCCCCATAATTTTGGTGGCGCCCACCTATGGGGGCACGCTGCCTATCATAAAATTGGTCCGTTGAAAACAATAGAGAGACGAACGTAAACACATTTAATTGGACGATTGGTTAACCTCGGCGTCGCTTTGCTTACTTTTCTTTCGTTACCGTATACTAGTCAACTGGCGCTTCAAACTTTGAAGTGCTATAAGTCTTCGAGTTTACTTTATAAAAGATGCTTAAATCTGTACAAAGACGCTTAAAGATAGATTTTTGGAGTGTTTAATGCCAGCGCTTGGAGTTAAATACAATTAAATAAAAAATTTTGAAATTTTGCTAAAAAATACTCAAAAAAAGTGTTAAAATTACTATTTTTTTGCCCCCAAAAAGTCTTTGTACGTTGTACAAACATGGCTCTGAAAATCTTCGTACGAGCCTCAAAAATTCTTGTGTCTCCGTACAACAAAAACAGTGAATCAGAGTAATTAATCGATGGGCATTGACCTTGCTAAATCTGTAAAGCATATAAAATTGTTGGTCATTGTAAATTTCAAACGGTTCAGTCCGTTTAATGAGCCGGTGTGCATGAAAGAATAAATCTTCCTCGTTTTCACTTGCATCATCCAAAAATTCGATCAAATCCATTGAAAACGTAGACTGATTGAATGGTGTAACAGACCTTTACCTCTGCTCTTAGCAAGGGTAAGATCATTGGGTAAATTTGTCTTTATTTACCAAAGCTTTACCTTGCAACTTTACCTTACCCAACCTTCAGTGATATGGCAATTTCTAACACTAACCTATAGTTTACACTAAGGGTAAAGCTAATTTTACCAAAAAAGGCAAGTCTTACCTAACCTTCTGTGATACGGCCCTAAGCTACAGAAAATTGGTTGGTTTGAAAAGGACCATTACGACTTTGAACTCAGGATTTTTGATGTAGGCTCTCAAATTCCTTAAAAGAAGGATCGGAGCGGAAAAAATAATTATGGTGAAAAAGGCCAAATCAAATTTTGATATTTTTATGCTCAAGCATACTTTTTTTGACACTGCCAAGTGCCATGCAAGTAAAGTTTCGATTCTTATTAAGACTTAGGCTGAAGCAAAGCAAAACTGAGAATGAATAGCGAAAAACACTTGGTTAGTCAGGACTCGAACCTGGGCTTCCTGGTTACCGGCCAAGTTAGTTTAGGACTGCTTAGATCGACATCGCACCCGCTATGGTCGACCTACACCTGCTTTTAAATCGCTACATTTCACAGTTAGGTACTGCATTTCGTTCAACCTTAAATTAAATATGGATTGGGGCTCAATAAATTGCAAATACTCAAGTAGTATTTATGATCAGGGCCGCATTCCCCCCCCTCGAGCGGAAAAAAATTTTGGAAGGTAAGACAATTCACGGAAAGATGGAAAAATTACAAGTCTTTGACGTGAAATCTTTAAATTTTCGGCGTTTCGAGCCAGATATGAAGTATTTCCCATAATTTTGGCTCAAGTGCGAGCAAAAAACGACACTTTTTATAGCATTTTGAGTAAGGAAAAGATTTTTCCGAATAGTTTGAATTTTATGATTTTAATGGATAGAGCATCTCAAAAACGTCGAAAAATGCGGTTTTTGCGAGCTATTCGACGAATTTCTCAAAATACAGACCAATATATGTTGGGTCCGCTCCCTTCCCCCTCGGCCAAATCCTGAATACGGGTCTGATTATGATCATGGGCGTAGTCAAGAGTTTTCCCATGGAGAGAGTCCGAAAATTTTTCATTTTAAAAAACGATAAAAACGCATAAAAATGCGTCCTATGTATAAAATAATGCCTTTTTTGACTTTTCACATCGTCCTGCAGCAATTGAAATGCAAATTTAAAAAAATTTGTCTAAAAATTTTTCGGAATCAATGCTGTACACTTTGCAAGTTTTACTACTCGGGTAGGACCTTAGATTAAAGAGAATGCAGCAAAAAACCTCTTTTGGGGCTTGGAGGTCTGTGGTAGCGCGCTCAAGCGCCCCCAGCTGGGTCTATTTTGCAAAATAAGCACTGAAATCTTGAATTTTTACGTTAAAATTTTCATAAAATTGTCCGAATCTTGGTTCTAGATTCAGCTGATAAATAGAAAACATAGACTGGCGCGAAGCGCGGAAATTTTCTACTATTTTCATGCCAGACCGAAATTCATAAAACGCATGAGATGCGAATATTTTGTTAACCTTGTCTTGTCATCATCCAGCTTCTAAAGAAGGCAATCTGTTTAAAGCGCACTAATTTTCGGCATGCTTTTTAATTTCTATCAACTAGAGATGTTTGCAAATAGGTTATCTCCTCATGGAGACAAACGCTTTGTAGTTCCTTGTTATCATTAAGTTAAAATAATAACCAAATTAGAAG
The DNA here is from genome assembly GCA_036768485.1 of Mermis nigrescens. Lineage (NCBI taxonomy): Eukaryota > Metazoa > Nematoda > Enoplea > Mermithida > Mermithidae > Mermis > Mermis nigrescens. Next base: position 2,954,512 of record JAVLUZ010000208.1, on the reverse strand, counting down.
ACGTATTTTTGAGGTTGTCTCAAAACATCGTCGCAAAATAGCGTTACGCAATCCTGCATATCTCCACTTCAAAAATTCAAGATTTCCCACGAAGGATTGCCCCTCCCCCCACAAACTACGCCAGTGATTACAATAATCAGCGCGAAGCGCTTAAATTCTTGCCAATTTTGGCTAAGAAACTAAGGAGGGTAAAGGGAAAATGGTTTTCAGATTGAATTTAATTTTGAAAACGTTGGAAGAAGGCGCAGGAAACACATTCAATTCATATGCCTAGCCAGGATTTTCGCCAGGGGAATCCACAAAAAAATTTTTAATCTAAAAAAACCCATGAAAACGGGTGATGTCCGTTTAATAACACGTGTTTTTGGCTTCTAACACCGTCCTACACTATTTAAGCAGTAAACAAATTTATTTTTTTCCGAAATTTTTTACGTTTTTAACGGCAAAAATGCTTATTATGCGCGCTAAGCGCTAATTTTTTCTACTTTTCCTGCTTCAAAACGGTATAAACTGCAAAAAGATAGAAGAAATCAGCGCGAGGCGCTGACTTTCGATTTTACGTCGCAGAACAACATCATACAACCATGTTGCTCAGTTGTTTAACATGTAGAAATTTTACCCAGGAGATTCTCCTTCCCCCACTGGCTACGCCAGTGATTCAATTAAAACTATCTATCACATTCACTGGCGTAGTCAGTGGGGGAAGGGGGGCCCCAAAGGGAAAATTTCGACATGTTCAAGAACTTCGAGCAATTTGGTTGCATGATGATGTTCTGCGACGTAAAATCGAAAAACTCGGGCTTCCCACCGATTTCTTATATCTTTTGATATTTTCTATCGTTCTATTGCGAGAAAAGTCAAAAAATAGTGCTTCAAACGTATTATAAGCATTTTTCTGTCAAAAACGTAAAAAATATCAAAACAATTCTTTTCGATCATATACCTATTTGCATGCAAGACGATGTATGAAGCCCAAAAAATACGTTATTTTTCATTTTTTAATGGCTCCCGCCCATTTTTATGGATTTTTTAAATGAAAACTTTTTGGCTAAATTCCGTTATTTGTGACTGTTGGAAAAAACCGAACATCTACAGGAAAACCATCCAGATGGTCAAAAGTAGACTCTAGAGTTTATTTCCGATCGCAAAAAGAAACCGGAAGTCTCTTGCTAAATCAGTGAGAACACAATATAGTTTCTGGACTACAATTTCTGGCACGTGGAGTTTAGAAAGTACAGAAAAAATTTTCAAAATTTTGCCAAAATTAGTCAATTATGGGCAAATCCGAGGCTTGATCCAAGGACTTACACATTTGTCGGAAATGAATAATATGAGCTGAAATTACGGAAGGAAGCATTGCAATGAAGGAGAAAAAAGATAAAAGGCGCGGAAAGCTGTTTGAAATTTTAAAAAACTTTAAAAATTTTTCATATTTTTTGCATGTTTTTTTCGGTTTTACTTGATAAGATATACGAAAATCTAAGTTTTTGCTTCTCTTATGCTTAGGCTTAGGCTTAATATACCTGAAAAGGTGTTTTAGGCTGCTTAGGTCAAGGCCGCTCCCACTCAGGTCGATATATAGATGCTTAGGTCGATGTATAGATGCTTAGGTCGATGTACAAGATGCTTAGGTAGATGTATAGATGCTTATGTCGACGTAAATTGGGTATCTAGCATGTGATTCTGAATTCTGCTGTTTGAATCTTCAAATATAAGTCGAAATCTTCAACTCGAATGAAGAAAAATATAACAAAAAAATTGAAAGAAATTTTTTAAACCGTTTTTTAAAATCTTAAACATGTTTCCGCGCCTTTTTTCATCATCTGAGTTAAAGATATCAACTTAAAACACCGTAAAAGCAGAGTATTTGGCAAAAATGAAAAATGTGTGAAATCTTGGAGAATCCCAAATCCAATGCTGATCAAGAATGTGCTATGGTTTATCATGAAAAACGATTATTTCGGGTACCGGGAGAATTTTTCTTCGTAAATCATGAAAATATGGTAAATTGATATCGCTGATCACGAAAATAATGGTGAAAAGAATCATTTGATTATTGTTACCAATGTCTTAGGCTCGGGGTTGGCAAGGCTGGGTTTTTTAACCTGGGTTTTTTGGGTTTTTTGTGGGTTTTTTAGGTGCGAAAAATCATTGTATTTTGGGTTTTTTGGATTTTTTATCCACAGATTACCAATTTTTCCAATAAGCTGAAATAAATACTGTAGATGATTCGAATTGTATTTCCAATCTCTTTTTGTCTGCTTTATGCTGTTCCTTTGACTAGTAAAGGCCAACCAACCTAAGTCTGGTCAACACAATGCCCATACTCAAAAATCTCAGCCCCTAACTTACAATCCCCATGCCATGCTGCAAAACAGGGCGCTTTTATTCAACCACCTCAATAGCTTTTATTGGCTTAATTCTAGAATAGATAGAAGTAATAGAATTTATTGGCTTAATTTTAGAATAGATAGAAGTAATAGAATTTAAATTAATGGGGATTTATCGAAGGATTATCATTTGTAAGGAAGATATTCAAAAGAAATTATTGACGGAAAGCATTTAGAAGGGGAAAATTCAATTATGAAGTTGTAAAAAGGTAGAAGCACAAAGCATGGGAAGGCGACTGCTGTAAACGGTGCATTGATTGATCTAATGTATTTACTGATGGAAGCAAGATGCATACATTTGTTTGTATGTAGGTACGCAAATGTTTAGGGAAGGCGACTGTGAAAATCGTTGCAATGATTGATCGAATTGTCTGTATGTACATAGGTATGTAAGTAGGTACATAGGAAGTATGTACATTCATTAGCGAAGGTGACGGCAATAATGCTGACGATTGATGACTCTATTATGAAGGAAAGGACAACAGGTTTATTCGTACATATGTGCACACAATGAACATTTATGAAGTACGTAGGTAACTATCCACAATCCATTTATTGATTTCTATGTATAGATTGGACGAACATTATGTACTTAAATGAATACACTGTGACTGGTCGATGTAAGTTTACATGACTGAATTATAAAAGAATGTAAGTTAGGCGCATTTACTGTTGTCTTGATAGAACACTCCGTTCCTAATGCATTGGATAAAAGGTGTGCTTAACATCACAGGCAGATGATCTGTGGAGCACATCTGACTGAACAATTCTTTATGTACTGTAGGGTGCTAGATAAGTAATCTTTTGCTCACGTGGAAGTGGGCGTAGCTTTTCTATGCAAATTTTTTATAATCATGAGTAGTGATCGATCAGGGCCCCGGCCTCGCCCCCGGCCGGGCAAGGTCAAAAAATGGCTGGGGCCGGGGAAAAATTTAGTGCAATTCGTATTTTGTACAGGCTGTTATACTGGCACTTATTTATCAATGAGCAAGTGTTAATTTTGAGAACTGTACTAATTAGACCATATGTATACTTACTTAGTCCTTGTTATAACTTTGCTACTGTATGAGCTTTTACTGAATAAAATGTTCCAGTAATCTGCATGTTTTTGATTCCTCCACTTGACTTATTTAAAGTGAATGCTACTTTTAACTCGTTCATTCATAGCTATGGCTAAAAGATTTAGAGTTGACAAATACGTTCTATTTCTAGTTGGAAATAATTGTACGTTTTCAACAAACTATTTTTACAAAAAACACTTTTACATTTAATTGAATGGGAACCGCCTAGTTTAAAACGCGTTTCTTGTGTAATAGTTATTAGGACGGAGATTAATTATAGGTGAATGTAAACTACGCTGCAGAATTGCGTCCGATCCAATAAACTAAATATGTCTCAAATAGTTCCTAAGGTCCAGAGTTGAGGGAGGGGTGAAATCCCAATTTGGAGGACCAGAAAATTAAGTGGTGGACTATTATTAGCCGATTCTATTTTGTTGTACAAGCTTCTTGTGCTTGTACAAAGATCTCCAAAAAGGTCTTTGTATGAGCTAACAAATTTTTGTAGCTATATTATATAAATATATTTTTAAACATACACATTTTCACATACTATCAGTATGTGACAGTGTTTTTTGTACAATGTACCTTTGTATATACATGAACAAAGATGGTACCCAAGTCTTTGTACATTTTGTACCAGTGTTTCCTTTTGTACACAGTACCAGTGTTTTTTTGTATACCGTTTGTGCGTATACAAAGATGGTCCCCAAAAGTCTTTGTACATTTTGTACACACAAATTTTTGGTTACTTATGGTACAGTAGTGATTTTAAAGTGGTAAAACAGGGTCTTTTGACTTTTGATTGTATATTTTAGCTAATTTCTGGGTTTCTAACGCCAAAAATTACTAAAATTGTGCTCAAAACGGCGCTAAGCGCCTGAAATTTGACATTTTTTCATTATAAATACAAATTTTGCCATTTTAAAGATATATAGGACAGACAATTTTTCATATCGGAGTGAAGCGCCAAAAATTTTTTTGGCAGTTTACATTTTTTTACAGTTTTCATCGTCCCAAAAATCTTTGTACATGTACAAAGATAGTCCTGAAAAGTCTTTTGTACATCGGGAAAAATCTTTGGCGAATACAAAAAACACTGTTTTGTACATGCAAATTTTTGTATACTTTAATATGGTAAAGTAACGATTTTAGTGTGGTAGAACATAGTTTTTCGACCTTAAGTAGTGTAGTTGGCTAATTTTTGAGTTTCTGAATATTTGACATTTTTCCATCTTTCCATTCTAAGCACAGCGTTGCTGATTACAAGATTTAATTCACATATTACAATTTTTGTAATATTTCCGATTTTGTAATACAAGTTGTTTTAGCTTTCTCAATCGAGTTTTATGTGTGAATTCCATCAAAAGCTCATAAAAATTTAGGCACTTCGCGCCGAACTAATATTATCAACTGAATTCAGGCCGAATTATCACATTTAGAAGCACGGTCTTTTTGTATTCGGCGAAGATTTTTGCTGATGTAGAAAGACGTTTCAAGACCATATTTGTACATGTACAAAGATTTTTTGAAGAACAAAACTGTAAAAAGATGTAGAATTCCTTATTGCTAATTCTACCATTTTAAAGATTTTCAGGGGGTAAGCGGCTGCGAAAATGGAGCCGCCTACCCCCCTTCCCCTGAAAATGGCTGAGAAATATACATATGACAGGGGGTTTGGGCCATCCTCCATCCACGCTTTGAAGCCACACATGCACATAGGGGTGAGGGGGGTATTACCCCCCCTGAGGGGTCAGCTAGACCGGTACTGTCCGGCGATTTTCGAGCAAACAGGTCTTGTTCTGCATCATTTTTGACATCAAAATCAGTAAAAATGTCAAAATTTTCAGGCGCTTCGCGCCAGATTAGTACTTTTAAGTACTTTTTACTCAAAAAGCGCCCAAAATTGATAAATTTTTGCATTTTTTAGTGTTAAAAGTGATATAATACAGTCAAAATGGACTAAAAATGCTTTTAAAAATGTGTTATTAACACGAAAAAACGTTTTATAGGCTATTTTGACCATTTTGATCATTAAAACAGCAAAAAAATTGTGAACGTTAGATTTACTGTTTTAGATTTTTGGCATTTCACCCCCCCCCCTGCCGACCCTGACCTTGTGCACCTATGTTTGAAGCTCCGAACTTCCCTGAAAGTCAGAAAATATTTGACCACCCTCCCCCATTTTTTGGCGAAAACCTGTGCTTTTTTCGGCTATTTTTATGTGTTTTTACCATTTTTGATCTAGTCGCTAACCCCTTCCTTCTACAAATGGCGAGGGACCCCTACCCTAGATTTCCAGCCATTACATGTATACTGAGGGACCCTCATAAAATTTTAAGCGATTACATGCATGTTTTATAGTGATACTTCATCTATTTACTCTAGCTCACATTCTAAAATAATGTATCACTTCGTGAAATTCTTATAGTTAGGTACACTTTTGCCATACTAAAAAATAGGTTCCAAAAATTCAAAAGGTTTTCACCAAAAATCGTCTGACAGTGACTTGTGTCTTGGACTCTGAGGGGGGGGGTAATACCCTCCCCCTTATGGGAATGTGTGATGTCTCATTTATTAGATCCAATACCTATCGCATCCATTCGCTACAGCAGCAGTAGCAGTAGCGAAGATTCAAATGATATAGTGTGCTAATAGCAGCGACATAGACTTTATTGATGATTCAGACAATGAAACACTGGACTAAATTGGTTTCTTGTGACATAAATAGTAATAAAACTTTATATGAAATGGCGCACCTAACTTTGCGCTTGCTATTTGCTACTAAATGGAGCAGTCGCTTATTATTTCTTTTCCTATGCCCACCCCAAGTATGTGTCATGCAATAATATTTTCCTTGTCTGACCCTCGCCAGCCCCGGCCCGGCCAAAAAAGTCGCCCTGGTCGATCACTAATCATGAGTGATTTACGTGATAGACGCTTGTTCGGACACGAGAATTGTTTATAATGGTTAGTGTTAGATTAGTAACCTTATGCTCACATGGAAGTCGAATGTTGCTTTTCTATGCAAATTTTTTCCAATCATATAAGTAATTTAATTTGTTCCGGATGCTAGAATTGCTTATTCCGGTTGTTTACACTCTATGGTGCTGCTGTGTAATACATTTTCGTATATTGGATTGTAGATCAAGGTTGTTTATGCTTTGCGCATTTGCTAGCGTTCTAGGCATTTACCTTAATCTTACAAAATTAAAGAACTATCCGACGATCCGGCGAAACTCTGACAATTGGTACAAGATTGACAATTAGTACCGAAGGAGCCGGATTAAAAATCTGATAGGTGTGGCGGAGCATTGAAATTGGCCGTATTGACAGTGGCTATTGATACGAAAATCAGATTTCGTTTCGACGTGGCACATTTTTCGAAAGCTCAAAACTATTGATATACGAAATTTCATCCAGCGACTGCTGAAAGGCTTATGACTGTCTGGATCAGCACGGATATCAACATATAAAAGTGACTGAGAATTTTGACTTCAGTAATTATAATAAATAAGTCATGCAAACCATCCGGTGATCAATCTTTTTTGTTAGTGTTAGTTAGAAAGGGAAGGATTACGTATATTTCGACAAATAAGGGTGCTAGCGTCATTTTCTTCCTTATCTCTTCTAACATTTATTTTTAAGGCTTAGGCTTAGTTATGTGCCTGCACATTGGTGCCAGGGAATGATCTAAGCCTGAGACAAATGGGGCGAAAATTAGCGGGCGAGCGAAGCGAGCGAAGAGTTTTTGCCCCATCTTTTTCTTAGGCTTAGATCATCCCCTGGCACCAATCTGAGGAGTAACTTAAGAATATGGTACTTTCAGAATACTAAGAAATAAACTTCAGAAAAGCGAATTTTTTCGCTCAGTACTTAGAACATGTTGAAAAGAAAGCGCGGAAAAAAATTTCATTCGTCTATGATCAATATTACAAAAGCTATGGGTTTCAAGTTAATTAGCCTCTTCTCGACCAATCTATTTGTAGATTCAAACAGCTGAATGCAGAATCACATGCAGATACCCAATTTACGTCGACCTAAGCATCTATACATCGACCTAAGCATCTATACATCGACCTAAGCATCTATACATCGATCTAGGCATCTATACATCAACCTAAGCATCTATACATCGATCTAAGCATCTATACAACGACCTGAGCATCTATACATCGACCTGAGCGGGAGCGACCTCGACCTAAGCAGCTTAAAACACCTTTTTAGATATACTAAGCCTAAGCCTTAGTATAATAGAAGCAAAAGCTTAGATTTTTGTATATCTTGTCAAGTAAAACCGAAAAAAACATGCTAAAAAATATAAAAATTTTTTAATTTTTTTAAAATTTCAAATCAGCTTTTCGCTCCTTTTTTCTTTCTTCTCCTTCATTGCTGTGCTTCCTCACGTAATTTCAACCTATATTATTTATTTCTGACAAAGGTGTAAGTCCTGGATCGAGCCGTTTATATAATTGTCCCACCCAACACTCACATAGAGAGTTGCCTGCAATTTTGCAAGTATGGCTCATATCTCCACCAAATTTTTTCCGCGCTTCAATTTATCATGTTCTACCATTTTGGCAAAAAAATTTTGGCATTCCATATTCGTTTTGCTCCTTTTCTAGAAGTACCATATTCTTAAGTTTAGCCCCAATCTGAAGACCCGTAGAGCCCAAAGATAATTTTGGTTAAGGTGAGAATAGCTATTTTATGCTAATTCAAGTAGGATAGTTTAATATAAAAGCTGAAAAAAACAGATGGAAATGAAAGTTAAAAATTAAATTTTTCAAAGTTTTTTTCAATCAAAGGCTTTTCTGCCTGTTTTTTCAACTTTTATGTTAAAGATACTCTGCTTGAAATTGCATAAAAACGCTATTTTTTGAAATTTGGAAAATGGATGTATCCTTGAATTCGCCCGCTTTTATTCAGCCACCTCAATAGCTTTCATTCAGCCACCCCCAATGCATTTTTTGATTTAAATCTGATAATGTTGAGCATTGAAGAGAAAGATACATATATAAATGTGGCAGTTACAATGAATGATCGATTCGGTTGTTGGATTTCAATATTAGCTGAATAAATTTGTTGCACTTTGTTTGTTTCGTGTATTGCAGCTGTTAAAAGTATTCCCAGCTACAGTATATAGCTCTAGTTGACATTCCCACAAAAAAGCCAATAAAACCCCAATAATACCCAAAAAACCTAGCGAAAACCCGGAATTCAAAGTTTTCAAATCTGGCTTTTTTTGGATCCATGCTTAGGCTTAGGCTTAGTTATTTGCATTAACATCGGTGCCAGAAACCCAATAAGTTTCGAAAAATCATAAATAACGAAGTTATTCCACTTTTTATTCCCTCTGGCAAAGACCTGGCCAGGCCTATGATCACATTTTTGAGATATTGTAAGATTTTATACCAATAAATATGAAAAAATCAAAATTCTCAAATTAAAATTATAATACAACAACACGTAAATTTCTTAGCAAATATTAAATCAAGGCAAGTAATTATTTGATCAACTGCAGGTAATATAACACACAATGTAAAATTATATGCAGTCAAAAACCAGCGGCCTAGACTGCAGGCAATATAGCACACAATGTAAAATTATATGCAGTCAAAAACCAGGCGGCCTAGACTGCAGGCAATATAGCACACAACGTAAAATTATATGCAGTCAAAAACCAGCGGCCTAGACTGCAGGTAATATAGCACACAATGTAAAATTATATGCAGTCAAAACCAGCGTGACCTAGACTGCAGGTAATAATAGCACACAATGCGATTTATATGCAGTCAAGTTGAATGCTCGTTGTTATGGGAAGCTGGCGCTTTGCTCGCATTTCAACCTGTAGTAGATGGTTTTAGAAGGCACTTTTATTTGAGATGGTCTGGCAGATTTGCTTCCTCACTAGAATATTTTTGCGCTGCATGGGTAGCAGCACACTCAATAGCTGCCCAGTCGCCCATTAGCGCATGCTGATGGGCCAGCTAACTCTGGGGCATACATACATACACACATATTTGATCAATCCGGAATAAATCTATAACTACACACATACACACAGACTAGCACTATCACAGCCAATTAATCTTATGATGTCAGCTGTATACCGTGTCTCCCTAGGGGCAAAGCTATAGCATCGCTTATGTTATAGCATAGGCGGAGGGGTCAGAATCTGCTCCTGACTTTTCTGGGGAGCAATGCTGCAGCATAGGTCGTGTTGTAGCACAGGGGCCTGCCCCGACCTGCTCAGGGAGGGGGCGCACGCAAGCCCAGGGCCAGGGGGGGCAAATTTCCAGGGTGGGAATTTCCCTGGGAAAAATTGAAAGAGCTATAATTCAAGAACCAGCGGCCGGAGCAGACTAAACATTTCAGAGTCTGTTGAGTATATGTTAGGTATGCTATGTACGAAATTTTAGCGCGCAACCTACAGTATGCCAGCATTAGTTTACACTTTTGCATAATTCAAGAACCAATGGCCGGATTTTGTTCAAATTTCATGACATGATGTATATAGGCGAGTCATGCTATGCAAAGAATTTCAGTGCGCAGCCTACAGTATACCAGTTTACTTTACACTTTCTCATTTGGTACTATAACTTTAGAAATAGAAGGCGGATTGGGCTGAAATTTTCATAGTAGGTGGGTTTAGTAGGTGGGTTTATGTTGCATGTGTTATCTTATTGTTATCAACATGTAATCTACCGTATGCCGATTTTTAGTTTACACCTCTCATACAGGAACGTAAATCAAGAACCAATGGCTGGATTTTGTTCAGATTTTCAGAATATGATGTATATAGGCGAGGCATGCAATGCATAGAATTTTAGCACGCTGCCTACAGTATACCGAATTACTTTACACTTGCTCAAATAGTGATATAACTTTAGAAATAGAGGGCGGATTGGGCTGAAATTTTCATAGTAGGGTGGATTTATGTTGCATGTGTTATCTTTGTTATCAACATGTAATCTACAGTATGCCGATTTTAGTTTACACTTCCTCATTTAGGAACGTAAATCAAGAACCAATGGCTAAATTTTGTTCAGATTTTCAGGGTATGATGCACATAGGCGAGGCATGCAATGCATAGAATTTTAGCGCGCAGCCTACAGTATATAGAATGCACACTTGCTCAAATAGTGATATAACATTAGAAATAGTGGGCGGATTGGGTTAAAATTTTCAGATAGAGTGGGTTTATGTTGCATGTGTTATCATATTGTTATCAGCATGTAATCTACAGTATGCCAATTTTTAGTTTACACTTCCTCATATAGCACCATATTTCAAGAACCAATGCTTGGATTTTGTTCAGATTTTCAGGATATGATGTATAGAGGCGAGGCATGCTATGCATAGAATTTTATGCGTAGTTTACAGTATACCAATTTACTTTACACTTGCGCAAAATATTACTATAACCTTAGAAATAGAGGGCGGATTGGGTTAACATTTCCATAGTAGGGTAGGTTTATGTTGCATGTATCATTTTATTGTTATCAGCATGTGATCTACAGTATGCGGATTTTAGTTCACACTTCCTCACATAGCACCATATTTAAAGAACCAATGCTAGTTTTTGTTCAAATTGTTAGGATATGATTTATATAGGCAAGGCATGCTATATATGGAATTTCCTTTTTTTGCAACCTACAGTACACCAGTTTACTTTACACATTCTCATATAGCCCATATTTCAAGAACTAGAGGGCAGATTTGGCTCAAATTTTCAAAGTACGTTAGGTTTACGTAGGTATGCTATGTTCAAAATTTTAGCGCACAACCTACAGTATGCTGATTTTTTTACACTGTCTTTACAATGCTTAATCTTTACCAGTACTTGTCTAATGATGCCATTAGGGTTATTTTTGTCAAAATGAGCAATCAGTATAGGCAAACATTGCTCAAATTTAATTATCATGCAATTTTGAGCTTCTCAAGAGGACCTATCAGAAAATGCCTGAAAAGGGCGATCTTTGCCTGCTCTCAAACTTGTGGAAATTTTTAAGCCCTGAAGCTAGGTTTTACTTTACAAACCCCCACAAAATTCATTAATGAAAACATAACTCCATCCATGTCATCAGTATTGATCTAAAAATTTGCAAAGTTTGGAATATTTTTTGTAAAGCTTAGAAAATTTTTGTAAAATTTGGAATATTTTTTGTAAAGTTTGGAATATTTTTTGTAAAGTTTGGAATGACTTTTACATGCTTAAGCATAGTACTTTTGCAAAGGTTTGGAATATTTTTTGTAAAGTTTGGAATATTTTTTGTAAAATTTTGAATATTTCTTATAAAGTTTGGAATATTTTTTGTAAAATTTGGAAATTTTTTGTAAAGTTTCAAATATTATGTATCTAATTTGCATTTCTGTATAGTTACCATTTTTCTATAAATACTTCTTGATAATTTATATTTATACCTAAGACCATGATATTCTAACATCCTTTTACCAACCTTGTTTATCCAGGACCAACTAAGTCAGGCAAAACAACATTTGTCAAGCAAAATTAATTGAGAATAAAGCATGCCTGATTGATACTAAAATCAAAAAGATTTGGTGGTGATTCATGGAAAACCAGCCTCTTCATATTTTAATTACCTAAAACAATTTAGTCATATGCCTCAACGTCTGATTATTGATGATCTTATGCAACAGAGCAAGGGTAATGCCCAGATTGTGCAACTTTTTACAAGGAGTTGTCATCATTGAAACATTAGCATTATACACATTGTTCAAAACGTTTTCTTTGATGGTCTGAGAACTTCACGCATCAACTCTGATTATATAATTTTATTCAAACACCCTGCTGATCAGCTACAGGCACAAATGCTTTCCAGACAGCTCTATCCTGCCAACGCTAAATATTTTCCAAAAAGCTTATTCTGATGCTACTTCTCAATCACATGGCTACCTTTTTAATTGATCTAACTCAAAATGCTAGAGATGAGATCAGGCTTAATACAAATATTTTAGCAGGCATCCAACTGTTTATATGCAGAAATCTATAAATACTAGTAGAGATATTGCGACAAAAAAAGGAAAAAAAAATGGGTAAAGAACAGAGATTAACACGCAATATTGGTTGTTTACATCTCCTAAGTCAGGCAAAAAAAACTCAAAGAACCGCTATTATAAATTCTGCAAGCAAAGATCAAATCCTTTGTCTCTGTGACTGCAAACAACTCTCTGAATTGTAATATTCCTTTTGATAAAAGTTTAAATACAGCTTCTCTTCAAAGATATGAGAATCCAAATGAATGCCTGGCAAACAAAAAGCAGGCGACTAAAAAACAAAAGAAAGATATTATAATATGGCAAGGTGGTTTTCTTCCTCTTTTACTTACTCCCATACTTACAATAGGTTTAGTCCACTCGCTGATTTCAGCAGGTATACAAATAATTTTTTCAGTATGTTTCATTTACTACCAACTATTGCATCAGCTAGCAAACTACCTGGCTATTGTAAGTATGGGAGTAAGTGAAGAGGAAGAAAACCACCATCTTGGTATAATATATTTCTTTTGTTTTGTAGTCACCTGCTTATTGTTACCGGGTATCGATTCTGATATCTTCGAGTTTTATTCATATCCTTTTTATCAAAGGAACATTACCATTGAAAAGTTATTTGCACGATCTGAAAGCAAAAATTTGATCTTTGCTGGCGGCGTATTTATAATGGCGGTTCTTTAATAGTGACTTAGGAGATATAAAACATATTGTGTGTTATTATTCTTTACACATACCCTTTTTTGTCACAATATCTGTACTATTATTTATAGATTTCTGCACATATAATGATTGAATACCTGCTAAAAATATTTGTTTTAAGCCTGGGCTCATCTCTAGCATTCCCAGTTAGATCAATTAAAAAATAACAGCTGAAAGCAGAATCAGAATATTGTGGAAAATATTTAGCGTTAACGAAAGTTGTCTGGAAAGCATTTGTGCCTGTAGCTGATCAGCAGGTGTTTGAATAAGCTATATAATCAGAGTTGATAGATGAGTTCTCAGACCATCAAAGAAAACACGTTTTAATTTAATATTAATATAATGCTAATGTTTCAATGATGACAAGTCCTTGGATTGCACAATAGACATTACCCAAATAAGATCATCCAATAATCAGAAGTTGAGGCATATATTTGAATTATTTTAGGTAGTAAAATCGAAACCCTTCTATGAACAAAACATCATTTAAATTTTTATACGAAAAGTGAACATGAAGCACCACAAATCTTTTGATTTTAGTATCAATCAGGCATGCTCTATTCTCAATTAATTGCTTGACGGAAATGTTGGTTTGCCTGACTTTGTTGGTCCTGAAACAAGGCTGGTAAGGATGTTTGAGATATCATGGTCTTAGATATAAATATAAATTATCAAGAAGTATTTATAGAAAAATGGTAGCCTTTAAAAATATTTTACTGACTACTGCACAATACAATTATTTGAGATTTCCAGGAATTGTATTTTGACTACCTCAGGCAACATTAGTGATTTTCGAATCAGGTAAATTGTATGCGTTGGAGCTAAAACAGTGAAAGATGGTGAAAGTGCTATACAAGCAGCTGTAGATGCATTAAATGCTAGAAGTGATGATTCAATGGTGAAACTATATGTTTGCAGGTTTGGCAAATTTAGGGTTCCGCATTAATCTTTGCATATTTTATGAAATGGTGAAAAGAAAATGCATGTATGAAGTAGAACTGTTTCCTGGCTTAATATACAAATTCAGAAATATAACATTTTTGCTGTTCACCTGCGGAAAATTGATCCTTACAGGTGCAAAGCAGGAGCATGAGTTGCACAGAGCATATAAAGCTCTACTTTCAACAATGCTTGAAAATACAGATTAGATACAATATTTCAAACTTTACCTAATTTTCCATTTACAAAAAATATTCCAAACTTACCAAAAATATTCAAGTTTTACAAAAAAATGTTAGCATTACAAAAAATATTCCAAACTTTGCAAAAGTACTATGCTTAAGCATGTAAAATTAATTCCAAATTTTACAAACAAATTTCCAAACTTTACAAAGAATATTCCAAACTTTACAAAAAATATTCCAAATTTCACAAAAAATTTTCTTAGCTTTACAAAAAATATTCCAAACTTTGCAAATTTTTATATCAATGATGACATGGATGAACTTATGTTTTCATAATTGAATTTTGTGTGGAGTTTGTAAAACCTAGCTTCAGGGCTCAAAAATTTCTACAAGTTGGAGAGCAGGCAAAGATCGCCCTTTTCCAGGTATTTTCTGATAAACTTTGAGAAGCTCAAAATTACATGATAATTAAATTTGAGCAATGTTCGCCAATACCGATTGCTCATTTTTGGACAAAAATAACCCCTAATGGCATCATTAGACAAGTACTGGTAAGGTGGCATTGTAAGACAGTGTAAAAATCAAACATATAGTTTGTGCTAAAATTCACCATAGCATACTGGCAACCTAATACTGAAAATTTATTAATCTACCTCTAGTTAACAATATAGTATATGAGAGAAGTGTAAAGTAAACTGGTTATTTTCTGCATATATATACATGCCTATATACATCATACCCTAACTTTTAATTTGAACAAAATCCGCGTGGTCTTTAAATGTGCTATGTGAGGGAGATAATAAAATCCGCATACTGATCACATACTGACATATTATATGAAGAACGGCAATCGCCTCTATTTTCTAGTTATAATTTATTTGAGCGAGTGTAAAGTAAATTGTTATACTGTAGGCTTTGCCTTTAATTATGCATAGCATGCCTCACCTCACATGCATCATATCCTAATAATTAAATCAACATTGATTTGCTAATATGATATATGAGTGTAAACTAAGATAGGCATACTGTAGATTACATGTAATATGATAACACATGCATTACCCTACGAAATTTTAGCAATCCGCCCTCTATTTTCTAAAGATATATCACTATTTGAGCAAGTGTAAAATAATTTGATATACGCAGGCTGCGCTAAAAATTTAAATACGCCCTTCTACATCATATCCTGAAAATCTGAACAAAATCCAGCCATTAGTTCTTGATTTACGTTCCTCTATGAGAAGTGTAGAATTCAAAATTGGCAAACTATGGAGCCCGCGATTAATAGATAACACATGCAACATACCCTACTATGGCAGCCCAATCCTACCTTCTAAACTTACTAGTACCAAATGAGAAAGTGTAAAGTAAGCTGGTATACTGTAGGCTGCGCACTGAAATTCTGTGCATAGCATGACTCGCCCTGCTAAACCCTCATGTCATGAAATTTGAACAAATTTCCGGCCATTGGTGCTGAAATTATGCAAAAGTGTAAACTAATGCTGGTATACTGTAGGTTGCGCGCTAAAATTTCGTACATAGCATACATAACATATACTCAACAGACTCTGGAATTTTTAGTCCGATCCGGCCGCTGGTTCTTGAATTATAGCTCTTTCAATTTTTCCCCCAGGAGATTCCCACCTGAAATTTGCCCCTCCCCTGGCCCTGGGCTTGCGTGCGCCCCCTCCCGGGCAGGTCAGGGCAATTTCCTCTTTACAACACGACCTATGCTGCAGCATTGCTCCCTGAGAAAAGCCAGGGAGCAGATTCTGAGCCCCTCCGCCTGTGCTATAACATAGGCGATGTTATAACTGCCCCCTAGGGAGACACGGTATACAACAGACATCATAAGATTAATTGGCTGTGATAGTGCTAGTCTGTGTATGTATGTAGTTATAGATTTATTCCGGATTGATCAAATATGTGTGAATGTATGTATCCCCAGAGCTTAAGCTGGCCCATCAGCATGCGCTAATGGGCGACTGGGCAGCTTATTAGTGTGCTACCTATGCAGTGCAAAAATATTCCCTAGTGAGGATGCAAATCTGCCAGACCATCTCAAATAAAAGTGCCTTCTAAAACCATCTACTACAGGTTGAAATGCGAGCAAAGCGCCAGCTTCCCATAACAACAAGCATTCAACTTGACTGCATATAATATCACATTGTGTGCTATATTACCTGCAGTCTAGGCCGCTGATTTTTTGACTGCGTATAATTTTACGTTGTGTGCTATAATACCTGCAGTCTAGGCCACGCTGGTTTTGACTGCATATAATTTTACGTTGTATGCTATATTGCCTGCAGTCTAGGCCGCTGGTTTTTGACTGCATATAATTTTACATTGTGCTATATTGCCTGCAGTCTAGGCCGCTGGTTTTTGACTGCATATAATTTTACATTGTGTGTTATATTACCTGCAGTTGACTGCAAATAATTACTGATTAAATCAACATACCCTTTTAGGTTGATCTACAGCTACATGAAATCGTTTTTATATTTTTCATCCCGCTCAAAGTTCATTAAGTCGGTCCGGCATTCATGCTAAAAGGAATGAAAAAGGCATGATTTGTTGTCCTTTAACTTATTGTTATTATTTTGATGCGTACAGTATTCAATCGATCAAGCTAAAGTGTGCAATTCTCATGTCTTGCTAATTAGATGATTCTTATGAAAGTTTATCGAAATTCGAATATCTTCACTCACTGTTGAACCAGTTGTCCTTGTGATAAAATGTCCATACGCATGCCTACATATAATATATTGTTTATAAAAAATTTAAAATTTGCAAACAAATTGTATCTGCGTACATGGCTAAAAGTTTCTCATTTTTATTTTCTATGAGAATTTGCTGAGACCCTACCATAGATGCACAGCATGGCCGATCTGGGTCCGGTTTCACAAAAAATATTAGTTGATATTAGTAATATTTAATAGGGATTCCTGTTTCACAAAAAATCATGATATTAGTAATAAATATTAGTCGGCCGTTACATAAAATTTTACCAAATTACTAATAAATATTACTAAAATCATCAATATTATTACCACTTTAGTAGCCAATTTATTCCAGTCTGTTTCAAAAACATATTAGTGGCACTAATACTAATAAAATCTCATCCGATATTCGCCTCATTTTTCATTAGTCTTTATTCACCAATAATTGAGGGTATTAGTGCTTACTCAATCTTAAGTTCACTCCCCATACTTCTGCGAAATTTCAGATAATCTTAACCACTTTTCATAAAATTACAGGATTTTCCCTGAAGCCTACATTTTTGTATGACCATTCGATGTAATGCATGAGTAATATAAATGCAGGTACTTTTTATTTTTTGAATTTGTGTAAAATAGATTAGTTAATAAATAGTAATATTTATTAATTAGATTAATAAATAGTAATATTTATTACACAAAACAATCAACAATACACAGGTACTAATAAAATTAGTACTCATATTAGTAATATTTATTAGTGCCTTGTGGAACAGAAAATAATTGAGTTATATTTATTACTAATTACTAATAGGATTACTAGTACCAATGATGATAGTAATATTATGTAACCAAAAATAGTGAGACTAATATTCATTAGGATATTAGTGGTAATATTATTAGTAATAAATATTAGTCTTTTATGAAACCGGGCCCTAAGGGTCAGCCGGTGCGGGGGAGGGGTCTAGAATTGAACTTCTTTGGACCAAAATGACCTCAAAAACTGATGATTTTTGGAATGTATGCGGCTCATAAATTTTCTTAAATTGTCTGCATTTGCTGACGCGTCGACCGGATTGTTGATTTGTGGCCGGAATCGTTCGTGGTGTCTTGCCCGACTACTAATGTTTGTTGCTTTCTCGTGCATTATTCACTTGCATGCAATTTTTGGCGGCCGACACATCATTGCTTTGGTTTACACACATATGTGTTTGTTGCCCCATGCCTGGCATTCGCTTGCTATTTCTGTCGATGCAGGATTTTACTTTAATTACATAGGTTAGCAACGTCATCGGCGTAAATTTTAATTCAATAAGTAAAAACTCTTGCCGTTAATCTTTGCTAATGCGAGCTCTGTATTTAACTTTCCTCGAGCATTTCTGGTATGATACACGTTAAGAGAATATTTACGCTAATTTTTAAATCTTTCCAACGGGCACTTTTACGTAGGTTTTTCTCTCTGATTAAGGTTAGTTAGACTGCCTTTTTTGTAATGAGAATGCAGTGTTTAAGGACAAAATCATGCTAAGAAAAAGTAGAATACTAGCAAGAATGCTCCGATGGAGCAAAGAAGGTGAGTATACTTGAATTTCTTCATTATTAGGAATGTAAAGGAGGACGGAAAATCTCCATATATGTGCAGAAGCCATATAGGAATGTTCTAGACAGTTAGACTTCCTCTAAACAACGCAAAAATCGAATTATATTCTGCGGTCTGTGAAAAATCAGGGCGTCGTCACAAAACGTTTTTAACTGTTTTGCAAAAGAGCATTGAAGACACTTTCATGACTATTGGATAATCTTTCATGACTATTAAATAATAATGCTAAGCACTCTCAAATTTAGTGTATATAAGTTCACGTGTTCTAGCTGTATGGCTAGTTACATTGGCGAAACTCGCCGATATTTTTGGAGTAGAATTGCAGAGCATACTGGCATCTCATTTGCTACAGGAAAGCCAATTCAGGGTGATATCTTATCTGCTATTCACAAACATATCTCAAATAACAATCATCCAATTACATCAGATTGCTTCAAGGTTATCAGTCGAGCATCCAATTCTTTTGATCTTTGAATCAAAGAGTTATTATACATAGCACGTGATCGTCCCATTCTCAACAATAATGTTTCATCATATCCTTCAAATTTGTTTTAATTTACCAACATCCCACTTTTTTCACTTTCTTTAAGTTTAAAATCTTTTATAATTCTCTTCATAATGTAATGGTAGGTTTAAGGTTTAAATTTCTCTTGGTTTACAACTCTCGCTTAGCAAGCTCATTTTTCAAAATGTATTATTTATTTCATGAAATCCTGACCTTCCACAATGCTTTGACGTAGAAGATAATAGTGTAAACTTTACACCTCATGGCTAACTCAATAGCTTGCATAAAAAACCACAAAAATTTATACTCGCCATCGTAATCGAAATTACTACAGAAAATCTGCAGAAACGCGCACAGGCCGCAGAATATACTTCAATTTTTGCGTTGTTAATAGGAAGTCTAACTGTTTAGCACATCCCTACGGCTTCTGCGCATATATGGAAATTTCCCTTAGTCCCCTTCATCCTTAAACAATTAAGAAATTCAAGTATATTCAATTTTTTGCTCCATCGTAGCATTTTTTCTTGCTATACATTATCATTAGCAAACATATGTATAATTGAAACTTCACCTCGTCGCAGTTCAACAACCACCAGCTGTAGAAAAGTTTGAAAATCAGATTCGTTATTCTGACATTACGGAGAACATTTTTAATAAAAATTTCATCCGCAACGCTCTGGGCGAAAAAAAGCTTTGCAGTATAAGATGTTTTTTTCGCTCCAGACTCTTTACACTAAACAGCTTATTTCTGTGCAACTCACTTTTTTAGAAAAAGGTCCCTCTAGAGTTTTTAATTGTCTTCATTTAAAAACCAATTAGACTGAACAAAATGCAAAAGTGAGTTAGATAACCCTTTCCACAGGCAAACAGTAAAAAAACCGTATACTTTACCCTCATGTGCAACAACTGTTGAGTGTAAAGAAATTTTAAAGTCAAATTCGTTGTCTTCAAACCAAGTGCAAGCATTTTAAAAAAATTGGCCCGCCGTATATAATTTAAATTTTCACTTTACACTTTACATACTCATTACTATCGCGGTATTGAGTGTAAACAAATAATTAAAAAAATGGCAAGTTTTATTTTTTTATTATATAACTTCTGAAAAAACCGCATCTCCCAGCTGTGTGCCGTTGTTGCTGTGAGGGGGGCATATAAAATTCGCACTCGCTGTGATAAATATAGAAGAAAAAAGGACGGCTAAGTATGTTTTAGGTAGCGCTATCGCGCCGCGCTACCTATGATTACTGCGCTTGAGTGTCTTTGGTTTGTTTTTTTGTTAGCTCTGTCAGCTGATAGCTTGCAATATAATCTATCAGCATTAAAATAAATTGACTTCGACAAGGGTTCGTTCGATTTTGTTATTATTCTTCTGGAGAGAAAACTTATTAAATTTATTACTAAAAAAATCATCAAAAAATAACTCAATTAAGACAAAAGACGGCTGATCCGGTAAAGCTCTCTGTTGTTGAATTCATAGTTCTATTTATGTGCTATAGGAACCAACAAACCATTCAAACAAGCAGTGGTTTGAAAATAGGCTAATTTATCAACTTGAGATTTTCCGGGGTCAGGCCGGAGATAAACTGATCTATCGCGCATTTCGGGGTTTAGGTAGTCAGGTAACTAGGGCGCAGCTGCCTAGATCTCCGCCGAGATCGAAGCCGTAGAGACCCAGGGTCATTTAGGTTGGTTCGTGATATTTATGCCTCTAGCAACCTGACCAGCGCTCAGTTTAGCCAAGGTACTTAGGTAAGCCCCCTAATTAATGATTATATTTACATTATGCAAAACGTCCCCCTCCCTGCACATTCCTACGTACAACAATTGTTTATAAAAATTTTAAAAAATAAATAAGATGTAGGTATGTGTGTAATTGGTGACTAAGTGGCTGCAAATTTTTTTATTTTCAGGAGAATTAGCAGAGCCCCTCCTACTATGCCAATAGCGTTTGGTTCTGACAAATTAAATATAGATATTGTGCCGAAAAGCTTCAAACACGCTGAGCCAAAAAATACATTTGAATTGGAGCATACGATAGTGAAAAGTTCAGGCAAAAGAGCTGCAAATGATGTTCCCATCATACTATTGTAATTGAGGGGCGCTTACAAGTTTATGAACTCCGAGAGCTATTTTAAGCCGTTTATTTCTGCGCTTCTTATAGTCGAGCTTTGCAGCAGCACCATCTTGCAAGAAAAGGCATTATACGTCGACAAAAGACATAAGGCACCTCTGAGATACAAATCGCTAGATAGATCATTCTCCCAACCCGACCCCATCCGGATCGAATTTACCAAAGGGACAAAGTGCGGATCACGAATTATTTTTTCAAGACACAAGCTAAAATAATCCTCATACACATGTACACGAAGAAAAATGGTTTTCAGAAGTCAGACGACCGCGCTTCGGTCTGAATTTTCCTGAGTAAAGATGATCTAGACTTCCCAAAAATAAATTTTCAAGAAATCTTTCGCGATTTTTTATGCTAATTGATAAAGATAAATGAGAAACATTGAGATATTGTTTTTTTGGGCGCAATCATCAATTTTTTAACACTTCTTAACTTTTGGACCCCTCGTTCTGACAGTCCTGCCTGACCCCGAAATTGCGCTGTCCGCCTATCTCAAGTATGATCAGCCTGAGACACTTCTGTAGTCATTTTTTTAAAGTTCCATTATATGAAACAGAAATTTAAAGCGATCCTAGCGATCTTTCATAATGTTAGAAGCACTTGCATCTATTGTAGGTACATCGATCTTAAAAATTCTGTTGACTGAGTAATTATCGTAAAAAATGGGTATTTTTGGCACTCCATTTTTAGTAATCAATATGTACAGATAACAATTTTAACTCGTTTTGTTCCGTTATAGATTTTATTAGCTCGTACATAAAAGTTTGTTTCAATAACCAGAAACTTGTATGTGCAATTAAAACGCACTAACAGCAATGCAATATTTTCATTTAGGCGGCGTTACAGTATTTCCATAGACGCTGGCTGATCCCGACGTTGAGGGCAATGCCGCAAATGGATTCATGCCAGCAAATGGTGCTATTCCGGAGAAGGCTGAAGAAAAATTCGATTCGGTAATCAAAATTTAGTGCAAAAACATTGATTTGGTGTAAAATTTTTAACCATTTGGTGTGAAATTTGGTGCAAGAAATCAGATAATTTGATACATAATTCGTAGGCTTTACTCAAAAAAATGTGTTAAATGCAATTTCACTATCCATTTTTGATATTTTCGAATAAAGGCCGTTCTCTCGATCGGTTAAGAGTAATTTGTGCTGTAAAAACGAAAGTACGTCCAATGTACAAATAAACTGCTACTCGTACATGGGTAGAACAACTAAAACAAACATTTATTTTTCTTACTAATTTGTCAGACTTTGAAGTTGATTTTTCTTCTTTTGGTGCAAATTTTAGTAATTGTGCGCATTTGGTGCAAAACAGTAAAATTTGGTGCAATTAGGTGCACAAAAATGATAGTTGAGCGCAGGCAATGTGTTTTTTCTATGTTCCTCGACATCCGAATCGCAAAAATGGTTAAAAAACTTGGTACGGCACTAAATTTTGATTTCTCTTATTATAAGGCTTACTCAGTATTTCATGTATTCCCTTACTTGTTGAGCCGTTAAGAAACCCGGATGACGGTGTAACTGATCCATGGTAATACGCCGATGACGGTGAATAAACGGACCCAGTGCCAGCATGAATCTGAGGAATGGGCATATAACCGCGGCCAGATGCTCCAGAGTTTTGTACACTTCGTTGATATTCTAATTTAAAGAGTTAAAGTACAAGCATTTTTTCCTTGATCAAGAAAAGCCATGTTCACGTGCAATATGATACTACACGATAAATTTTGCTCTAACTGGTTTTTATATATTGATTTTACATTTAATATTTCGAAATTCTCGAAACGCATTCATTTATAGATAACTTAAGCTTACATATAGCATAAAGCAGAGTGGAGCATGAAAGCTATTTTTAAGGTGGGTTTTGCAGTTATCAATGAGAAAATTACATAATTAATTATCACTTCCGCTACTGAAAATTTTTTTAGAAAACAGACTTTCTTTAAATTAGAGACTAAAAATTTGGACTTGTTGTTTTCACCCATTTATCAAAAAATATAAAGTTTTACCAACCTTATTTTTAACAATTTTTTCAAATTAAAATTCACATATTTATACTTTCTGAATTCAGTGTGCGTCAAAATCAGAAGTTTTTGACTTAACAGAGAGAACCACTAAAAAATGCAACTATCTGAAAAAGTCGAATTTATGACTTGATGGATAAACCGCAAAAACTCAGTTTTCTTAAGATTACTTTTGAATGGGTTTTTTTCATCCCTACCAGAAAACTGTGACTTAAGTTCTAAATCCTTTTGGTTCACTCTATTAGCTCATTACGAAAGTCATTCGAAATTGATAACTTGTAGCTTGTAAGAGCCAAGCATGCGTACATGCGCAGGACATAATTCTGGAGTTAGAGGGTCCTAATTTTTCAGAGATCAAAAAAGGGCTTAAAAAGTGTTTAAGAAAAACACCATTTTTCAATGTTTAACATCAAGTTCTATCGATTTAACATAAAAGAATAGCAAAACGTCATATAAAAAGCTAAGACGCTCCGTGC
>JAVLUZ010000208.1:2855768-2925768 GCA_036768485.1 Mermis nigrescens | reverse complement strand
CTTCTTGGAAATTTTTTAAAATTTTTGACAATTTGGTACGAAAAAATGCTTAAATTTCTTTGACTTTAGCGAAAATGCGGCGCACAGCGCCGAAAAGTTTTTCAAATTTACGAGGAAAGAAATTTAAACATTTGAAACGCAACTGTATTTCCTGCCTTTGTAGCATTTAATGTAAAGAATTAAAAAATTTTTAAAATTTATGCTTAAAAATAGGGAAAAACTCTGTAAAAAATAGCTGTTTCTGTTCCAGGAATCGTTTTATGAGTCATAAGAATGTTTGCTGCTAGAAGAACCTATTGCTGGCGCCAAATATGACTTCCAGGCCGCCAAGAAAGCAAAAGCAAATAAATGTCATTAAAAAGAATCATCTGGCGAGGAGCGCCAGAAAAATTTGAGATATTATGGTCATCGATGATCAAAAAACGTCGCAAATTATATATACATTCCTTATCTCGCCGAATATTTTTGGCCAACGGGGGGGGGGTTGCCCCCGTAAATCCGCCCCTTACTGTTTTAACAGTCTCCATATCTATTAAAAAGTAAATAGTCTTGTATGCAAGCATTGCACAGAGATCGTTTACTAACTTTTAATTTCCTCACCTGTCTATTATCACAGGATCAGAAGGAGTTTCATTTCGGTTTCCACAGCTTTTCTTCTCACAGCACCGACTGAAAAATTGTTTTCGTGCTCTAAGGAATTATTAGTAAATTTAATCTAAAGTTTTACCTGCACATCACTTCATGAGTCAGCAAAACACGGCACATTTCGGGATTTTTGTCCTGGCCTTCGTAAATTATTGCCTTTGAAATAATACATAGCACTTCGTACATTATCACTTTATATATATTTTCTATTTTTTATTATTTTCAGTAGCTTTCTATGTTCACCTGCTTTGTCACGCTATCTATGAACCTGACGAACAAGTCTTGCTCTTGTCGTATACCTAAATTGAATAAACAATTTAATCGAATTCAGAAATCACGAAATCAAAAGTGTTTTGTAAGCACTTGTACTAATAAGTTGAAAAAACTCAGAAAAAAGGCAAACAGTAAAAATAAAGGACTCAAATTACACGTTTAAAACATTGCGCGATGGTAACTAACTGTTTTGGAAAATCAATCACTTGTGGAAAACGTGAAAATTTTAATACTTACGTCAAAAAATCGCAGATTTTCCGAAAAATCTAGCATTTTCGCTAAGCTGGCAAAGTTTTTGCGCTTTCAGTCTTAGGAAACTTTTCCTGAATTATTTGTGCACAAATTATATATGAAAAAATTTCGAAAGGTTACTCAATACGAGGAAGCACATATGTTTTTTCTAAACAATGCATGACACACCTGAGAACAAACACAAGGTTTGAAAATTTGATCGGTAGTTTAATAAATACAATTTCAAGATATACTTCATCATCATTTATCTTATCTAATCTTTTGAGTCAATCAGAGGCACATCGGAAGGGTTCAAACTTATAGAAGTACAAAGGGAAAAGTATTTTGGCGAAAATAACGCAAAATTAAAGTCACAAACAAAAGTTACAACTTGCTTTCGATATTGCTTGAAATCGACTATAAACTGTCAAGGCACTTTTAGTGCTATGTCAACAATCAAACCAAATAAAGTCAATTTAGCTAGAAAAAACTTTATAGCTGACCATCCTAACCATACATGGGCGTCGGAGGGAGGGTTAGACCCTCCCAGAATCCGGTAGACCCCCTAAAATCGATAGAACCTTAGATGTGCGCCCTGTCCATTTTTCTACGAGTATATACAAATTAATTCAAAATTACTCAGTTGTCAAAAGGGGTCATCATGTCCACCCAATTCTGCCAAACTCCACAAATTGGCGACCAAGCGCGCAGCGAGCGCGGCGGGCGACCTTTTTGCAAACTTTTATCGTTAATAACATATTTAACATAAAAACTAAAAATCAGAATTTATAAATATTTTATTTTCGACTATGCTCTATCCAATGGTGCAATTTAGATCACTTGTATCCTAGAAACCCAGTAGTTCATAATGAAGGACTAAACCAAAGTGACCCCAGACAGTTTAAACTATGCACTATGCACTGGAAAGAAGATAGGTACAAGTGCAATCGGTTTCCTTAAATTTGCTTGCGAAGTTATAACATAATTACCATTTGCGTAGTACAACCAGAGTTTGTAATGGATGCCATTGTTTGTTTTATGATTTTCGGGCTCCTGAAGATGAATATTTATTAGAACAAGAAAATAATATGATTCGCATTTATTCACCGCTTTAAGACATATAAATAAAAATTTGCCTATAGCATACATCGAAATTAGAGGCGATCGTCGATATCTAGGCAATCATAAGCAAAAACAAATGTGGGCATTCTCAAAAACTTAAAAATATTAAATCTGCAATGTCCGTGTTCTTATAAGAAAATCTTATCTAACTAACAAAACAAATCTTTGTATTAGAATGTATGCACAAAGAAAGCAAAATTAGGACCCACAATACGAGAGAAGCGCAAAGACTAATCATAAAAAGTAACAAAATTTACATAACAATAATTGAAAGTTGAATTTTCATTTATTTTTGTGAAACCCACGTAACGCTGGAAATTTATCGCAATATTTCCGTTGCAAATATATATACTCGTATGTACACTACTAACCTTTTCTTTTTCAATAAAGTCGATGAATTGAGTTCTTTCTATTTCGACTGGTTGACCAGACCGGTCGTAAAGCGCTACGACAAAATGGAAAAAATTACTTTTTCTCAGATTGCTCGGTGGCTGCTTTTCGAAATGAGCCCGAGACAACTGGCAACTGAAAATGTGCAAAAGTATTTTCGAATTTAAGCGGAAATAATGTGTATTTTGACGATTTGGTTTAATTCGAAATAATCTCTTTTTTCATTCTGATGAGGGACCGGCCTCTTCTAAAACATTCCGACTGCTCATACACCTTCCTTCTAGCGATTAGGCCTGTTTTTCTCTGAATAATGAAGTTAATATTATCATTTAGATTAGATAGCTCATACATGAGTAATACTCTAATATTCCGAGCTCCATTGCAAAACTAAGCATCTCGCAGTGCTTGCTAGTATTTTGTCTGTGTAATTTACGTTATTGATATGAAGTAATTAATTAAATAAATGATTGCAAAATGAATTAAATAATTTTCAGAAATGTTAATTAATATTTCAAAAATAGTTTTGCAATGGCCTGATAGAAGTACATTTGCTAAAGCGTGCTTAGAAAGATACTCGTATGCAGGTATCCATAAAATATGCCAAATTTAAAAAAGCATTGCCTTGCTGAGTTTACGTCCAACAGTGAAGCTGCGGTTCCTGCTTGCGGCATCCAGCCGGTTCTCAAAGCCATGGCGGCGGACGCTGTCATGGCGCCATCTTGCTTTAAGGGCGTCACTGTCGGACCTCTAAGCTGGAGCGTATTAGCCATGGATGGATCGTGAAATCCTCCAAACATAATGTCAGTAGTACTGTATCACAGTCAATAATCTTCTAGAAATTCTAACGATTTTTTCGGCCTCGATTTGAAGTTTCCTTAAAACGGCAACAGTCTTTATTAGGCAGCAACCACATGAGGAGGGGAGTTCAACGGGACGAAATTGCTGAAAATATAACCAAAATTTTAATTTTGGTAAGTCTATCGATTTTGGGGGTCTTTCAGATTCCGGGGGTTGACTCCCTAGATCCCCACGCCATGGTTATAGTACTAAGTCTGCTATGCAAGTACGCATATGTGAAAAAGCAGCACACTGTACATATTTTAGATTTTGGGAATTAAAAAAGGGCGCTCTCTTGCCATCAAGGATTAATTTAAACGTGGAGTACAAGAGATTTTTTACTGAAGTTAGTATTTGATAAAAATGCGCTGGTTTTCATAAAGTCTAGGAAATCTTAAGCTGCGCTGTTTTAACGCAGTATTATGAAATAAAACAACATAACAGACGGTAAAATATAATTCTATACTGCTTTTTAATAATCCATGGTTTAAATTTAAACGTTCATTGATGCGCTAAAAAAGTTGAAATTCTTGTAAGGGTGAAAAAGATTTTTTGTAAAACAATGGAAAATAGTTCTTGATTCAGCATTTAAAAAATGATCATTTTTCATCGTAGCTCTTACTAATTTTTAAAATAATTTTCTTACAACATATTCCAGTAAGCCCGAGCAGTTTTTTATGCAAATTTTGAGTTGTGTCTCTTCAATTTTTGGTTCTCTAAGAGCTGGCTGGCGCACGCACACGTGGAATGCATTTCAATACTTTAACAAATGGGAATAATGTTTTACTCAGTGGCGGATCCAGGATTTTCCTAAGGGGGGCGGTACCCCTATGGGGGGCGGAACCCTGACTTGGGCGGAAAAATTAGCTGTTTTAACCCAAAATCGCTAAAAATCGCTCGAAAATCCTTAATTTTGCGCACTATTTTGGGCCAATGGGGGGGGGGGCGGCCGCCCCCGCCCCCTAAATCCGCCCCTGGTTTTACTCAATAAAAAATGTGGTCAGTCCAGTGGCGGATCTAGGATTTTCCTAGGGGGGCGGTACCCCTAAGGGGTGGGCGGAACCCTGACTTGGGCGGAAAAATTAGCCCTTTTTACCCGAAAATCGCTAAAAATCGCTCAAAAATCCTTAATTTTGCGCATTTTTTGGGCCAATGGGGGAGGGCGGCCGCCCCCCCCCGCCCCACCCCTAAATCCGCCCCTGGGTCAGTCATTAGCAAAAAACATAGGGCAGACATAGGATTTTTCTCGGAATGTTTTGTCTATCATTTTTTTGCACCATGTCTAGTGAATTTTATAGCCATACATTACCCAATGTGCTTAAATTTTGAATACTGAATTTTTTAAAAACTTGCATCTCGAGAAATTCGAAAAACGCAAATCCGTGCCTAAAAGGTCACTACGAAAAACTTTTATGGCTCCCCAAACTTCCAATGCAATGCGATAAATATGATTAATCTTATTAATCAGTGTAAGTCATTGCTTCAGCATTTGCTCTTCTTCCCTGAGTTCTAAGTTTTACATTCGCATCTTTTTTTCGAAATGGCCCGACGCATACAGCATAAACAAATACTACAGATTGACTGGCTTCTCACTTAGTTAAAATTTGTCTAGACTTTTGACTATTCGTATACCTATTCAGACGCGAATTTAGAAGGGGCGCCCCCCGTCCGTCAAGATATAATTGGCGCAATAGAGGATAATGTGTATTTTTTGATGATTTTAGCCATTTTTTAAGCACTATTTTTCAAATTTTTCCAGCGCTCCGCGCCGGGTTCATAAATGACAAGTACTGACTTTCCTGGCGTTTTAAAAACTTTATTTTTACGTAGAAATCTATAGTCTGTTTCACACAACTTTGTGCATAAATTCTAAGAATTTTCAACGACAATAAGGCGAGGGTTAGGATAATTGTATATCAGATCAATCCTATCTATAATCGCAATCTGTCAGCTTATTATCGGAGATAGTTTTAAAATTTATGACCGAATGGACTATAGTCTATGTACAGAGCAAGGATTTTTTAAATGTTAAAATGATTTTTTGAGTATATTTTCGGCGCTTTGGGCCGATTTTTGCCCTAATTTTGCGCGTTTTTCGTGAGAACTTTCAAAATTTTCCAATTTTTTTGGATCACAAATGGTTCTGTCTACTACCAAAGACAAAAAAACAGATACTTTAAGCATAATGAATGAATTTTTGGCACAGTTTTTGACGCTATTAGGAAAATTTGGAGTACCGCTCCCTGTCAGAAAATTCTGGATCCGCCAGCTTAATCAGTTCATTGCATGTCCGAATCGTCTGACGGCATTCGACTTTTGATATGTGTTCACTTTTTTGCATATTATTTCATCTTAACGACACACAGGTGTGCTTTTGCAGCATTTAACGCTGCAGTACAAATTATTTTTCATCACTTTTATCCAAATTCGGCTCGGTCGCTCGAACGTGGAGTACGGTATAAAGTGCACGTGCACGTACGGTTGATATAAAAGCAGATTTTATGCACTCAGGTATTCCGGCGGTCGTCGTGGAACCACAAAACTCGGCGGACCTCGTTCAGAAATCGAGGGACTTTGTTAATATACATAAATAAATGCAGCGAATTCACCGTCGAATCTTCTCAGAAATATTGCTCGCACAATAAGCACGTCATCGCGTGATACCAAACGTGTCCCTTGGATCAGCAGAATCCGCAACGTGGTTCCAACTTGGGTATTTCGTACGTAAGGTGTACGTGAGAAAATTTGCGAATTCACGATCAGCTTGGGGCATTTACAAAATTTATACGCCAAAATCGCACAGGACCATCAAATGATATACATACACATATTGATAGCACGTAGTTTAGTTGAGAATTTGAAGAATATACGAACGTCTAAGGCTCAAAACGCCGCCGAGTTCAATTTTTCCAAACTAAACGACTGAAGTCGCAAAGGAGTTTCGGTCCTGCAGGAGAATCGCGTAAAATCGTATACGGCACGTGAAATATAGGGATCATATATTTTTATTCGCAGAATATATGTATGTATGTGTATATAAGTGTGTTGTTAAGAAGAGCTTATGATAATACTGCGTTCACGTTTATACTTCAAAGGGGATAAGCTAAACGAGAGAGTGACATCCATCACGGCTAACAAACCTGGGGGTCCCTGGAGGAGTTCCGCCCGACAAACATTTTTATTAGGCACGTTGGTTTGGCATATGCTCTCCTTATTACTGTATACGATCGCAATACATGCATCTTATGCTTATCCCCTAAACGCTTAATTTAGATTTTACGGTTGTCGAAACGATTTTAAGCTAATAGAAACGGATACTGTAAAGGGTGTATGTATCGCTGATTCGAATTGTGCCGCTCTCAAATGACTTTTGGGACTCTGGGTATACTGTAGGATTCTCTGAGGAATGCAACTTCATTAAAGCGATTGCTTCGCGTTCCGTTTCGAATGATGCTTAACGAATGACTTGATTGCACATACATATCTTTATACTCCTCTATCGTCGTATTATTCTTGCTTACTGTATGCCACGCATTGCCGCATAAAAATATGATTTGAAGCTTTGCGTTTTTGTCAATACGTTTATTTTTTCGGATTAACACTGGTGTTATATTTTCTTGCTTTTTTCCGGCGCTGTTGATGGCCAATTTTACATCTGGTTCAGACAAAAATTTTCTTTTCAATTCCCTCTATGGGAAATCATTTCGTTTTGTTTTTTCCCAAAAAACATTATTATATTTTGGAGCATGCATCCGGTCCCTGCTATTTCTGTTCTTCCACGGAAGAGGCGAATAACCCGTGCTTCATATCTGCGGTCTTTTGTCTGCTCAATACTGCTATTGTCTTGGCGTATTTTTGTAAAGGATAATATTTTGCCGAAAAAGTTACAGTACACACCAGACGATTTTTTATTGTTTGTCCAGAAATTTCGACCATCCACTAGTCAGATAAATGTTGATCTTAGTGGAAATGACAGACGAAGCACTGTTTGGTGGTGAGATAAATTATTATTCACCAATAGTCTAAGGAACACAGAAAAAATAGCCGAGAAATCCAGTAGCAAAGGATGTGCCCTTACAAGAATTTATCACTTTGAAGGGCGCAGCCGGGGGGAGGGGTAGGGGGAGAATAGTCCCCCGAACTCCGGAAGTATGAGTATTTCTATAAGAGTCCGCTAGACAAAAAAATTGAAAATTATTGAAGCGTATTCATGTAACAGACCGTTAGAATAGACTTTATCACACTTTTTCAGCTAATAAGCCCAAAATACAACCAATTTGTTCAATATAATTTAAATTAAAACGAATTTTTCAAAATTTTTTCTCCTTTTATGCGTAAAGTTCAAAAACACTATTATTTTTGCCTGTCTACAAGTAGTTGACGAGATAGACAACTTCAAAATTCTCGTCCCCCTAAATTCAGACGGTCAGCTACACTGCTTATATGATGACTGTGTGCTATTATTTATTCTGGATGATTGCTCCATATTTGTTCAATTTAATTTAACGTCGTCAGATTGTATGTAGTGTAGCAGGAGTGCTACTACACGGCTAGAAATGCCTACTTTGAAGTCATCCGTGACGTTGATGTTTCATAGTTTCTCAATATTATTCAATACTTTGCGCAGTTGTGAGCAAGAGCCCGAGTAGTCGATTAGTACTACACACGCGAATCAGAGCGGAAGATCCGGGAAACCGGTGCGGGTAAAATTTTGCTCACGTAACGGTGGGAAGGCGGCGCCCCCGTTACAGTAGGTACCTATTGCATAAACTGAGTTGATTTTCACAAGACGATAGTCTGTTTTATTGGTTCGAGAGCTTTTCGAAAAAGTATGAAATGGCTTCAAAAGTTTTTAGCTGATACGACAGGAATGACATCCTACAGTATATTGAGTCATAGTTAATCTTTAATATTCTTCAGCAGCAAATCTGCAGCACACTTCTAACTAGTCTGTTCCACATAAGTTTGGGCATAAATTTTTAGAATTTTTATCGCAATAATCTGACAGATTACGATAATTATATATCAGATCAATGCAGTAATTGCAATCAGTCGGGTTATAGTGGTGATAGATCATAAAGTTTACGCCTAAACTCGTGTAGAACAGACTGTAAGTGGCCTCAAAAATCGGTATAAATGCTGGAATAGCGTAAAAACTATAGTCTGTTTCATTTAATTTTGAGGTTTTTCAAAAAAATTTGAAATGCCTACAAAAGTTTTTCAACTAACGCTTTTGTTGTGATACTTACTGTATATCGAGTTACAGTGAGACATTTGCCATAACTAAGCCGTATCACTGCACCAAAATTTTAAACCACTTTTGTAGCCTGATTAATGCCGATTAAATTGAAAATAAAGCCGCAAAGTTAAATGGAACAGACTATACATACGTTAATCCACCTCGTCATTCTCGAGAGCTTGCAAATAAATTTTAATTTTCATTTTTTTGCCATTTTGGTGCCTTATTTTTTCCAGTGAATTTATTATTTCTTCATCCTAAGTCTACAGTCTGTTTCACTACAAGTTCGATCATAAATTTAAAACTATCTACGTCAATAAGCGGACAGATTGCGATTATAGGCATGTACATATTTGACCCCAAAACCCTCGTTGCAGTGCGTGTCTGCTCTAAGTTCAAACTCACTTAGCCATAAAAGCGAGGATGTTGGAACAATCAGTGCATTTCACCCTCACCTTCAGTGCGCTGATTTCTCTGACACATCATACAACTTAAGACACGATTTCCGCGAGGGTCGACCAAAGTCATGATAAGTTGAAAAAAAAGTTTCCCTGAAAATTTGATATATCGGTCAATTTTTTAAGCTAAGAATCATGGCGACATTTATTTTTCATAAAAACGAATATTCATTGAGCTACAGTAATCCAAAGTTTAAAAATTTGGTTATTTTTACGAAATTCTTGTACTTTTGTATAAACTCAGTTTTCTGCCGTTACACTAATGACAGAGCAGTGAAATTTGGTGTGATCATAGGGCCATATGTGCTTAATAAGAAAAATTTAAAATTAGAATTTTTTTCGCATTTTATGCGCTTTACACAAAAGTGTAAAGTCAAATTTTTCAGCTATTTTTTAACATTTTTTTTACATTAATCGTGCTCAGTCAGTCAATCTTTGAAAAGCACTAAAAATATTTGCTGTGCATACGTGCGCACATGTTCCCAACATATGTATAAAGTTTAATAAAAATTGTGATACCCTTTCTATACGAAGTTGAACATCAAGTGAACAGTTTTTCCTCATATTTTCGAAAAATTCATTTTAATGTTAATTTTGTTTGTGTATCATTTGATACCAAGCAGCAATTGTTGATGCGAATATAGAGTCATATATGGTCTTTCATAAATTCGTAGAATTATAATTTTTATCCGCTTGTTGCACTTTACACAAATGTGTAAAATCAGAATTTTGGTTAATTTTTAAATTTTTTGTAACGTAAATTCAGCCCATGCAGTCAATTTTTGAGAGCACTAAAATATTTATAGCGATTACATCTACACTTGCCCCTAACCTACGTGTAAAGTTTAATAAAAATTGCAATACCATTTCTGTGAAAAGTTGAATATAAACTAAACAGTATTAATATTAGTATTCAATCATAATATTGCCCGTAGCATTAATAGATTTAAATTAGTTATACCTATTGTACATTCTAATTTAGAAAAGTTTGATTTCTTTTACAAATACATCGCAGTTTGGAACGATCTTCCTGACTTCATTGTTTCTTCCCTAACCTAAACATATTTAAATCTAGATTAGCAAACTTTGATTTATCTAGATATCTTGTTGGGCAGCGTCTGTAAAACGTGTCATTCCATTGACTCGCATGTCCCTTTACTAATTCGTAATTGCATTTATTAGATATCTTGTCATTTTGTATTTTAACGGATTGGTATTAGTATTAAATTTTCTTTCTTTCTTTCTTTCTTTCAATCATTCTCAAAGAAACTCATTTTGTTGTCAATTCGTTTGCCGAACATTTGAAACTGAGAAGCAATTTTCGGTGCGAATATAGAGTCGTAAACAATCTGTCAGAAATTCATTCAATTTTTTTACAATTGTTGTACTTTACACAAATGTGCAAAGTCAGATTTTTAGTGAATGTTTTAAAGTTTTTCGACATTAATTCAGCCCATTGCACTAAAAATATTTAGTGCATGTATAAATATTTTTATATACACTACCCTATAAATATTTTTATTAAACTTTGCATTAAAAATACATATAACTATGTGCAAAGTTTAAAAAATTCTGATATGCTCTTTAAGCTATGACATTTTCAGTCGGTTTTTTAGAATTAAATTTACGTTTATTAGTCCATAGCCTGTTCAAAATTTATATTTTTTCATTTACACAAGTTGACAGTGAATCGAGATATCATCGAAATTCGAGTAGCTTATACACTCTGTTTCCCAAAACCTTGCAGCTACAATTGGTAGCTTGAGCTTCAACTGCATTGCAAACCATACATACAATTTACATAAATTCGCTGCAAATGTTTTCAGAAACAGACTATAGTAACATTAAAAATATTTTTAGGGCATAAATTTAACGTTAGGTAAAGCTGTACAGGATGCTCAAAAATAATTCAGTTGTCATACAAAAAGTGGTATTGCTGTTTGAATCAAATGTAAGGCTGGGATGAAATTTTTCTTTACACTTCGGTAAAGTGCAACTAATGCATAAAAATTCTTAGTTCTACATCTTTCACTGTATTTTATAATGAACGAGCAAAAATATTTGAACATTAAACTGCATGGGCAGGATTAATGTCAAAAAAACTAAAAAATTCACTAAAAATTTGACTTTGCATATTTGTGTAAAGTGCAACAAATGTAAAAAAATAAAAATTCAATGAATTTCTGACAGATTGTTTATGACTCTTTATTTGCACCAAAAATTGCTGCTCAGTTTCAAATGTTGGGCAAACAAATTGACAACAAAATGAGTTTTTTGAGATAGATTGCGTAAAACTGTTCAGTTGATGTTCAACTTTTCACGGAAAGGGTATTGCAATTTTTATTAAACTTCACACGTAGGTTGGGGACGTGTGTAGATGTAATCGGTATAAATTTTTTTAGTGCCTCTTAAAAATTAACTGTATGGGCTGAATTTATGTTACAAAAAATTTAAAAAATTAACCAAAAATCTGATTTTACACATTTGTGTAAAGTGAAACAAGCGCGTAAAAATTATAATTCTATGAATTTATGAAAGATCATGTATGACTCTATATTCACATCAAAAATTGCTGCTCGGTATCAAATAATACACAAACAAACTTAACATCGAAATGAATTTTTCGAAAATATTGGGAAAAACTGTTCACTTGATGTTCAAACTTCGTATAGAAAGGGTATCGCAATTTTTATTAAACTTTACACATATGTTGGGGACATGTGCGCACGTATGCACAGTAAATATTTTTAGTGCTTCTCAAAGATTGACTGACTCGGCACGATTAATGTAGAAAAAAATGTTAAAAAATAGCAAAAAATTTGACTTTACACTTTTGTGTAAAGCGCATAAAATGCGAAAAAATTCTAATTTTAAATTTTTCTCATTAAGCACATACGGCCCTATGATCACACCAAATTTCACTGCTCTGTCATTAGTGTAACGGCAGAAAACTGAGTTTATACAAAAGTACAAGAATTTCGTAAAAATAACCAAATTTTTAAACTTTGGATTACTGTAGCTCAATGAATATTCGTTTTTATGAAAAATAAATGTCGCCATGATTCCTAGCTTAAAAAATTGACCGATATATCAAATTTTCAGGGAAACTTTTTTTCAACTTATCATGACTTGTGTACACGGAGGTCGATTTTATAGGAAATCGTGTCTTAAAATGCTTTATTGAAACATGTAAAATGATGCCTTTGTCTAACTGCCCCCCGCCCCGTAAAATAGTTCAGGTAATGTACACATTGAAGAAGTGCAGATTCTGTATGATTAATGTAAAAGTGTTGCTATTGCTACGGAATTTCTCTTAGCTCATGATGAAGCTGAATTGATTGCGTAATACTTACAATTTTTGCAGAGTGGAACGTTGTTCAATTTACAAGTGTCAAATCAATTTGTCATTTACTGTGACGCTCGTAAATTTTTTGACAGTTAACAATGCCATGCCATGCCATGCCATAGCAGCTTATTTGGCTTTGCGCCACGCTGCTGACAATTGCCGCTTGCCAGATTGGCTTAAACCATGATTTTAAGTGCGTAGCAAGTTTTTGGTCGACTTTCTGTTTTGGTCGGTTCATTTGAGTGGTTTTTTCACGGCATCGATTTTTGGCCGGTTGCAATTTCGATGTCCTCCAATCGTTTGTTAAAAAAGCAGGTTTTGAGGTGATTAAGCAGCTAAGAGTAAATTATGAAGACAACTAAAAATAATTTCCGAGTATAGTAACTGAAACAAAATCAAATAAAGTTTTCAGCAGCATAGGTACTTAGGATGTGTGAGTTGGGCTAGCTAGCACAAAGCAGCCATTCTGAGGTTCTTTAAACCCCTAACCTTCCAAAAACACGTGGACATGGGACAGTATTTAGGGGTAGCCCCCTTGGCCGCAAAAAATTTTTGGCTGGTAATAAAGTGTACGGCACTGTTTTTTTGCACGAAAACTTCGCTATTCTGTACAATGAAAAATCGGCCAAAAACTGCCTATTCTTTGTGTACAAAGTTGGGCACTCATGCGCTCTAGGGGGAAAAAAAATTTTCAAATTTTTGTTTCTCCAAAATTATCATTTTCTAGGGTAATTTTGTATTCGGATAACGATTCCAGCATTCATTTTTAATTTCAAACAAAGTTTGGGTAAAAAATCAGGTTTTTTTGTCATTTTTTGTGAAAAATTTCACGAAAATTTTCTTCAGAGTTTTGCACATTGTAGAGTAATTTTGCATGCTGATGACGGATATAGCTTTAATTTTTTATTTTCGTCAAAATTTGGGTGAAAAATGAGGTTTTTGTCATTTTTTGTGGAAATTTGAAAAAAATATTTCTCCGAATTTGGCACTGATTATTGGCCAATGTTGGCCCCGAATTTTTCGTTAAAGGCCAATATTGGCCAATAACGCGTGCATTAGGGGCCAATATTATTATAAATACAGTATATAATGATAAACATATTATGTAGAAAAATTAGAACCTGCTGAACAAATACTATTTACATTCAAGTAAATGTTTAAGAGAGTTTAACCTACTGTAAAGCGTAAGATATCACACGCCGAATCTGTATGACCAGAATTAAGTATAGTCTGTTTCGTTTATTGGAAAGCTTTTCCGCTGAATTTAGTCCGCATAAACCAGGCCACTAAAGTGACCTATAAGTACATACCTTATATGATGCAGTCTTGCCTCTTAGCAGTATCAAAGATCATAATGCAACTCGATATTCTATAGAATATACCTATTTGCTGTCGCATTAGTATAAAACACTTTTGTAGCCACTTTAAACTTTTCAAAAAACCCTCGATCAAATGAAACACACTATAGTTGCGTAGGTACCTTTATACATATAGTCTGTTTCATTTATCCGAGAGCTTTTTCAGTGAATGATTTTGACGGCTACAGTAATCCTTTTTTTCTTATTTACTGTAGGTTGCTAGATCTCACTGTAGCTACGCAGCAAAGAAGGGTTTTTCAATTACATTTTTAGCAGCATAATTAATCCTCGTCTTCCAGCAGATCAATCAACTTACAGATAAAATCACGTATTCAGCTAATCCTAAGTTGACATTTTAAACACAATAGACTAAGATGCTAAGAAACGCCGCGAACTTCCGCATGGCTCAGTGGAAGAATGTCTGCTTGTCGTCGAAGCAACCCTGGTTCGATTCCAGCCGACAGCTTTTTATTCAGCGCACTTACTGTAGCATGTCCAAGCGCTGATTAAATGCCTGAATTAAATTTATATGGACGGATTAGTGCATTTAAAATGGAAGAATTCCAGCCACTCGCCCTCACTGAGCTGATTTGCCCAATTACAGTAAATCATCTTGCTTTGCTTACTGTAGCCCTTAAAAAATTGACTAAAAAGCTCTCGAATAAATGAAACAGACTATACCTATTGTCCTGCTACATAGGTAGGTAACCTCTACCTAGCTATTTGAAATCGCATACTGACATGCACACCTGGGCGTGGGGGTTTGGGGGGTATGCACCCCCCAGAAACCAAAATACTCCCCAGAAATCAAAATGACCCCCCCCAGAATTCAATTTTTGAAAATTTTTTTCGTTTTTTTAGAAATTTTTTGATTCCAATGGATAGTGCTTGATGAGAAACGTCGAAAAATGGTGTTTTATCGCCATACCACCATTTTTAAGGCCATTTTTTGACCTTCAAAAATCTTGCACCCCCTCCCCCGGAATTTTCTTGCTGCCCACGTATGCTGATATGGCATTATAATATTTATGCACACATGTACGTACATATGTATTTATGTAGGTACATATCTAGGATTTTGCAATACGTAAGGCAAACCAACGACAATTAGAAATACCTACCATACAATTCAAACTACTTAGGCATAAAAGATAGCATAAGCAATCTCTTTCAAACAAAAAATAGCAACTGTGTATACATAGGTACTGTATATAACAGATAGCATTAGTATCATTCTTCAGAGTATTGATCACGGTATCGCTATGGCGCAGTGTGCGCGCGTGAGTTTACCAACATGAAAGTACGGGGTTCAAAACCCATGAGTGTGTATTTTTTTAAGAATTTTAAATCTTGCAAAAATTGGCCCCTAATGCACGCGTTATTGGCCAATATTGGCCTTTAACGAAAAATTCGGTGCCAACATTGGCCAATAATCAGTGCCTCCGAATTTTGCTTATTCTGAGGTAATTTTACATGTTGATAACGTATTCAGCATTCATTGTTTATTTCCGACAGAGTTCGGGTGATAAATCATGTTTTTGTAATTTTCGTCCATGAATTCAACAATTTTTGAAAATTCTGGAACAAGTTTCGGCTAATATTGAGAATAAGGTGACCTCCTAGAAATTAACTTTGCATGGATGATTTAATCTATTTAAGGGTCAAGGAATTTAAATCTGAAAGAATTAGGTGTCGGTCGGCATTATTGACCGGGTTACAGGCTGTTGAACTTCATGTGTTTAAGGATAACAAATTAATTAAGACGAACTGGGCAGTGGGCTATTCTCAATATTAGCCGTTTTACTCCTATTATACTTAGGCTTGAGGCTAGTATATCTGAAAAGGTGTTTAAAGCTGCTTAGGTCGAGGTCGCTCCGCTCAGGTCGATGTATAGATGCTTAGGTCGATGTATAGATGCTTAGGCCGATG
This sequence comes from Mermis nigrescens, assembly GCA_036768485.1. Lineage (NCBI taxonomy): Eukaryota > Metazoa > Nematoda > Enoplea > Mermithida > Mermithidae > Mermis > Mermis nigrescens. The sequence goes on along the minus strand of JAVLUZ010000208.1, from coordinate 2,909,940 downwards.
TATAGATGATTAGTTGTTGAGATGTCAAATTTAAAAAAAAAACGTGATTTTATGCCTTTTCAAGCAATAATCTATAACGTAGATGTTGAAAACACGATCTGTCAACCATGAGAGTAGGTAACAAAAATCTTTGAAAAAAATCTTTGTTCGAAAAATTTTTTTTCATTTACATAGTTTTCCGACAGTTTTTTTGACTTCTAAGTTGAAGATTATTGTTTGAAAAGGCATAAAAGCACGTTTTTTTTTTGAAAATTTGTACAAGGTCACCTTATTCTCAATAAACTCCCAAGTTTCTTGTTGAAATTATTCACAAAAATGGTGAAAATTTACCCAAATTCTGTCGGAAATAAAAAATGAATGCTAAATTTGCCATCAACATGCAAAATTACCCTAGAATGTGCAAAAATATGAAGAAATATTTTAATGAATTTTTCACAAAAAATTACAAAAAACCGGATTTTTAACCCAAATTTTGTCTGAACTCAAGAATGAATGCTGGATTCGTTATCCGGATACAAAATTTCCTAGGAAATGGTAATTTTGGAGAAAAAAAATTTGAAAAATTTTTGTCACCTAAAGTACATAAGTGCCCAAAGTTGTACAAAGATGACTCCAAAAATCTTTGTACGAGCCTAAAAATCTTTGTCTCGTACAAAAAACGGTGATGCGCGGAACGATGACAAAATTGCATGTGTTTGCCAGAAAATTATCAAGTTTTCGGTGCTCCGCGCCACATGTGAAGTATTTTCTATAATTTTGTCTCAAGCGCGACCAAAAATGACGCTTTTAACAGCATATTTGGAGAAAATAGATTTTTTTCAAAAAGTCCGAATTTTATGAGCTCAACAAATCATCATGAAAAACGTCGGAAAATGCGGTTTTTACGAGCTTCCTATCCCTGCGAATCCGATTGACGCGAAAATCCTTTCCGCGCCTTGACACATCTTCGATTTTCGACTGAAAGCAAACATTTCTTGTACAGGAGAACGGTCAATCCGCCAAAAAGGCTTAACTCTAGAACATGGTCCGAATGGAACTTCCAATTTATGATGTGAATTCAATTTTAGGTTGGTTGGTAATTGTTTTTGGGTTCGAGGGATGCTCAAAAGGAAGCGCGAAAAAGAGATTTCATCAAAATTGACTCAGTACTAGTGGAACTGCAGGACTTCGGACTTTGGTTTCGACAGTTTTAAAGTGTAGGCAGTTTTTAGATCAAGTCTTAATCCTCTTCTTATAATACTTAGGCTCAGGTTTAGTTTAGATGCTATTAGCTTTAAAGATGCTTAGGTCCGATATTACCCCTGCTTAGTTCGTTGTAAAGTTTGCTAAAGCTTGTCATATATGTTGGCTAAAAAATTTACATAAATTTGCATAAGCGTAATTTGGAAGCATATTTTTTGGCTAAATTACTTCTATATTCGTGCTCAGCGTGTCAAATATGCCTGGAAAAAAGTCAATTTTCCACAGGAAGACTTCTCAGATTCTTTTACGCTTGCTATGGCAAAAGTGCTAAAAGTATGACATCTTTAGCACATGTGTCATAACTCAGTATATCGATTTTGGGAAGGTTTCAGATTTTGGGAGTCTTAACCCCTAAGGCCTTCACATCCATATGTAGTCATCATAAGTTAGTGTTGTATCTTAGGGATCAAAAATTTTACTTTTTTCGAAGCATTATGGACGCAGAATATCTTATTTTAATCTGGGCGACATATATGACGTTTATGCATTGACGTATGTGACGTTTATGCATCGTTTTCAAGCCAAATAGGCACATGAGAAAAAGGATTAGGTTTCACCCCCTAGAATTTCCATGCTTTGCATCTATGGCTTTTACCTACGGGTCAATGTAATTAGGACCAAACGTATGGTCTAGGTTCAGGAGATTTTAATCACGAGGAACCCCAGAATCTAAGATTGTTCGCAAAAGGGGCTACATCACTAGAATTCAATTGTGAAGAGAAAATTGGCGAATTTTCGTTGATCCTACCTTCAATTTTTGGCCCTTTTTCGAATTTTCGATCGAAAATTTCCTCATTATTTCCAATTGGCCTTCTTACCCGTGTATGGTTAGGACCGTTAATTTTTTTAACGGTATCAGAGTTCCGCTGAATGTATACTTGACAGCGCAGCAGTCTTACCCTCTTATTTCTCCTCTGCAATTTTACCTTCAATTTCATCATTGTGCTCTTTCGATTTTTCCACGTCATGCACCTATTATTGTGTAATCTAGATTGTAGGAATTCATTGTTAAATGGACCTTACGAGCATATGGACTAGAATATTCTTGATATGAAATGAAGCTTTGAAATGCTATATTGTGATTTCGTTATTTCCAATGGATTCTGTCTGTAGTACTCTAGGAAAGGCTGAAGAACATCATAAATTCGCTGGCTTCTGCGCAACACGACCTCCGTATAGAAATGGCAGAAAACTTCGGGCTGTCAAGGTAATAAAAATAATTTATTTAAGATGAAAGCAATTTTTCAGTTTATGCTCTTAGCAGGTTTTTTTGATCTGAAATACGGAAGCCTTTTGAAGTAATGTAATGTAAGGCACTTATTGCTGTGCCTATTTATTCGAACAAATATTGAATATAGTTTGAAATTGAATTAGAGCCCTTCGTAGAAAGTTACGAGCCAGAAAGTTAGAGAATTTCAAGAAGTTATGACACTTTGGCATTTTTTTAATCTATTTCTTGAATTTAGGAAAGTTCTAAAGGTGTTGGTGGGCGTACAAGTCAGATCAATAAATAAGCATTTTTCTTTGACCAAATACAGCAACAGTGTTCAGTCTCGGACGTTACATTTTTAAAATCGTAATCGTATGTATATTTTATCATATGATCGTTTTCATTATTTTTGAGGCACAGAGTGTCATCTAACCATTTTTGTTCCTTAGATGAATCGTTTTCTGTGTAATTTATGGAACGAAAAATCGCTAATATAAAATTTTAAGCCCAGGTGATAAAAATGGGGTTTATTCAATGAAACTCCATGTATAAATGGACAACAACAAGGGCAGATTTAAGGATTTAGGGACGTTCACTCCACGGTTTTTTTTTGGTATTCGGCAAAGATTTTTCCCGATGTACAAAGACTTCAGGACTATCTTTGTACATGTACAAAGAGTTTTTGGAAGATAAAATTTGTGAAAAAGGTGTCGAAATTTCGCAAAAATTTCTCGGCACTTCGCTCCGAATATGAAAAATTGTCTGTCCTATATATCTTTAAAATGTCAGAAATTTGTATTTAGAATGGAAAAATGTCAAATTTTTTAGGCGCTTTGCGCCGTTTTGAGACAATCATTAGTAATTTTTGCCGCGAAATATAGAAACCCAGAAATTAGCTAAAATATGCAATCAAAGGTCGAACAGACTCTGTTTTACCACACTAAAATCGCTACTGTACCATATTATAGTACCTAAAAATTTGTCTGTACAAAATGTACAAAGACTTTGGGGATCATCTTTGCACATGCACAAACGAACCGTGTACAAAAAAAGCACTGGTACAAAATGTACAAGGACTTTTGGGTACCATCGTTGTTCATGTATAGAGAAAGGTACATTGTACAAAAGAAACACTGTCACTTACTGATAGTATGCGAAAATGTGTATGTTTAAAAATATATTTATATAATATAGCTACAAACATTTGTTAGCTCATACAAAGACTTTTTCGGAGATCTTTGTACAAGCACAAGAAGCTCGTACAACAAAATAGAGTCGGCTAATAATAGTCCACCACTTAATTTTCTGGTCGAACATATATACATTTTTTATGATTTCTGACCATTTTTATCTTATATTCTGAATTCTATTTTGGCGCTAGAAATGGGGTTTAATTGATATGGAGAAGTTAATGACTCGTGCAAGCACGGTTTATTATTTTTATTTTCGGCAAAGATTTTTCCGCATGTACAAAGACTTTGGGGTCTTTGTACATGTACAAAAAAATTTTGGGAACAAAACTAGAAAAAATACTTTCTGAAATTAATTTGCGTCAGAATAAGTTGGGTACATAATAAGTTATTCTGTATGTTTTTATAACAACAAATCTAAGTTTGAAGTCAAAAATATCAATATTTTTTGCACTTATAGCTGCTATTTCTCTCTATGCAGCTCCAGCATTGAGCTTGAAAGTTTAAATCAGTCAAAACCTTTGAAATGTTTCTCGATTTCATAATAATTATTTGGAAATTTTCTCTTCTGCTTGTCATAAGAAAGCTTCAAAATTGCGTTTCTGACAATTTCTATTGTCAGAGACCCGTAAATTGCGACAGTGCGCTACCAGAACATAGGTAGATAGAACGCGTGATACAAAGTATTATGTTGTACTGCACTTGCGTTTGGTATGTACAAAATGTACAAAGACTTTCGGGTACCGTCTTTGTACATGTACAAACGGACCTTGTACAAAATAAAAAACAGTGCTTGCAAGCATCTCTGAAGCGAAAATATTCGTTATCCTGTCTTTTTGCGAAAATTCTAACAATTTTCATTGCTTTGCCGCTGAAATTTCTTTGAGCATATTGGCTATTGCTCCAAGTTCATGAATACGAGAAACGTACAAGAGTATGCGGGGTGAGGGGGTGTTACTCCCTCAAAGCTTTACAAAACTGATAGCTATGTATATAGCCATTTTGGTCAAAAATTGCTATATAGTACTTTTAGGACCTCAGAAAACTGGCTGTGTAGTCTTTTTGGAATCAGGAGCATACCGTGTGAGTTCAGAAATAGTCCAAAAAGGCTATATACAATCAAAGTCGGATAATGCAAACCCCGGATAACGGATTTTTCTGGATAATGCACACCTGCTGATAAGGCCGCTGCATATATATATATATATATATTAGTGTGTGAATTCATATGCTTAAGCACACACTTGGATAATGCACGCTTTTAACCTTGGTCCCTAAGATGTGCATTATCCGAGGTCGACTGTATCTATGTATACGATTGGTGAGTTTAAAAAGGCCATACATATGTATTTGTTACAAATGCTCAAAAACGATGGTTTTAAAGCTATACCATCGTTTTTTCGCTGTAGAATCGTTTTTTACAAAGTATTTTGCCATCTCATAAATTTTTTATTTTCAGTTCCTATGACGAGAAATAATTAGAGCATACAAAATCCGGAAAACTTCTAATTTTATAGGAAAAAGATAACTGCAGCAGGAATGATTTTGCATTAAATTAGATAGGTATGCACGAGGAACACTGTGGAAAATTGCTATTTCGACGTGAATACATAGCGGATTTTCTAGACTATTTTTGACTATTTTGAAAGAAGTTGGGTCACCGCGTAGATAGGCAGCACCAAATTTTGGGGTCCAAAAATTTTTAATGTCAAAAAATGTCGAAAAATTTATTGTAGAGGTAAAAAAGTAATATTTCTCGACATTTCTCATTGAGCTCTACTTGTTAGCATTAGAAAATCGCAGAAATTCAATAATGGGGATTTGCGGCGAGGACCTTTAGGACTTCGGTTATTTTTTAAATTTTCATCCTGGCTTCAACTCTGATATGTGCTTAACGCCTTTCTCTTAGAAAAATTTTGTATTCGTTATTGGACAGCAATTCTTGAATCGTTAAAGCAACTGAAGCACTAGTCATATGACAGCGATTAATATGCACAGAAAGTTTTATTATGCAATATTTCATTTTCGTAGACTGTCTTGAAGTTAATTTTATAATTATATTTGAGCACTGAAAGTCGTTTTTCATGTACAAGGTTTCGTGGCATGAAATGAACTATAGTAAAAACCTCAAATGGTCAAAACTCAAGCTCAAAATGGTTTATATGTATTGCATAAAATAGTATGTATGTATGTTCTGCAAAAAATATGCAGAAGATGAATGCATTGGTCATAAATTTAGAAATTAATTTTCCAATTTAATAAATTTATTCTAATTAAATTGAAATAATATAATTGAAACTAACTGTCTGCTTATTTATCTCGATTTCAATGATTTACATAACTTTATTTTTTAAGGTTTTTACTATAAATCTTGAATCAATTTACTTGCTGGTATTTGGTATTCCCGCTATAAATGTTATCAAAGAGCTGGTTGCGTTGTTTAATTTGTTCGGTCGATTAGACAATTATCTCAAAATTAATGATTATCCAGATCTTGAGCCATTCACAGAGGTTCTACTGCTGAAGTTCAATAAGCTGCCTTGTGCAAAGTACGCGAAGCTAATCTATCGAATATAACTAAATTCAAATGACCTGGATAAATACTCATAACGTTGATATTGCTTATAAAATCACGTGAGCGTGTACACAATACGCAAAAAAACAGTACGGTCTTTCTACGGCATTTATTTATAAGATTTCTGCATTTTTGAATATTTTTTCGATCTTAAAACAGAAGCCCGCCTGTTTTTCTAGCTTAATCAAAATTCGAGGTTGTTATTTTCAGTCTTTCGTCGAAATAGTTTTCTCAATGTATGATGTACATACACTCGAAAATCAAAAGTGTCAGAGTTGTATCATCCTTACAAATTAGTTGTACCTACTACTACAGTCTACATACTCGTAATGCTAATCTACTGAGCCATTTAATATACATATGAACCGAATAGATTTTTCATCTATCTTGCATATCAGATAATGCGTTAATTCTATAACATCAGAGTGTGTAATATTTCTAGCTCCAATAATTTTTTTGAATTGAGGAAAGTCCTCCCAGTACTTCTATTTTCTTTTCTAATTTTCCAAAATGTATTGAAATATATAATTCTTTTGCATTGCACGTTTTAAGTTGACATATGATATGAAATGATTCTCCTTTTCGTTCAAACGCGGTTTACTTTCTTTACACGAAATTCAGTAGCTTATTATCACGATAAAATTGACGTTCTTCAGCTTATATGTGCATGCATACATTAATTTCCGACCGACTTTGGACAAAAAGCTAGTAAATATTTGTTTAGTTAAGCTTTTATTATAATTTGGGCATTCTTCCTATTATTAAGCAAAATTTGGCCGCTCGAGGTCAACTCACTCCATCTGGTAATTACAAATTTAAGTTTCGATTAAATATTTTCAATTAAATCACTGCTTTTTATTTTCCATTAGTATATTTCGGTGACGTCAGTTCGTTTGAAATTATAAAGAAGCGGCGGCTCCTCCTATTTTTGTAAAAATGATTAAAAATCGCAAATTTTTAATGAAAATCTGTAGAAAAACTTGTATAAAATTTTTGACTCAGGACAAAGTACTTAAAAAATGCTTTTTGTCAGATACATTTTTTCGTCACGAAATTTGAATACTTTAACAATAAGTCATCGAATCCTTGAAAATTAAGTGTTCAATTTTCGTCACGAGTACTGTATATATACTGTACTTGTTGAGGAGTAACACGAAATTCTAGAAGGACTTGCCATTGAATTACATTGCAATTGATAATAATTATTAATTGTTATGCATTTTTATTTATTATAAATTATTTTTTATTACCTTACCTTGCCGTGGGACCATACATGGGCAGCAGCCAAATTCTGAGGGGGTACGATGGGGCGAAATTGCCAAAAATAGCACCAAACATTCGGTTCTGGGGGTCAATCGTTTTTTGGGGGTTTGTCGGATTCTGAGGGTCCAGACCTCCATGCCCATGTGTGCTTGGGAGACTCGCTTCATTGATAAAAGTGTCGTTCGTTCTTATAAAAAAATCTTCGGTTTTAGACGGGCTAAGTTGAAGATGGACAACTATAACTTCATGGGACATTCTTTGCACGTATGTTACGCTCCCGAATACGAAACGGTCGAGGAAACTAGGAGCAAACTGAATGAAAGAATGCAAACTATGGCCAAAGAGAAGCGCAGTCATCGTAAAAGTATACTGTAGTGATAAATTTAATGTTTTATTCTATGAAGGTTTATACAAATTTATCTGTCGTCCGGTTATACATAAATTTCTTCCTAAGATTTATACAGCGCAAATAATAATAATAATAATAATAATAATAATAATAATAATAATAATAATAATAATAATAATAATAATCATAATAATAATAATAATAATGAAAATAATAAAAAATAAACACAATGAATAAATAAATTTATGAATAATTCAATAAATCAATAAGCAATGAAAAGGGTCAATAAATAAAATCAAACAAAAATTTTCTGATATACTCGTTTGAAAATGAATTATCTTTTACGTCATAAGAGTAGTTTTTATGCGGAACAAGGATTTCGTAGTTCTTACGATGATTTCTCGAGTATTTTTTGGCGCTTTATGACGATTCATGCGTCAATTTTGCGAGTTTCTCATAGAAAATTTTCTAATATTTTGAAAATTCTTGTTTTTTTCGCCTCAGAAATAATTCTTTTTTATCGAAAGGCGGCAAAAACCGCTATTTTAAGCATAATGGACGACGAATTTTTTGGATAATTTTAGGCTCTCCTAGGAAAATTTTTGATTCCACCCCCCAGTCAGAAAATGCTGGATCCGCCACTGGCCCCTCGCAATTATTTATTCAATTTGCGCAGGAAGAAGCTGCACCTATTGCTGTGAAACCGATGCTGGGATGCCAGGAACAAAAACGGAAGTAAACAGTGTATCCTTGTGATTTTTATGTGAGTAGTTTTAGTCGACGGTTTCTTATCTTTTTTATGTACGTGTCTATTGTAAAATCAGACGGATTTCTGGCTCAAACTGCTCGACACAATACATAAGTTTTGGGCCCTTCAGCGGGTGTAATATAAGCCCTCTCACCCCTCGCAATGTGATGTATGGTTTGTACATTAATCATGTACTTATAGTAATAAAACACACTTCTTGTCTTATCAACTCTTTTGTGTACATCATTTTTTCGCCATCTTCACCTATTTCCAAATAATAATGCGGTGGCTGAAAATTGTGAGTATGTTTTGTAAAAAGTATCTTGGAGAATTAAAACGTACCTAAAACGCATTGTTAGTTTAACCATGCATAGCATAAGTTACTATGCAATTAAAGGCATTTGCACGCATTTAAATGAACTAATCTTAGCTTTTATTATTCGAACTGAAATTTTTGAATAGATTTTGGTCGTTGAAAAATGATACTGGTGACTTACTATCAGGCGCGGATTTAGTGGGGGCCGCCCCTGTCATAAAAAAATAGATAGGCGCAATAGAGGATAAAGTATATTTTTGGATGATTTTAGCCATTTTTTATCATAATTTTTCAAAGTTTTCCGGCGCTTTGCGCCGGGTAGTACTCGTTAATGACATTTGTTGACTTTCTTGGCGCTCTAAAATCTTATTTTTACGTCAGAAGAGTAGTTTGTATACATAACAAGGGTTTTTACGTTCCTACATTGATTTCTCGAGTATTTTTCGGTGCTTTGTGTCGATTAACTTTCGAAAATTTCTAGTCTTTATCGGATTACAAATGAATCTGTCTGTCAAAAGACGGCAAAAACGATACATTTAGCATCACGGACGGATTTTTTGAACAATTTTGAGTTTTGACATCATTTGAAAAATCTGTGGTTCCGCCTCCCTAACAGAAAATCCTGGATCCGCCACTGGTTACCATGGAATGTACCTATCAATCAGCTGATTCTTATTGTTTTGTCTGCATTACATTATTTACAGACATGCAACAGCTTGATTTTTCGGGAGGGGGTAGTCGTTAGTCGACCATTTCAAGGGTGAATTATCCTAAATTTTGGCCAAAAATATTAGAAAAAGCACCTAACATGGCCCAAAACGCAAGATCCCTTTTTAAAAATGGGGGAGTAAAAAATCTCAGTCTGTAGACAGATGGGGCGATCGACTGATTCTTGGTGGGAGATATGCCACATCCCTCTGCTATATGTATCAACAAACCACAGCCATGGGGGCAAGGTGGTGCTGTTGTCCTCTAAAATGAAAAAAAATCTCTTTCTTACGGTTAAAATAAAGAAATAGATAATTATCGAAATGCCTCTAAAAGATCGCCAATATAGTTTTTTTGCTTACTTTTGAGCTAGTAAACGCAAAATGTTGTCTTCTAAAGCGCTCAAATTTGAGTTAGACATTGAGAACATGCCAAATTTTAACGAATCACTAATTTTCTATTCGTTTTGTTTTGCAAAGCACAAAGATTGACTACAAATACAAAAACTTAAGAAATTGTTTATGGACTAGATGATAATAAATCAGTTGCTTTGTCTTTGTCTTTGTGAATGAGTATGAAATATACTGAAAAATAATTAAAAAATTTCTTGAAATCTTTCTTAACCATTGTTTATAGCCCGCTGAGAAACGTTCCCAAATAGCTTTATTTTTGACTACCTCCTAATTGTTCTCGAGATATATGACTTTCAGAATTTTTTGCGCCCCTCCCCCGTAATTAAATCCTGGCTACGGGCCTGTGCATCAATGTATGATTATATACGCTAGTATCAGTAATCGACCGGATACCCGGGCCCGGACCGGGTCGATCGGACCGGGACCAGCCGGTCAGGGCAGGCCCGGCTGAGAAGGCCCCGGACCCGGGCCTGATTAATAACAAATTTTTAAAACTTAGAAGTCAATATGTTCGAATGGTACCATCACGTTAGCAACATTTGTCTCTGAAAATAACTTAAAAGTGCTAGAACAGGCTGTTTGGGGCATCCCTGTACACATCTGCTCGTGGTCATTTCCTTCTAGTTCTTTACACCGACTTTTTATTTCAGCATTTCTGTGTTTTCATGCGTCATTTCACCATGAATTATTGTAGTGCAGTCCACTTAAGAGTCTAATATTTATTAATTTAAATACCCTGCAGCTTGAATAGTGATGGACCGTTGCAGCATTTCTAGCAAGCGTAGGGATGGCAAAGGTCATAGCCAAGGAAACTTTCCATCCATTCCCTGGAGACTGTAGCAAAATATAGCTGAGATTTAAGATTTATTATGATTTATTGAGATTTATGTCATACAAAATTACAAAATAAATTATTTTAAGACGTCTATTATTCAATTTTGTAGCTAGTCAAATTCTCACTTTTCTCGCCCTTAAAGATGTATTGCAAGTTTCTTACAGAACTATGCTGATAACGGGCGTCAGTGAATCTTATATTCTTTAGAATGTCAAGCCGAAACTATTAATTGCAGCTGGAATCAGCTGATTTAATGAGTCCTAAATGTTTATGATGCCTTTTTTATGAAATATAATGTAACAAAACAGCGCCTGAAAATATGGAAGGTCATGGCAGAAGAACGATAGAATAACTAAAATTATTGCCAGATTCTTTTAATCATGCACTTGGAATGAAACGACTTGACTGAGAAATGATTTGGCGCTAAGCGCCTAATTTTTTTAAGTAATTTAATGCACTATGGAAACCGAAGCTGCTTGTTGCGTCAAAAACAATGCTGAAGATTAATGAATTTAATTGATGGATTTTTTCTGCTCTTTTTCGAAACTTAATACTTATTTATTGAAGCATATATTGATTATATATACATGGACAAGACTATACGTAAATATATAAAGGTCCAACCTTAATAAATACCTGTATTACTTATATATCTATGTATGTATGCACATATATCCTTAAGTATGTAAGCTTGGGCCCGAGCCTGGTTCCTTTCGAGCCCGGTCGATCACTGGCTAGTATTCTTCAGACTATTTTTAGCCATTTCTCTATTAATTGAGAATCGTTCTTGCCGATTTCGTGTGATAGATTGTAACTTATGACTTAAAGTCTGTCTATAATTAGTTGGTACGGGAATACAATTCACTTTTATTTTTTTATTTTTTTACGTACATTGTATTACTTTTTTCTTTTCATTAATTAAACGTGTGCTTTATTAATTACGCGATCAATGTTCAGATCTTAGCATCTTCCACCGGTTCATCAAACTTGACTAATCTGGAATCGCAATTCAATCCAGTCAATGTCGACGCATTTCTATCGAAATATGACCCAGAAAAAACATATGCAGAATCCAGCGCTAGAAAACTCAAGAGACTCGTTCTAACGCCTAGAAGAAAAATTATTCTTTAATTTTAATCATCTTGTTTTGTTGCTTATTACTGTTAAGTGTTAAGCAGACTGAGAATCGCATCGCCATATCCGAATTACTCATAGAATCTTTTTCCAAGAAATTTAATTACCAAGGCTGTATAAACTAGCTAAAAACGCGTTGATGTCGCATATTGTGTTATGCTCGATTTATGTAATTGAAATATTGTGTATAAGTTTATTAATACATACATATTCGTAGATTTAGATTACCGAAGGAAAAGTAAATACCTTGCCCGACTGACTCAATTGAAGGGAAAGCAAATGTACTACGATAATTAAATTTCTCAAGGTTTAACAATTTTTTGTTCGTAAATATCTTTATACATGTCATCTCCAAAAATATCTGTATCTGCTTGAATTATTTCTTAAATTTTTCTGTACTGAAATTCCGTAATGAGTACAATACTATCATGTCATTATGGAAAAGGTAGAGCTGATAGAAAAAACAATGGAAAAGGAAAGGAATAAGGAACAAATTGATGTTATTTGAACAGATGCAAGTGGATGCGAGAAATGGTATGAAAGAATGCTGGTTAGGTACATTTATTAGCATAAAGGGGATGGGGGATCGGACCCCCTACTCAAACTCGGTTATCCCCGATGTCAGAAATGCTTTACTTTCTATGATTTTGGACAAAAAACTTGTCGTTACCATTTTTAGAGATTTTCTGTCGTTTTTGGCCAAATATTGAGGGTCGATTACCCTTCCCACCTTAAAGTGGCTGAATATCCCCTACCCAAAATTTTGAGCTGTTACATGTGTGGGTTTATAGGTACATAAATGATTGAAGCTCTTTTCCACCTATTGTTGAAAAACTTGAAAGGCTGCAAAAGCGCTCAGAAAAGTGAAAGCTAGGAGTCAGGAGAACGTGGTGCATAAACGTGGGTGGTCCGTTGGTCATGATCTATGGTCTTTGGGTCATTGTTAAAACTGCTTTGATCCTCAGTTTATGGTCCCTGAGTCTTGGTTCGTCCTTTGCTGTTTTACCTAGAAAATGTTTTGTTTTCTCTTGCGGTTAGACCGTCAGGCGCGTGCATGCACGCATATATTAATTTGCAAAGAATTTTTGCCAGCAAACTTGTCAAAATTGATCCACCAAAAAGGAAAGATTTGAAGAACAGGCAAAAATGCGTAGATATCAAAAAAATTTTAATGAACGATTTTTTCTTCAAATTGTCGAAAAGAAAAATTGGGATTAGCAGGAAAAATGCATATGTCCATAAGACAATAGGGGCAGCAAAGACTGAAGTTGGTAAGTTCACTCAGTCTACCAATACATGCAGATTATGATATTTTCCATGCTCTATCGTTTCAAATGTCTTTTTATAGCTATTATTTTTAATTGAGCTTGAAAATTAAGCTCCTTTATGTCCGACTGGCCAGTCATGCTGTCGATCTTGATGAATAAAATTGGATATAACCCTTTTTTACAAGATTCAATGCAATTTAAAAGGTAATTAACTTCGCTGTACGTGAAATATAATTTATTCACAAGGTTGACGAATACAAACTCTGCATTGTCTTCTGCAGAGACGACTGGCGTTCATGAATATTTTTTCAAATTAGTGGTCTAACGCAACAGGTGTGAAAATTACTGTTGTCATGACATTGATGAAATTCAATTTTTTGCGTAAAAAGCGGAAATTGAGATACGAGAATGCTTACATTTGAAAGTTTGCTGAATAAACAATTGCTCACTGTCTAACAATCATGAAGTTAGCCTTGTTAATCAATTTCGTAAGAATGGTCTTAATTAATTGTCAGGAAACGAGTGAGCCTCAGCTTATATTTTTGATCGTTGAATGTGCGCTTGAAATATTTCTTTCAGGTAGTCAAACGATTCCAATTGAAGCGGCTGGTCGATGCAAATATGTTGACGCCCAAACGCACTGTACTTATGACTGCCCATATATCGCCGGACAAGGTACAACGCTAAACTTTTTTGATACCTCTATTATATCCTGTTACTAGATGAATGATCGATATTTTTAAGAATGAGGGTCACCCCAGCAACAAAAAAGTGAAATTTCTCGGAGAAAGTAGTGAAAAAATCAGGTCCAGAAAGGGATGGGAAGTGGAAAATTTTTGTGAAATTACTTTATATTATCGAAGTGCCTAGGTCCATTACCATGCGGAGGGCGTTAAGGAAGGGCAGTCGTTCCATTCCTGGAAACGAAAAACTTTTTTCTCACACTGGTCCCTCGAAGGAAAAAATTAAAAAATTCGAAGTGCATTTAAAAGACTGCAAATAGGTTTTTAGCTACTTTTGAGCTATTAAACAAAATTTTCAGAGCTTGGTACCCATACATGTAACAGGGGAATGGGAGATTCCCCCACTCAAAGATGGTCGTTTCCCCATCCCCGAAGCCTGACCCCCCAATTTTTGGAAAAAAATTGAATTTTCGACCGTTTTTGGTGGTTTTTTTGTAGGTTTTGGCCAAAAATTAGAGGTCATTATTCCCCTTCCCCCATAATGGCCGGGGACCCTCACCCAAAATTTTGAGCTGTTTCGTGTATGTCGGTACCGAATTTATTATTTCTGACACCTTTTTTGAGCCGTTTAAGTCTGAGTAAGACATGAAGAACATAACAATTTTTTCTTCGGCGCTTCGCGTTGAATTACTCATTCTCCGATCATTTTTCTTTTCAGAGCACGCAGATCAGTAGATACAAAGACGAAAAGTTAAGAAATCGTTTATGGTTTGGATTGGATGATGAGAAACCAGTTTTCTAGATAGTTTAAGCGGTTGATTTTTTGTATATGAGTATGAACAAAGTTGTAAGAGGGGGGTGGGGTGATCCCCCGCCCTAAGTCGGTCGTCCCCCTATCCCGAGAAACCACAAAATTTTTGACCCCTTCCCCCTACTCCTGATTTTTGGAAAAAACCGAATTTTTCGGCTGTTTTTAGGCGTTTTTTGGCCGTTCTTGGCCAAAAATTGGAGGTCTTTACCCCCCCCCGCCTAAAAAAATTAGGGACCCCCAAATTTTGAGCCGTCACATGAATGAGTACGAATGAAACTATGAAATTTAAATTATTTTCTACCATTTTATAGAGCGTGTTGAGAAACGCTCAAAAATACCTTAATTTTTGACAGGCTCCTAATCGTTCTCGAGATTTATGAGACTTTAAAAATTTTTCGCCCCTATCGAAATTAAATCCGGGCTACGGGCCTGATGTACTTATGAATCGCGAATTTTTAATTTTTTTGTTTTATTTTAACGACTCCTATTCTTTGAATCCACTTCAGTTCCATTAAGCTAAAATTATATTTTTAACTTCCACCTCATAACGTGTTGATTTCAGAGTAAATTTTGAATTATTGCAAATCCCACATTTTTCAAAATGCAGGACATGCGGTGATTTTGCTTGCTAATATTAAACTAAATGTTTAAAAATGTATCTGAACCGCAAATATACAGCCTTTTTAAAGTATATTCTATCTCCCATTTTTTAAACTAGAAAAATAATAATTAAACTAAAGATAATAATCAAACTCAAACTAATTTGTGGAGTTGAACATTATGCATCAATTTTTCATTTCTAGTAATCTATTTAATTTTATAGAACTGAGCATAGCTCTTGGTGGCGAAGAAGCCTACAGGCTAACAATCTTTAACCTAAATTTTAAGAATTTCTAACGGGAAAGAACTGACAGATTACAATCAATCGACTATAGTCGGCAAAATTTTTTAAACGTCATCCCCAAACTTGTTTGAAAGAAACCCCAACTTCGAGAGCAATTTATTTGTTTATAATTATAATATTCTTTTGCCGTTTAAGTTAACGAAATATTGAAAAATTCTTTCAGATTGTGGCCTTAATCAGATAATCTGTGACAGAGATCAGTCAGCAGATGGATGCGGAAAATGCGTTGCCGAACCATCTTTATGTAACGATAGACGCTGTAAGCAGCCTTGCATCACATTTTTTCGCGTTAAGATTTATTCTAATTCTAAGGCACATGCAAAGTATCTGGTTAAGAGCGAGTTGTAAACCAAGAGAAACTTAAAGTTTAAACCTGTCATTACATTATGAAGAAAATTATAAACGATTTTAAACTTAAAGAAAATGAAAAAGCTGGGAAGTTGGTAAATTGAAACGAATTTAAAGGATATGATGAAACATTATTGTTGCGAATGGGACGATCACGTGCTATGTATAATGACTCCTTGATTAAAAGATCAGAAGAGAAGGATGCTCGACTGATAACCTTGAAGCAATCTGATGTAATTGAATGATTGCTATTTGCGATATGTTTGTGAATAGAAGTTAAGCTATCACCCTGAATTGGCTTTCCTTAAGCAAATGAGATGCCAGTATGCTCTGCAATTCTATTCCCAAAATGTCGGCGAGTTTCGCCAATACAACTAGCCATACACCAGAATACGTATACTTATATACTAAATTTGAGAGTAGCATGAGTACAGCATCCTTGTTCTTGAAAAACTGGCTGATACACATGACAGATTTGTAAACAAATCTTACTCTAATCTGAGGTAAAATGCAGATAATATAATTATTATTTTACTAAAAATTATATTTTAATATCTGCATTTTACCCTCAGATTAGAATAAGATTTCTTTACAAATCTGTCATGTGTATCAGCCAGTTTTTCAAGAACAAGGATGCTGTACCTGCTAAGCTACTCTCAGATTTAGTATATAAGTATACGTGTTCTCGCTGTATGGCTATTTACATTGGCGAAACTCGATGACATTTTGGGAATAGAATTGCAGAGCATACTGGCATCTCATTTGCTTCAGGAAAGCCAATTCAGGGTGATAGCTTATATGCTATTCACAAACATATAGCAAATAGCAATCATCCAATTACATCAGATTGCTTCAAGGTTATCAGTCGAGCATACAGCTCTTTTGATATTTTAATCAAGGTGTCGTTGTACATAGCACGTGATCGTCCCATTCTCAACAATAATGTTTCATCATATCCCTTAAATTTGTTTTAATTTACCAACTTCCCACCTTTTTCATTTTCTTTAAGTTTAAAATCTTTTATAATTCTCTTCATAATGTAATGGCAGGTTTAAACTTTAAGTTTCCATTGGTTTACAACTCTCGCTTAGCATGCTCATTTTTCAAAACTATCTGGTTTAGCTCGTGGTATAAAGTTCACAAAAGATAACGCAAGCAAATAAAAGATACAGGCTATAGCTTTTGCGGAAAAGATCTGCAAGCGAAAATTCGTATACAACAAAATTTTATCATTCAAACAAATCTCCATTGCATGCCTGCTTGAAATTGATGAGATCAATTTATTATTATGATTATTATTATTATTACTATTACTATTATTATTATTATTTTTTTTATTGTTATTGTTTTTGTTGTTATTTTTATTTTTACATTACTATAGCTTTAATATCAGTGTGAATAATGCATGTACGAATAATTGTATTGAATTTTTATGTTTTGGCACATTTGTTTTATATATCAGTTTCGTTTTTTAAAAAATCATACTTCAATTTGCTGGAATTAAAGTTATCTATTTTAGCACATTTCCTTGGGAACTGAAATCGGCATTCTTGCCCATTAAGTAATTTTTTTATATTCATAACAGATGATTTAAAAACTGTCGTTCGCATTTTGTAAAAGATCGGGTGATAATAATGATTATTCAGATGAAGTAATTTCAATATTCTCTGGCCATTCATGTAGAGGCTCGAAATTTTGGGTGGGAGTTCCCGGCCATTTTAGGAGGGGGTTAGGGTGGGAAAATGACCTGCAAG
Source organism: Mermis nigrescens (assembly GCA_036768485.1). Lineage (NCBI taxonomy): Eukaryota > Metazoa > Nematoda > Enoplea > Mermithida > Mermithidae > Mermis > Mermis nigrescens. The sequence goes on along the minus strand of JAVLUZ010000208.1, from coordinate 2,892,189 downwards.
TTTTTGCCAAAAATGGCCAAAAACACGTAAAGATGACCGAAAAATGCAAGTAATCTCCAAAAATGGGGGGTCAAACACTGGCTCTGGAAGGATGAGGGACGGCGTGGGATTCCCTCTGTTACATGTATGTCTCTGGCTTCACTTAACCTTAAACCAATGCGGGATGAATGTATGTAGCATTCAATTTTGTTGTATCTTCTAGCATGGCTTTGTATTTTTAAGTTTGCCCTGACCCTTAACATATTAAGGCCGTCGTCAGGTTTAATTCTGGCGACATATCTTTGAATACTAAAGTCAGATTTGAGCCTGGGCTGAAGCCTAAAAATATTGGAAGTGAGCTTAGGTTTGTAGTTTCATTTATTTCTCAGATCAGCGGTTGTGCGACCGAAGTATAAATAATATGCCTTTGTTTCAATGTACCAGTACTCTGAATTGCGTTCCGATTACTTGGGTTGATGACGGAAAAGATGATTGCGCTGATTTTTCCGATGAAGGTATAACATGTATGTATTGCGGGATCACTCATTGCTATGGCGTAATTTATCAGTGGTGTGCATGTATGTAACGGCTTAAATTTTTTGATGGCGTTCTTCGGCCATTTAAAGGGGGGGGTAAATGACCTTCAATTTTAGGCCAAAAACAGCCGAACAACACTTAAAAACGGCCAAGAAATTTGATTTTTACCAAAAAATTGTGGGGTCAAAAATTTTCTGGCTTTGGGGATGAGGGAAAACCGATTTCGGAAGGGGACAATTTTTTCCGAATTTTTGATCAGTTTCTATGCACTTGCGTGATGAGATTAAACTGGAACGACGATACACTTTAAAAAATTTGTAGCAAATTTATGTGGCACTTTTCATACAAAAATATGGAATGCATACTTTCAAGACCTGAACCGTCGATATAACATGCATTTAAGTAGATCTCGCAACTTTCTTCAAATTCGGGCCAAATTATCGATGTCATCCTGATGGTGTTAAAAAGAATCTGAAATTTTTTAATTTTTATCTCCAATTTTTTGAGCTAGAAATAAGCGTACTTTTTAATTTTTAATAAAAAGAAGCATTTTCTCATTTTTTCTTAAAAATCATAGAAACAAGCGTACTTTTTAATTTCTAATAAAAAAGAAGCATTTTCTCATTCTTTCTTAAAAATCATCAATTGGATATTTATTTAATCGTTGACCATAGATGGACTATTCCGCTACCTAGGAAACGGATAGCATTTCATCTGCTATCAAGTCTTTCGATCTATTAAAACTTATGATGGTTGTCATAAATGAAACTAAATTGAGAAGTAGGTAGTCCTTGTTTTCTGATGAAGAAGAACGTTAAAAAAATCTTTTATAGTTTTATTTAAAAGTAATACTTGCATTTGATTAGATTGCTTCTAATTATTCTGATTTACATCAAAAGTATTAATTTGATTGACAAAAATTTATCCAAAAATAATATACTTTATGACATGTTTTCCAGCTACACTTGATTTAACAAAAATGGATCATAAGTGAAACATAAAGTAAATCGATTTTAGGCAGGTTCCACGTGGAGTTGGAAAATCTTGAGATCAAGATTTTTTCATGTGGTGTATTATTTTTACTCTGAGCTGGTCTGGTACTCGTATAAGTGATAATAGCTAAGTATATTGAAATCATACATGTAACAGAGGGATGAGGGATCCCCACACCCCCTAAAGTCAGAAAATTTTTGACCCCCCCCGATTTCTGGAAAAAATCAAATTTTTTGGATGCTTTTGGCCAAAAATTGGAGTTCATTTATTCCCCCCTCAAAAAGGCCGGACCCCACAAATATCGAGCCGTTACATGCATGGGTAGAATGCTTAAGAATATTGATAAAAATACTGAACCCGAGATGTTGATTTCTTTTTATTTTTAATTCAGATCCTTGTGCATCCGGATACAATTGTACGCAAAAGTTTATTTCATCTTCACAACAAATATCCGTTTGTATTTGCGTAAATCCGATTCGTAGCAATGGCACTGTTTGGAAGCCTAATGATACTATGTTTGATTTATTATAAAAAGTAGTTATTCTAAAATCCGCATTTCGCTGATTTTTGAAAATCAAAGAATAAGCGTTATCAAGCATGGATCATATACGTACATATTACAATTTTGATTATATTTAAAAAAACATTGAGAAATCTAAGAATATTAGTTCCAGTCATATTTGATCCTGTCGTCAATCACGTGTTGGAAATTTTGAATCTTCTGCTTAATGAGATCGGCCATTTTTTATTTTTTAATCTGCGAAATATGAATGTTTATTCTGCAACTATTCTGTTTTAAAGTGACGCCTAATATCTTCATGAAAAACACTAGTATTTTTCATTCCTCAATGTTTTATTGTTTGAAATCATAATATCACGGTATTTTTCTGGCCGCGGTCTCAAGCATTTAGGAATTATTACAAAGGTAGGTTAGAGATCAAAATTAAGAGAGTGAGCTAGTGCAGAGAGAAATTAACTTTCGACACAGAAATGTTTATTAGTTTTGCGCACAAACAAATTGATTTTCAAAAATACATGCGATCTTTCAATCTTAGCAAGCTTTGTAAAAGATGCATTAAGTATATTCCGACCACCCATAACCGTTGGTGATTTAAATTCTCAGTCCAAAATAATCCGGTAGACGCTCCAAAAATCAACGTACCCCCGGAATTGAATTTTTGGTATTTTTTAATTTTTGCCGGTTTTATACCACCCAGACCTTCCAGAATTTGGCTGCCCTCCGTGTATAATGCCGACTGTTGAGACAATCACAATATATTTTAAAAGGATGTTTTGCGTTGTAGAAGTTTCCAAATTCTTTTTAATTTTCTAGCTATGATACGAGATCACGTGCCAGGACGATGCAAATCAAGTCCCTTGCAGTTTGACTGCGGAGATGCAGCTTCCACTTGCGTGGATATGAACGTTGTACGAGACTGTGTTCAGAATTGCCCAAATAATTACGACGAAAGTCACTGTTACATTTAGTATAATTCCGCATAAATTTAAAAAATGCCACTTTTGCTCGTAAAACTGAACTGTCCGTCGTTATTTGACTGAATTATTTTTACGAATGCAAAATGCTATCAGCATTTTGTCCAAATTACTTTACCAAATTTCAGCAATTTCTAGATTGCAGTCTTAAAGAATGATAATTTTCATGGATAACAATGCAAATTTTTAGCTTGTTGGGCCGGACTGACGACTTGCTCAGACGAATGTCACTGTGTTGCGCCGTGGGCTGTGGATCAGTGTAAGATGTAGAAAGCAGATAAAGAGGCATGCAAATAAAAGTAATAGATTTAATTTGATTCTAAAAACTTCAAATCAATTGTTAAGTCTACATAATTCGTTGTTTGAAGTTATTATTATTACTCGAAGTTATTATCAAGTAATACGTAAATTGATGGTCGTAGTAGAACCTAATTCCGTTCTTGCATATTATGTGAACTGTTTTACGCCTAAAGCATGTTATATGTTTTACCTCAATTTTTTTCATTTGGTCCACTCAGACGTCATTTTATATTTTAATTTTAAAATAATTTGTCAACTAAACGCCTTATTTATAGGGGCCCTTAAATTTCCCAAAAAGTATTCTATTGTAGCTCCAAAATGTTTATAATATTTTCAGGTCCTGCCACGACTGGTCCTTTTAAAACCACCATCAGCACGCAAGCCACCGCTCGTCCCACGCTTTTAACATCGTCCCCGGCAATGGAATCGACGCCAACTATTGCCAGCATTAAAACAGAGCAAGTAATCTTCCCATAATAATAGCCTCGAGCTTCTTAACCAATGCAGTCACGTACGTATGTGCTTGCATAACGCGTAAATTTGGAGGTTCAGCCCCGAAAAATTGTTAAAAAATGCCTTTTTGGGCTAAAAACGACGGGTACACCTAAAAACACTGTTTTTTAACATTTAGAGCAATGCTCGTTCTTAATACAACATGATAGCACGCAAGAATTGAGGAAAAATTAAAAAAAGTCGAGAAAATTCGACAAAATTTAGTCAAAAATGAGAGTATGGCGCGAAGCGCGAAACTTTGACGCTTTTTGGGCCAAAATTTATCTATCAATGCTTAAGGAAGCACATTTTTAACGATTTTTTTAAATCGACAATTCTGGGATCTCATCGATTCTGTTTGGGTCAGTAGTAATTCTGGAGGAGAGGGCAAACTCCCGTCCCAGAACACGTGTGATTGCGGATCGTCGTTCATATGCATTGTTTGCTTGCTTCTACATTTTTAAAAACTTTCAGTGACTTAGAGGCTGATAATAGTTCTTCCATTCTCCGATCAACTCTAATGGAGTTCTGACGTTCAATGAAATTGAGTACATAGTTGTGTAAATAATTTATTTAAAAATTTATGCAAGTTTTAGGAACGGTGATGAACGAAAGAAAGGCAACCTTTAATGCCGAACATTTTTTGAAGCGATCATAATTTAACGTAGGAACCGAAATTCAGTAAAATAATACACACACGTCACGGGTTTTATAAACAAAGGTCAACTACCACAGATGGACAGTGCTATAGACACGTCATGGCTGATCTGGCGAAGGGGGTCAGCCGGTCTGGGAGGAGGGTCTAATATTGAGTTATTTCGGGCAAAAAGACCTCAAAAACTGGTTTAAGTGCTAAAATAGCCGTAAACTTCTTTATTACACAGTTTCTGGTAAATTAAAAGCACTTATGAAGAAAATTTCCAAGTTTCATCAATTTTCGGCCTCCATTTTGCCTCATTTTCCCCGGAAAATTTACCATTTTCTACATTCTTATGGTCTAAGACCCCCAACCCCTCCCCAGTGCATGTCTGAACAGTGCCCCGAATGTCTTAATGATTTCAATAAACAACCTAAAGCTGCTTTATCACCATCGGAATATCAAGTCCTTTTGAAATATATATTATTTATTTACCATCAAAGCGTAGAAAGAAAGTTGTACAATACTGTTATGCCTAGTGAAATAACTTCGCTTGATATTTCAGACACCGTACCATTTTGTATTTTTATTGTTTCAATTTGTGTTTCGGTATTATGTATTTCTAATTAATTAATTAATGAAAAAATTCAAAAAATAAACAATAAACAATAAATATAGTCATTAAAAATCGTAACTGCACTAAAAGCAACGAACAATAAAAAACCTGCTTAATGAACCTGACTGCGGACTGGAAAGCGAAATTTTGCTTTTTATTCCAAGACAATGATCACTTCGGTGACAACTTCCGACGAAATAATCGAAACACCTGCCGAAACGTCAACTCAGTCATCATCGTCAGCGACCTATATTCCACCGTCTTCATCTTCATTTCCATCTTATATCCCACCGTCTTCATCTTCACCATCTGGGCCTGGTATTTTTTAATATTTTCTAAAAATAATCTATTTTAGCGTGTATAATTCAATTAATTGAAAATTTCCTTTCTTGCCTTTTCACTGCGCTAACAAAAGTCATAGTTCGTAAAAGAACTCTTCAAAATAAATTCTTGAACGAGCGGGAAATCTTTTTTTCAGAATTTTAATTTACCAACTTTTAATCGGAAAGTCTATCTATTGAGCCAGTTGCCATAAAAAAGGACTTACAACTTCGAATAGAAAAATCTTTTTGATCTGACTTCGGAATGAAAAACTAAATTTAAAAGTAATGATTTACCGTATACAGCCAAACGCTTAATTTGGTTTCCTCTTTTAGCTTGCATCAACATCTATTGCTCTGATGGATCATGCTTTTTGGGCACCATTGATCTTGGAAATGGCGTTGGCTGCCTTAATGTCACTGACAAAGATATACGTAACAAATGTTTGATTGAAACTAATGACCATATATGCATAATATGGCTAGTATGAGGGGTCACCCGGCTTGGGAGGTTCGGTCAGTTAATCAGCTTTTTTGATGGCCAAAACGATCGCAAAAACGCGTATAAATGCTAAATAGCCTTAAGATCAGACATGCGCGTGGTGGTTTGTGGCCTAGACCATAGGTGCACAGCATGACCGATCTTGGGGGGTCAGCCAGTCTCGGGGGTCAAGAAACGAGCTTCTTTTGACCAAAACGATCTCAAAAACTGGTATATATAAGCGCTCAAATAGTGTTAAAACTATATTATTATACAGTTTCCGGTCAATTTAAGGCACTTTTAAAAACATTTTCAATTTTCTTCCATTTTTGGCCTTAATTTTGCCTCATTTTTTCCCCAAACAAATTTCCACTTTTCCATTTTGGGGGTCTAGACGCTCAAAATTTTCCTTCCCCCTCACGGGCATTTCTGGTCTAGATCCCCCAAAATGGAGAAACGGAAAAATGAAGATTTTCTGGGGATATGAAGCAAAATAGAGGTCAAAAATAATTGAAAATTTAAATTTTTCTTCAAAAGTGCTTGAAATTGACTAGAAACTGCGGAATAACGTAGTTTTAAGACTAATTAAGCATGTAAACTAATTTTTGAGGTCATTTTTTGCCCAAAAAGCTCAACTTTTGACTTCCTCAGATTCCCAGATTGACTACGCTGTGCATCTATGGACAGGATAAGACTATGTTAATCAAAAGTTTCCTATCAATTTAAAACATTTTTGAATGAATATATTAATTTTCACTCATTTTTGTCGTTCTGTTTGTCTCATTTTATTCAAGAAATTTCCAATTTTTCTGACCCGAAACCCCCTCCATCACGTGCATATGTCTGCTACTGGAAAAGTACATATGTATACTAGTTATGGTACGAAAATTAATGAATTCCGTGGACTGCTCTAACCCCAGAGTTTCTGCATTGTATCATATTACTGAGTATGTAGTCAGTACTTAGGTATCCCTTTCTGACAATGTCTCTAGTCAGAAAAATTATTGACACATAGTCTCTAATGTGCGAAAAATCGCAAGATATCGTTAAAAAAGAAAGCGAATTGGTTATAGAGCTGAACAAGCTTTCCGCGTTCGAACTAGATTAGGATAGCGTTTACACAAATCGGCGTATCGCATGAACCGCTGGCAACTAGCCAAAACTTTTTACGCGATGCAAACGAAGATATTTTTATCTATATACTCGTATATTGCGAGTGCAACTGGTCTAAAAATTATTCGTTAATATTAGACGATATTATGATATATGAAATCTGGGTTTAGCCTTTTTGGACCGCCCTCTATAAAGGGTGCGGTCTGATTTTTAAAAAAAGAGAGACAGCTATTAAAAAGTTCAATTTTGGTTTTTGTAAGCCCATTGTCACACATGTAAGATGAGATGTGATAAGTGAGTGGAAATGAGGGCAAAATTTTTGATTAAATTTTGGAAAATAGCTTGAATGTTAATTTTTCAAAAACATTTCATTGCGTTCATTGCAATCGAATTTTAAGGGCAAATTCACGATTGCGCAGACCTCGCCTATGGTCTAAAGCAACGGCGTATTAATTTACCATCTGGCATTTATTCGGTGTACAAAATTCCATGCAACACTCTTGATGAATCTTGTTTTATTACAGTCAAGTGTGACATGGAAACCGATGGAGGCGGATACACAGTACAGTAACTAGAATTATATGATCAAATTGGTGTTCATCTGAAAGCATTTCAGGAAAAATGTTTCATTTCTAGATACATACGAAAATATGCACTCTGACGTAGCTTTTAGTAGTTTTTAAGATTTTTAATTCTTTTTAACTTTTTATCTCTATATTGCGTCCTTCGACTAATTTTCGCTGTTTTCTTCTTCAAAGGTGATTCAGCAAAGGCAAAATCCAGCGGTCAGCTTCGCTAAAGCGTGGGATGATTACAAGCACGGTTTTGGATCAACGAATAATTCATTTTGGCAAGGTATCAGCAAATTGTTTCCTTATTATTTGCTGATTGATTTATTGTCTAAATTAATACAATTTAGATATAAATTGATGAATTAATGGGTTAAATTACTATATTAAATCAACGCAATTATGTGAATTCATTGTAAACTAACAAAATCTATTTCACAAAGCTAAATAAGGTCATTTATATGAATAGATGGTATCGAAGGCAAAGTGATTTAATCTAATTTGAATATAAGAGCGAAAAATTGTTAAATTAAAAAAATATCGAATAGCGTCGACTGTTTTTTTAGGAAACGAATTCGTTTCCGCCTTAACTGATAGAAAAGGTCGTACTGGAATGTACGATTTGCTTATCAGATTGAACCAATCAAACGGCGACCCTCTTATCATTAAATATAAGAAGTTTGGCATCCATCCAGAGCATAAAAACTATGCTCTAAAATTAGGAAGCCTACTCACAAAAGGACCAGGTATTCTTACTATGAAAATACCGTAAGCCTTATCGGGAAGCGCTCCTTTTTCTCGTAATTTTTTATTTAAACTGACTGAAGATATGCAAAATGAGTTCGAAATTCAGGCACTAGCTGTGGGGGAATTCGGACCCCTAAAATTCAGGAAAATCGGACTTTTTAAACGTTATTTTGTGCTATTTTTGGCCTTTTTAGGCTTATTCCCCCAAAATTGGTGTTGGTCCTCCCCCAAAATAGGACGGCCAGCTACGTGCCTGTCGAAATTAAATCATAATGTGCAGACTTTTCTTAAGACGAGTTAAGCTTGACGATTCGTATGATTCTGAAAAAACGATTTTTGTTGGTATGATTCGAAAAAAAACGATCACTGTCGAATAATTTTAATTGCCAGAAACAGTAAAAGTAGAAAATATAAGAAACATAAAACATAAAAAACATTTGTCATATACTCTAGGAATACTCTTGCAAAAGTTCTATTGATTACTGATTTGATTAATATTATGAATAATTATGATTTATTATATTAGTATTGCATTTTATATAATTTCGCGATTTCTAAATTTAATAAAGAGCATGTCTAACCTGATATTCTTGCTTATTACGTCAGTCCGAATATAGAACCAAAGCAAAAATGTGAAAAATTTGAATAAAATTGCTTTAATTATTTTTTGCATTTATTGCTTAGATAATCTTGCGAAAAGTCGTTCGAAACATTTCTTCACTTACGACCACGAAACGGTCGACAAGAAACATTTGTGCGCGGAATCTAGGTAAGCATAAGCTTAACATAATAAAGTTAATTTCATGCTTTATTATGTATGCGAAATTTGAAAGATCAGCATCAGTTTGAAGTTTCAGATTAATCAGTCCGATAGGAAATAGCGTTACATGGAATAGGTTAAATACAAGAACGTGCAAAATGATTTTTTGAAATGATTGCTGCCATTTCTAAAGCGAAATTTCAATCTTAGTTTTCTTCTTTTAAATTTTGCGAAATTTTTCGGCGGTTTTAATTTTAATTTGCTTCCTATCCTAGTAAATACATATATAAGCACAATCAGTTTTTAAAATGCATAATTCGATTTAATAATATTTTTGACATTGATGTGATTTCGTTTGCTTTGAAGTTAGATTTGCTACTTTTTAACACCATCGTGAAGTTTTCGCTTCGGTTTGAGATCTGACAGAATCTATCTGCTTGAACTAAGTATAGTAGTAGTCATGCCTGGGCGTGGGGGGTTGGGGGTATGCATGCACCCCCCAGAAATCAAAATACCCCCCAAGTTCAATTTTTGAAATTTTGTTTGGTTTTTTCGCAATTTTTTGATGCCAATGGATAGTTCTTGATGAGAAACGTTGAAAAGTGGTGTTGTTTTCGCCATAACACCATTTTTAAGGCCATGTTTTGACCTTGGAAAAAATTTTGCACCCTCCCTACCCAAGAGCTTTGGTGACGCCCGCCTATGGTAGTGGTGTTTTCTATTGTTTTATTCATAAGACACGTTTTCGCTTTTTACTTTACTTATGATTTGCTTACAAATCAGATGGTTTAATATATCATAAAAATATTAGCTTAGCGGAACAATGAAAGAAACTTAACATACGAAGCTGCGCGTGAAAATATGAGTTTTGATACATCAAGCCAACAGTTTATATCGAGGCTGTCAATCATTTTGTAAAATACGTAAACGAAATACGGAAAATTGATTTCTTAGAACTAAATATTAAATTGTTAGAACTCATTCTGTCAGACTTTTTATAAATCGGGTGAATGCAGAAGCTTAACTTCATCAATTTTTGAAATTTTTTAGGGGTCTGGAAGTCAAAAATTTTTTAAAGATAAAAAAGGCCAAAACGAGTGTTGATAGAGCGTATAAACACTATTTTTCTACATTTGTGGTCAAGCTCTATCCCTTGGCATAAATATCGCCAAAAAAACGGACAAATTTTTCAAAAATCTTGTCCTTGGGGCCGAGGTTTTTTGGATGCTGAGTGATTTCGAACTCCTCAAATTAACCACACCCATGTTTACTAAGATTGCCGTGAAATCTGTAACAAAAAGTTTCGTATGTGATAATTATCATATACGAGTATGATTCTGGGGGTTTGGGAGAGTTTTCTATCCCGCAGAAAGGTTTCGCCCCTAGAATTCGCAATTTTCATTAAATTCGAAGAAAATGTACTGCTTTGAGCGTCTTTAGCCTTATGCTTGCTCAAAAGGTTCAAATTTTTAGCAGTTCACCACGCTATACGTTCATTTTTTGGCGACATTTTGTCTAATATGTATATACAAATTTTGTGAATTCTCTTATGTTTCACTATCTGGAAAGATGAAGCATCGTCAGATGCGCCAAAAATGATGTTAAGTGTGAATCCTTCTTCTTTGAACCTAAAAAGGCACTTAAGAAAAATTTTTTGGCTTTTAACCCCCCTTCCCCAGAATTCTATGCTGCGCATGTTCGATGACCATTATTAGAAAATTAATAATCACAGACAATCTGGCTGGTGGTACGATGCCTCGTGCTCCGATGCGGGGGATTTAAATTCTCCGTTCACTCTTAATCCAAGTAAGCCTCAGCTTACTGGAACGCGATGGCTGGATGTAGGTAGAAGGCGTGTGGATATTATTGGCACCACTATGATGATTCGGCCAATGTGGTACAGAAGTAAGGCAATGATAATTATAATTTTTTTTAATTATATTCATAAATGCAAAATTTGTTGGGACTAATGGTTTGTTGTACTAGTACTTGAGCCTGATCACTTTTTATCGATTATTTTTTATAAAAACTTGAAAACCGTGAGCAAATTGAACAAAATATAGTCCTAAAATGAGTAATGGTAGGAATTTTGATAACTGTAAGCCAAAAAATCGCTTAAAATAGAACATTTTACGCCAATTTTTAGAAAACCGAAGATTTTGGGGTGGACGAATGCCATACGCGGTTGGGAGTTAGTCAGCAGCCGTTCTGGGGTTCAAGTCTCCACCCGCTGAACACATGTAGACTTGTCCATATTTTTTTATCAACGTCGCTTAAATAATAAAACTGATTTTGCACATTTTACTTTCGCTTTTTTAACAAGTACCTATTTACTTTTGGATTTGATTATTCAACATTTTTTGATTCGGAGCTTTTAGACATGTGTTCATGTACAGGGGCGACCGCAGGATTTTTAAGGGGGAACGGTCCGAAATTGGTGACCCTGTATTTCGAGATATCTTCACGATGGCACAGAATGAAGTGCATTTTCTGAGGTTTTCGAAATTGCTCTATCCGGTTGAGCTCATAAAATTTAAATTTTTGAAAAAACTCTATTTTCTCTCAATGAGCTTTAAAAAATGACGTTTGTTTGGCCGCGCTTGGTCTTAAATTATGGAAAATAAGGATCTTACGGCGCGAAGCGCCGTAAATGCTAAGATTTTTCGATTAAAAGATGCCAATTTCCATTATTTTCCATGCATTATCTTATTTTCCAAAATTATTTTTGGACTAAGGGGGTGGGGCGGCCACCCCTGCGTAACGCCCATGTACATATATAATATTTATTCTTACGAACCTCAATAAACCCGCATTATTTGATGGATTTACAGTTGCTTTTGAAAGAACTTGGGCTAAATACGTTTGGTGTCAGAACGCAAAGAAACAATTTTAATAGATGAAAATCATATTTATTTTTAAGTTTATGTTTTTGACATCAAAATACATTATTAAGTTTTTGATTATTCCTATTACTTTAAAATTTTTATAAAGTGGGCAGTAATATTTTGATAATTGTCAGATTAATTAATCCAAGTGCCTCTGATTTCATTGATTAATCCCTTATTAAGGGTCGTTCCGAAAACGGGACGTATTTTTCCTTTACATTATTTAAAGCCATGGTTGCAGCTGTGCTCCTATGACTGAAAATTCAATCATGTGTGCCCTGTAAATTTGTCTTCATGCAAACTATTTCAAAATCACTTTAGTTTAATAGGGAGGCATGAACCCTGCAAAATTGGTGACCGCGCGCGCGCTGTGCTTAAGCATGTGGCTTGTACCAACGACTGCTGAACTACTTTAGGTGTTTAGGAAATTAGGGCTCAGGATTTACATACCTTGCACCAACGCAAAGACTCCTAAACGCCTATAAGAGTAAATTAGACGTTTCTATGAGTCCGTATTTTGCTCCTAGAGAGAGTAGCTTGCTTCAAAATATCTAGGAGCTCAATGATTCAGTAAGGCGTCAGAAACAGCATCTTTTTAGCTTTAAGTTAATGAATTTTTCCTTTGAAATCGCTCCATTTTTATTATGATTTGATGTACTTATGTAGCAGTGACAAAAATATCGATTAAAAAGCGGCTTTTAGCCGAATCAATTGACTTGTATAATTTTAGTAGTACGTTTAAAATAATTCGCTGAACTAAGGAATCACTATCACACCGATTGAGACCACAAATTAGAATATACAACGATAGAAATGTTCTTAACCCTTAGCGACAATTTTAATCTGCGTAAAATTATGCAATAAGTCGGAGATACCGGAAGGTCACATTAATTAGCAGTGCGAAGAAAACATAAAATAAGGTCATTCGAATTAAAACGGATGTTTAAAAACGAGAATTCGGATAACTGTGCTTTAAAAAAATAAAAGTGTTCAATCAACGTACTCCTGAACTCCTAGATGTGACTCCTGAACTCGTATAAAATGATCTCCCCTAGGAGGTTTGGTGCATGACAAATCTCCCGAACTCCTACAGGGTACTCCTGAACTCCTAAACTCCTGAACTCCTAAGCTGGTGCAGCTGGAACGGGTTAATCTTTTTGCAAAGTTTTCTCGCTAATAACGCATTTTCAATAAAAACTAAAAATCAAGATTTTTAAGTTACCCTGTTTTCGACCATGCACTATGCAATGGTCTGCAATAAAAGGTTAAAATGCTTTAGATGCCATGCGAAAGATCGATAATAATAGTGGATTGAGCCTTGGACTGACGATTTCCTGGAATGCCAGATTTATCTATTCAGTTTTCGTTGTTACTCTTTTACATTATATTATCTATTTGAGCCTGCTCGTGAAGATAGTGTAATAAGTAGTCCTCAAGTACGCCTCGTGTCCATTGAATATTCTAATCACTGAAACGGTCATTTCGGGATTAACTCAACAACTATTTTCTGAATTTCAATGAGGTGAAATGTTTTGGATAGATAATCTTAAAGTGAAACTATTTTGTCGTTAAGAATTGTACTAGCTTAACTATATTCTAAATACCATTTAAACTTCGCATGGTCACCACAGCATGCAGATTCTGTTTTCTATTTTGAAAAGTATACTCAGCAAATCAGTTGAGTATTTTTATGCCCTAACATTTCACTGAGATGTTTGTTCGCTTAGCTTTAGCACATCTTGCGAGCATACCTGGGTTTGGGGGTATGCACCCCCAGAAACAGTGTTTTTTTTGTACTCGGCGAAGATTTTACCCGATGTACGAAGACTATTCGGGACTGTCTTTCTACATGTACAAAGATTTTTTGGAAAACAAAAATTGCAAAAAAGGTCTGAAATTCGCAAAAATTTTCGGCGCGAAGCGCCGAAAATGAGTAATTGTGTGTTCTATACATCTTTAAAATATCAGAAATTGCATTTCAAAAGGAAAAATGTCAAATTTTTCGGCGCTTCGCGCCGTTTTAACACGATTCTTAGTGATTTTGTGGAAATAAAGGCATTTTTGAACGTATCTCGACGAGCGCTATAAAATGATGAAGAAAAATTTTTAAGAACATTTTGAAAACTTGTCGCTTTATTTCATATTCATGTACAACAAATTTATCGTTTTGAGTGTATGCACAAGTGATGGTCTCATCATTTAGTCAACGAATTATTTCTTAGCTTCTGCCTTTGTATTTAATCTTAGTGTTTTACAAAGAAAAACAATACGAAAAAATGGATAAAAAATTTGATATGTTTTACATGCCTAGCTCAAATTTGAGCGCTTTCGGGCCGGGCTAGAAGACAAAAATTATAGATAAAAGACAAATCCGGCGTGGAGCGCCGGCAAATTTTGCGTTTACTAGATTAAAAAATACGCTGATAACCTGTTCTTGTGGTATTTCAGACGCACTTTGGGAATTTATTTTTCTCTTTGAGGTACTCTTGCAAGGAACAAAAAAATTTTATTACAAGGGGGCGGCCCCTGAATACGGAAGAATAGATAAGCGATCTACTTTTAATGAAAAACGGCAAAAATGCACCTTAAATACAAGTTTGGTCGAGTTTGAGCGATGAGTCGTTGTCTAACGCATGTGGCTTCAATATATTTTTTATTAAAGGGGAGAGGAGTAATACCAGATTTTAGATCCGGTTTTGATTACGATACTGTTTTATCTTTCTCTTAGTTACTCTTTAAATGCTTTTTAAAGCTCTGAACCATTTGGGTCACCCTCAGGTTGAAATTTTGGGGCTATCTACCGACAAAAACTATCCTCCCATCACAATAAATCTGTTTTTATGATCCGACTTCTTACATTTCGAATCAACGGCCTGTGTAGGGGCCACGACGGTCTGGGGTCACTCTGAGAGTTTTTAACTGAAATGGCCTTTGGAATTAGTCAAAAACTTTAAAAAAGCATATAAAGTAGCTTAATTTTCCTTTCCTATTCGATTTCAAACACTTTTGTAAGAAATTTCCGGATTTAACCTCAATTTTGTCCTAGTTTATCATAAAATTTTCTCTTCGTCCTTCTCGGTTCAAACCCTCCCAACCCTCCACATGCATTAAAAAAATATAAATCGCAAATACTTTCTCCGATTACAAATCTAGTATTGTTAGCGGGAACATGCATGTAAAATAAATCAGCTGCATCGTCACTAGCCTGAATTGTGTAGATCGACGTTCGCGTTAACGTTGCAAACTCGTAATACCAAACAATTGCAATGAGAACGTTGTATCTAGCTCGAAACTAGTGCTGCAAACTTTGTTACCCGTAATTGGCAATTTCTTTACCCGGGTACCCTAACTATTCGAGTACCCGGCCAGGGCTGTGTTTAAGGAGAGCGGGGCGGCCGCCCCCCTTGGCCGTAAAATTTGTAGAAAGGTATGATAACGCTTGAAAATGTAGAAAAACTGCATGCCTTCGACGTATAAAATCTTCGATTCGCGCCACTTTCGAAGTGTTTTCCTCAATTTCGGCTCAAGCCCGACCAAAAAACATTTTTTACAGCCCTCTGCTGAGTACCTAAGAAAAAAATTTTCGAATTTTATGATAGTAATGGACAGAGCATGTCAAAATGTCGAAAAATGTGGTTTTTGCGAGCATTCCTCCATAATTTTCTGAGACAGACCAATTTCTGTTAGGTCCACCCCCTCCCCCGTCCGGCCGAATCCTAGATACGGGCCAGCCGTAACACAAGAACATAAGAGGTGTTGGGTATTGCCTCAGGATTATGAATTTTTACATTTTTGCCGTTAAAAGTACACTTGATGTAGTGAAAATAAACTAAGAATGCTCTAAAAAGCGCGGTCTTACCCAAACATGCACAACATGGAAATTAAAATGAAATTCCCAAAGTATCTTTTTTGGGCTCAAAAACGACGATTATGCGTCAAATACCCCATTTTCGACATATTTAACAGTGCACTTTCTTAGCACACAAAGACATTGGAAAAATTTCGAAAAAAGTATAAAAAATAAATTGAACAATTATAGTCAAAAAAATAAGTAAGTGGCGCGAAGCGCGAAAATTTGACATTCAAAGGCAAAGATCGCTAAAACGATTAACAATACTGTTTCTATGATTTTTTCGGGACATCAAAATTATGGGTGGGTGGGAAAATTTCTGGGGAGAAGCATACGTACCTATATGAAGTTAATGAGCACTCAACAATGTTCAAAATGGATAATTATCATCTTATAGTGAGAACTACACATGGGCGTGGGGGGTTTGTACCCCTAGAAGCAGTGTTTTTGTACTAGGGTCCTTTGTGGATGTACAAAGATGGTCCCCAAAAGTCTCTGTACATTTTGTACACGCAAATTTTTGGTTACTGTAATATGGTAAAGTAGCATTTTCAGTGTGGTAAAACAGGGTTTTCCGACCTTTGGCAGTACATTTTAGCCAATTTCTTGGTTTCTAAGAACAAAATTTACTAATAATAGTCTCTAAACGGCGCGAAGCACCGAAAAATTTGACATTTTCCTTCCTAAAAGCAAATTCCGCTATTTTAAAGATATATAGTACAGATAATTACTTCCGAAAATTTTTCGGAATTTCGCACCTTTTTTTACGATTTTTATCTTCCCAAAAATCTTTGTACATGTACAAAGACGGTCCCGAAAAGTCTTTGTACTTCGGGAAAAATCTTTGCCGAATACAAAAAAACCATGCCCAGAAATTGGAAAAAACCCCCAGAATTTTTGGTAATTGTACCCATCCTGACCCCCCTGAACTTTCTTGCTGCCCACGTATGGTGAGAACTATGTGATTTTTCGTTTTAAGTATACTCTTTTCACGAAACCTTTTGCATGGAAATCAATTTTCAGCACTCAAGCCAATAGCTTTAAAAATGTCTTGGAGGCAGCCTAGTGTAACACAATTTTGCATAGTTGAATTGCTATCGTAGGTGGGCAGCACCGAAATTCTGGTGGGTGTAAGGTCAATAAATGGTCTTAAAAATAGTGGTATGGCGAGGAAACAGCTTTTCAACGTTTCTCATCGAGCTCTATCCATTGGCATCAAAAAATTGCGGAAAAAATTTCAGAAATTGAATTCTGGGGGTATTTCGCTTTCTGAGAGGAGGGGGTATTCGGCCTTCTGGGGGTGCATACCCCCCAACCCCACCCACGCCCACGTGTGATTGCTATGCGTAATATCATGACTATTGATTCAGTTTAAACCACTTTTGTATTCGTTTTGGATTGATTCAGGAATTGAGATCCATGCATAAGGTTTCGTGAAATAGACTATAATTTCTGATTTGTAGAAGCGACTGTGCACTAGGTAATAGTTTTGAAAAATGAGCTTGTTAAGCGAGAGTTGTAAACCAAGAGAAAAACTTAAAGTTTAAACATACCATTAAATTATGAAGAGAATTATAAAATATTTTAAACTAGAAGAAAATGAAAAAGGTGGGATTTCAGTAAATTAAAACAAATTTAGAGGATATGATGAAACATTATTGTTGAGAACAGGACGATCACGTGCTATGTATAACGACTCCTTGATTAAAAGATCAAAAGAGTTGGATGCTCGACTAATAACCTTGAAGCAATCTGATGTAATTGAATGATTGCTATTCGAGACATGTTTGTGAATAGCAGATAAGCTATCACCCTGAATTGGCTTTCCTGTAGCAAATGAGATGCCAGTATGTTCTGCAATTCTACTCCCAAAATGTCGGCGAGTTTCGCCAATGTAACTAGCCATACAGCTAGAACACGTATACTTATATACTAAATTTGCTCATACTTTAATTATGATAAGAAGCATTGTGATAATCTATCAAAGCGTGACTATGAAATCCTCAGTAATCTGTCAAAAGACAAGAATATCATTGTCCTAAAAGCAGATAAGGGTAACCAAGTTGTAATTTTGAACAAAGATGACTACATCAGGAAGTTGAATGATGTCTTGAATGATATCTCAAAGTTCAAAGTCATTGACTGTAATCCTTGTCAGTTTATTTATACGCTCAGTTCAGAAACGCATATCAGCCCGTATACTGAAGGTTCATAAGCAAAATGGACTATCTGCTGATGTGTATAAAAGTATAAATCCTGTAGGATGCAGTTATGGCAGACTATATGGCTTACCTAAGACCCATAAGAGAGATGTACCTCTAAGACCGATCTTGTCAGCCATCAACACTCCAACTTATAAGTTGGCTAAGTATTTTGTGCCGATCCTGCAAGACATAAGTACAAATGAATACACTTTATGTGACACTGGTAGTTTCCTGACGAGACTTAAGGCTTTTACATTCAAAAGCCATCATTTTATGGCTAGTCTTGATGTTCAAAGCTTGTTCACTAATATTCCACTCAATGAGACTATTGATATATGTATTAGGAAACTATTTGATGATCAAAATGTCATGTTAGTAAATAACATGAATTGTCATCAATTCAAACTGCTTCTAGAACTTACAGTTAAAGAGTGTTACTTTACGTGTAATGGTAAAATCTATCAACAGATAGATGGTGTTGCTATGGGTAATCCGCTTGGCCCAGTTCTTGCCAACATTTTCTTGAGCTATCATGAAACAAAGTGGCTCAGAGACTGCAATATAAAGATCAGACCCAAGTTTTATGTACGTTATGTTGATGACACATTTGTAGTGTTTTCTGACAGAAATCAGCCTACTAAGTTCTGTGATTACATGAATCAGCAACATCCTAATATGAAGTTTACATTTGAAACTGAATGTGACAAGAAATTAAATTTCCTTGATGTTCTTGTTGAAAGGAAGTCCGATGATATTGTGACATCAATATATCAGAAACCTACATTTTCTGGCCTTTATACCAAATTGTCTAGCTTCATTCCTTTTGCCTATAAAGTTGGTTTAATAAGGACACTTGTGAGTCGCATTTACATGATTTGCAACTCATATCAGACTTTTGTCTCTGATATTGACAAGCTGAAGCAGACTCTACTGCAAAATGAGTATCCCCTTGGCTTGATTGATAAGGTCATATCAGACTTTATGACAAAGGTGTATAATAAGAGTGATGAAATAAAAGTCGGTTGTGATAAATTATGCTATTCTCTTGTTTTGCCTTATACTGGTGTGCATGGCTACAATGTACGCAGCAGAATTCTAAAGCTTATATCTGCATTTTACCCTCAGATTAGAGTAAGGTTTGTTTACAAACCTGTCATGTGTATAAGCCGGTTTTTCAAGAACAAGGATGCTGTACCTGCTAAGCTACTCTCAAATTTAGTATATAAGTATACGTGTTCTAGCTGTATGGCTAGTTACATTGGCGAAACTCGCCGACATTTTGGGAGTAAATTGCAGAACATACTGGCATCTCATTTGCTACAGGAAAGCCAATTCAGGGTGATAGCTTATCTGCTATTCACAAACATGTCTCGAATAGCAATCATTCAATTACATCAGATTGCTTCAAGGTTATTAGTCGAGCATCCAACTCTTTTGATCTTTTAATCAAGGAGTCGTTATACATAGCACGTGATCGTCCTATTCTCAACAATAATGTTTCATCATATCCTCTAAATTTGTTTTAATTTACTGAAATCCCACCTTTTTCATTTTCTTCTAGTTTAAAATATTTTATAATTCTCTTCATAATTTAATGGTATGTTTAAACTTTAATTTCTGATTTATTTTACTGTCAAATCGACTTATTGATTCATTTTGCAGCTTAAAAAGTGCAATTGTGATTAAACCTGGCGGTTACATTGATCTGGTCGACGGTGAAGGAGAACATAATGCGGAAGCTGGCGCGCTGACTGTAGATTTCGTGACATTACGTGCTCATATATCAAGAAAGACGTTAAGTAGTGTTACGCGGTCAAGCATAGGTCGGGAAATTGATCTAGAGTTCAGGAAACAGAAAGTTTGTTATCATGTGATAATCGAACTCGGCAATATGGGCGATGTAGTATTGACCGACGCTGATAACACGATTTTGGACGCGATAGAATAAGCAGTCATTCTCAGACACGCACAGCATGGGAATTTAAGGGGGATGAAATTTTTCAGTGACTTTTGATCTCAAAAATGGTGGATACGCGTCAAGAACATCGTTTTTTGGCGTTTCTGAGGATGCTCTACCTTTCTAGGGCATCAAAACATTTGAAAAAATTTCGAAAAAAATTAAAAAAAGTCGAAAAAACTGAGCAATTTATAGGTCAAACATGAGTACCGTCGAGTGGGGCAATTTCGTACAATGGGGTACTTCGGATAAATTTTTGATTCTAGACATTTATGTTTGCAGATCATTATCTATTGATTTGTCGAAGTAAAAGTTTTTGCCATGCAAATAGCGTTTTGTTTTTATATCCCGCTTTATCATTTCTAGAGCTTCAATTTTTCTAGGCTTACTTTTTTGATCGATTTTTTCAGCGTTTAAACTTTGGCTGTCATTTCTAATGGGAAGCCTTTCTCGAAAGTGAAATTCCGCTTTTAGACAATCAAGATATTGGACTGAATGCTGCTAAATACCTCAATCTAATGCGTGTTTTTAAATATTGGTGAAAAATGAAAAAAATTTAATTTCTGCAAAATCGAGGGGTGATTTCGGACAGATATTTTAAGCAACCACATTGGAAAAAATCACTCTTCGTGTACTTAAAAAACGATTTTACTTTGATTTAAGATTCCTCGTGAATATTATACATATATAAAAAAAGCCAATGGCGCGAGCTTAAATGCAAATGATCCAGGAGCCGTTCATGAACAGCCAAAATGGAAGATGAGTCCGGCCGGAAGGATCGCCAGCACACCTGGGCGTGGGGGGTTTTGGGGGGTATGCACCCCCACAGAAATCAAATTACCCCCCCCAGAAATCGAAATACCCCCCCCCAGAATTCAATTTTTGAAATTTTTTTTTCGTTTTTTTTCGCAATTTTTTGATGCCAGTGGATAGTGCTTGATGAGAAACATCGAAAAATGGTGTTTTTGTCGCCATACCACCATTTAAAGGCCATTTTTTGACCTTCAAAAAAATCTTGCACCCCAGAATTTTCTTGCTGCCCACGTATGATCGCCAGCATCACTGAAACTTTAGGGTTTTAAGATCTAGATCACATGCGCAATGTGCGTAGCCTAAAATCTGCCATTGGATTTAACTCGTATTTATATTAATTAGTACAGTCGATGGAAGCATTGTAAATTTGGCTCATCGTGGGTTTCCTCGGATTAATCGGGACTTCGAGACACATGTACTGAAGAGTCGTTTCAACACAAAAAGCATTTTAAAGTTTTCGTTGCTTGCTTTTTAAGATCATTCTGAATGACTCCTGTCCACACGTGGGCATGGAGGGTTTGGGGGAGTATGCAACTCCCCAGAAACCAAAATACCCCTCCAGAATTCAATATTTGAAAATATTTTTTTCGCAACTTTTTGATGCCAATGAGTCCTTTGATAGACTGAATCATCTGTGATCCGGAAAAGTTAGAAATTATCGGAAGTTTTCTACACAAAAGGCACAAAATTAGTGCGATAATCGGCACAAAGCATCGAAAGAATACTCGAGAAATCTTTTTAAGAACCAAAGAATCCTTGTTCTGTGCTTAAACTATTCTGGTGTGAAAATGAAGTTTTTGGAGCGCTAAAAAAGTCAGTAAATGTCATTAATGAGTAATGCTCAGCGCGAAGCGCCGGAAAAATTTCGAAAATTCGTCTTAAAAAATGGCTAGAATAATTCAAAAATACACATTATTCTCTATTGCGCCCAAATATTTTTGACGACAGGGGCCCCTCTAAATCCGCGCTTGGCAGTAAGTTTTAATATCGATGCATTGTTATTGGTGTTGTTGTCTAATACAGCTAAGGAGTCATTAAGTAAGAAATCTATAACTTGGGTGGACTTATTCGCCTAATTTTCGGGACATTGGGCATCTGTGTACTTTCCGTGAAGAGAATCCTTGATCGAAAATCGATATTGGTCCTGTTTTTGATGAAAAATTGCAAAGGATGTTTCTGAAATAAGTCGGATACATTGACTTTTCAATTTCTTTCCCAATTTGACACACAATTCTTTAAAAATTTATCGTTTTTTCCGCGTTTTTTCGTTGCCAGCGCAAAGAACTCGTTAAGAAGCGTCTAAAAATTGTTTTAGCTCCTACTATATAAGATTTTGCGATCCTCCACCAGACCAGATTCCCATAACTTGGGACTTGTGGTCCTGCACCTTATGTGCATGGCTTTATATCGAGAAGGACTGACTTTCTATTTTCTAAATGAAATGATGTATGGATCGGTTCGATGAAAAGCCAATCGAACGACAAATTAATCGATATTAATATTTATTTCGTCCTCGTTTTTTATAATGCTGTGCAAGTGTAAATTTTTTGTTTCCGAATCTTCGTTTAAACTGTTTTCGTAAGCCGCAGACGTACTACGTTAGTAGCCTAAATTTCTTTCATCGTGAATATTTTCAACTTGATGTTCATTATTCTTGCACGTGACTCCCGTGTAGGAATAATGCCTACATCATGAAAATACCAACGTGACACTCATTATTCCTGTATGTGACTCGCTTATAGAATAATGACCAATTTTCCTCAGAAAAATACCCGTTTTATATTTTTTTAGCAAATGGATCTGTGAATCTTTGTTTTTCTTTTACGTGCTTGCGGCTAGACATTTTCGAGTTTTGCTCGTTCGTGTTACTTGATCGATAAAGTAGATATGTACCTCTTCCTTTCGGTTTGTCTTTAAAATTTTAGCCCTCTTTTTATATCACTTTTCGTCTTAAATAAAAATTTTCTCTTATGCTTATGCTACATGCATTTTCAAGTTTAACCAGATCCTTTTTTATGCGAAATTTCACTTTAAAAGACTGAAGGCCATGAAAAGTCTTTTGCACATTCAAGCATAGTTTTTGGATTTAACACCCTCTGACCATAGATGCACAGCATGGCTGATCTGGGGGGTCAGCCGGTCGGGGGGTCAAAAATGGAGTTTTTCTGGCCAAAATGACCTCAAAAACTGGTGTACAAAAGCGCTAGAATAACGTTAAAAGTGCATTATTACACAGTTTCTGGTCAATTTGAAGCAATTTTAAATAAAATTTTTCATTTTCATCCGTTTTTGGCCCTCATTTTTCCTCATTTTCCTCACAAAATTTTTCGTTTTTCCATTCTGGGGTTCTAAACCCCTAACCCCCCATGCGCATGTCTGCCTCTGACTAGCGTCGTTATCGTTAGCGAGAATAAATATCGTTTTCGTTAACGATATTTTTCCAGGAAAAATAACGTTTCGTTGAAGAAAACGACGATCACAAAAAATATCGTTTACAATATATTGAGATCGTTTTTTAAGTACCATGCTAAAATATGGTGAAAAGTACTTTATTCCACAGTTTCCGGTCAGTTTAGAATTTTCGCAAGACTTTTCATTTTGGTGGGTAGCAAGGAAAACTATTTCAGCTTCCTAAGTAAGCAATAAAATCCCAAAGTTCCAGTAATTTAAAGTGTATGGACGACTGACCAACCAAAAGCTATAGAAAAGGCTTAGAAAGCTTATAGGCTTAGAAAACGGGCCTAGAAACATTCGTATCCGGATGTTCGTGCCTATCTGGCTAAGCTTTTGTCTCCTGTTTAAGTTTTGAAAGTTTTCTATTTGAAAGGTTTTAATAGCAGTATATTCGTAGCCGACGATTTGCTCTGGAGTGCCATTTATGCACCTATTTAGAAAGATAGCAGTCCTTCATGTAGCATATCCACTTCGATCAGAGCACACCGTAAGCACAAGTGCAAGCATGAGTCAGACCTACAGTACACACGATTACCAGTTTCGAGAATGACATACCGTCAGTTTGTAAACCAATAATGTCTCTGGTGAACGTCGTGAGAATGCATCAATTTCGTGTAGGGAAATCAAATTTTCTACGGACTGTTTTTTCGTAAAACTCGTTCAATTTATCAGCAAGTCGAGTATAAGCTGAGCGGGGTTAAGTTGTAAATGCACTGTTGACTTATGCACGCGAGGAAGGTGGTGATACAATAAACCCCATAACCCCATTTTTGCGAAACTGTTTAAAACCACTCAGAAGCAATAGGTTTTTACGGCCTTTTAGACATGTCTGACTAATCCCCGGACCAGTATCTATATCATATTCTTAAATATTCTCGTTCCGCAATTACATAATGTATTGAATTGCAAGTGAAAATTGAACGCTTAGAAGAGCTAAGCAACTTATCAGTCACCCTTTGAATCTCGTTAATTAATCTAACTATCAATGAACGCACCTAGAACAACTTTTTGTAAATTCCTTGTATCACTGCTGGACAAATATGTATGTACTAGCAAAGAAAAATGCTCCGATGGAACAAAAAGATGAATATACTTGGCATTGTGGATTATTATGGATTTAAAAGGAGGGGACTAGGAAAAATCTACCTAAAGTCGGAAAATCTGCTAAAAATCACACTTTCTCTAAGCAACGCAAAAAATCGATGTATATTCTGCGGCCAACAGATTAAAATAAATATTCAACCATAACAATGATTGAAACAGCAGCACGTTAGCTGTGCAGTAGCTATAGGAAATGATATTAAGTAAACTAACAGTCTTCCAAGCCAATTGAATGAAATAGCAAACATCGAAGACAATTGAAGACATGGTTGGTTTAAAACAGTAGGAAACGCGTAAGTTGACTTGTAACAGACTAAATGTAGATACACTAGCATGCCGAAACGATTGTGTGCACTAATCAATCGGCTCCTGCTTTGCTTTGCTATAATGCTCATAACAAAATAAAAAAATTTTAAATACAATACCTCTTAGTTTTCTATCAATCAGGCGCCAGCAATTTAAAAAAGTAACCTTGATAGATTTCGTTTATACACTCTTATCTGAAACTTCGAACATTATTTAAAAAAAACACTTTTTAGAGGCCGCAGAATATACATCGATTTTTTGCGTTGCTTAGAGAAAGTGTGATTTTTAGCAGATTTTCCGACTTTAGGTAGATTTTTCCTAGTCCCCTCCTTTTACATCCATAATAATCCACAATGCCAAGTATATTCATCTTTTTTGTTCCATCGGAGCATTTTTATTTGCTAGTACACTACTTTAAATTAGCGTGATTTCAGTACATCATTCAGTAAACACAATCAGTAACATGCCACAATAATGACAACAGTCCAAGAACGCGGAAAACAATATTGTTCTTAACATCAGCATTATCCTTTTTAAACAAGACAACCTTATTGACACCATCCATTTTCAAATTAAAACTCCATTAAGTTATTTCTTCTTAATGTGCAGTTCACTTATAATCAAGCACAAAATATTTAACCAACGAATTCACATTGCAAATCCTCACTCAATCAATACACAAGCACAATGTGTTGTGACTTTTGAAATTGAAAACACCCAATTTTCAATTTTCAAATTGAAAAATTGGATCAATTTTCAAATTGAAAATTGGTTGTTTGAATTTGCGATAAAGAAAATAATCAAAAGATAGTCACTTGGTTTATTTAAGCCGAGTAATAAAATAACGACCGTCCACCAATTCCAAACTAAACGCAACTAATCTGATCACTATGAAAAAGTTTTGAAAAATGAGCTTGCTAAGCGAGAGTTGTAAACCAAGAGAAACTTAAAGTTAAAACCTACCATTAAATTATTGAGAGAATTATAAAAGATTTTAAACTTTAAGAAAATGGAAAAGGCGGGATGTTGGTAAATTAGAAGGCAAAGTTTTTCGGCAAAAATTCAAAAATTTCACGCAAATATCAAATGTAAGGAACACTAACGCTTTGATTTGGTAGTAAAATAAATTTGTAGTATAGACTCCATATTAACAACAAATGAATAGTGCAAACTTTACACAACTACTAGGTGTAGAGAATACTAACAGTTTACGGCTTATTAATGTACATGATTACAATAAAGCTGCATATCTTTGTCGACTTCTGTGCACAGTAGTGTGATTGCTGGTTCATTTTAAACCACTTTTGCAGGCAATTTACATCAATTGAACGATAGCTCTCCATGTGCAAGATTTTGTGAAACATATTATAAACACGGCTAAGAAGGATTTAACTTTAATGCAACCCATTTAAGACAAAATTACATCTCTTCAATGATCTAAGGACACTTTAACATAATTTTTAAATCACTTTAGATTACTTTTGAGGGTAAACAAACTCACTTAATTGATATCTCACATATGAATCCTTGGAAATTTCTTGACTTCAGTTACAAAGTCTCTGCAAGTCTATCGAATTAAGGTTAACACGTAATGTAAACTTTACACAAACACATAGCGTAAAGAATATTTTAGTCGGATTCGTAATTTTGATATTGCTCCCATATTACTTTCAACATTTATTTAAAAATGAGTCCATAATGTTTTAAAGACAATAAACATCAGGTTTAAACCACTTTGCAATACTGCTGAGTGTAAGCAAGCGCGCCCAACTGACGTATATATATTTCATTCCCTGTAAATTTTTATATCTCAGGAAAAATTTCGGTTTTTGCAATGCTCTAGAACAAAGGCTAACATGCAGTGTAAAAAATTACTCGGATATTATGATCAACATTCATGAAAAAATTATGTCTCTACAATGGTCTGAGGACATATAAACAATGAGTGTAAACTACTTTACATCACTGTTGGATGTAAAGAAACGCGCCTACGTGACGTCTCACATTTGATCCTTTGAAAACTTCTAGACTCCAGGAAAAAATTAGGTTTCTGGAATGCTCAAAAACGAAGATAAATACATATGTAGTGTAAACTTCATGTAAACACCTAGTGTAAAGAAGATTTTAGTCAGATTCGTAATTTTGATATTGTTCCGATATTACGATTAATATTTATGAAAAAATTAAGTCTACATAATGTTCTATGGGCAAACTAACAATTGGTGTAAACTACTTTACAACACCGTAGAGTGTAAACATATGCGCCAGACTGGCATATCAAATTTGGTTCCTGGTCCATTTCTAGACTTGATAAACGTGTCCCTGACTCGTAACCGGAGAAACAGGCAGAAAAAAAAGACAGAAACGCATTTTAAACTCCAAATTTTTGACTTTACACTCGCTAAATATTAATGTATAGACAATTTTCTTTGACATGCACCCGATATAAAGCACTTTATTTTTATTCTATTAGACTTATCCCGACTTCTGG
Organism: Mermis nigrescens; assembly: GCA_036768485.1. Taxonomy (NCBI): domain Eukaryota; kingdom Metazoa; phylum Nematoda; class Enoplea; order Mermithida; family Mermithidae; genus Mermis; species Mermis nigrescens. The sequence goes on along the minus strand of JAVLUZ010000208.1, from coordinate 2,865,090 downwards.
ACGGAGAAAGTGGCGAACAAAAAACGCAACAAAAACGTATTTTCCATCATTTAGAACACTGTAAACTTTAAAATTCCGTACCGAACTCCCCATTGAGTTTAAAAGAAATTCGGTTTGGTACAATTTGTAGCTTTTAAATCGTAGTACATTCCTGTGTGCCAAAAATTCTGTTGCAAAAATTATTTGGTATGATTTATCAATCAAACTTCGGAAAAAACGTGTTTTTTCGCCCATTTTTTACCTCTGATTTCGAACTTTACACCCCCATAAATAACTTCAATATTGCGTTTTTTTTAAATGCGGCTTGCTGCGATGTTTAGCCCCTGAGAGGCACTTTATTAATGCTGTCCTCGATTTACACTGACTCATAAGCGGAAAAATTTGGCAGAGAAATCTTAGTTAAAATCCGTTTTTTACACCATCCACAAAGAGTGTAAACTTTAAACCCCAGGATCCTAACTCACCATAGAGCATAGAAGACTTTGCTTATATGCAGAATGTAGCCTATGATCCGCTCTACATTTCTGTCAGAAAACATTTAAAAAAATCATAACCGGAGTTAGTATCGGACATAGGCAGGTTGAAAACTCGACCAAAAAAGTGCTTTTTCACCCCCAGATTTTCGCACTCTTTTACACTGCCATTCAATAACTAATGCGGATTTCAAGAAACAAAAAAGTGTCATCTGTAGAATTCATCCCTCTATTATCCTATCCTGTTCAATCCTTCGAGTCATCAATACTCAGTTGTCCACATGCCGCAGTAAAAAGGTCCCAAAATTTGTCCTATGTTATAACGTTACACAAAAACTTTTACACCTTCTTTACACAGTCAATTTTAAGTTTCAAGAAAAACAAAAAAATATGGGCAGCGAATTTTTTATTATCTTCCTTTTTGAAAAAAACCGCACCTTCCAGAAGTGCCCCGTTATAGCTGTAGGGGTGCACAGGTGTTGGGGGTACCCAAGTATATTATAGGTACGCGCTAACGCGCTACCTAAGATGTATGTGCTCTCAGACTGGGTGGATTACAACAAGTTCAATGGAAAAAATGTTTTTTGGCGGTAATAGGTCAAATCAGAGTAAAAACTTATCGAAATTTTTTGGCTCCACCCAAGCAGTGAAAAGGTTACCAACTTAAGGCTATTTTCAAATTGCAAACGTTTTCACAAGGAGAATCGCTGACACTGCTTTTTACTGTTTAGTGGTTTATATCTTCTTTTGTATTGAAAAAGTGTTTTTTAGGGAGAATAAAATGCAAGTTTATTTATCTAAGTACTTAGAAAAGTGTTGTTTTTTGATTTCGATACATGTGCTGCATGTGTTGTGGATTGCAATACTTGGTCGTTTTTTTGTCCACAAGCTTTTGGTTCTTAGACAAGATTAATATCATTTTTGAAATCCTCGTGTTTTCAGCTATCAGAAATACGTGCCTAATTCGATGTGCGTGGCAAGTCTATACTTCATGTGATTGAGATAAAGATTGATATTTATATTTTATAATACTGATTTACTTTCAAACGCACCTAATTTAAATGGTAGAGTAGTTTCAAAAATAACAGGAAATAGGAGATTAAACAGAAATGCAAAGATTCCTGTTTTGACCACATATCCATGATTGTATTCTGGCTTTCGTTAGCAGCTAAATTTATGCAGGATAAATATATTTTTTGTCGATTTTCCAAACATCCGAATAAATTCATTATATCTGTATTGATATGCATAATAAATCGTTAAACTGCCTGACGTAAGTACGTATGTACATTTAACAACGTCAGCGTAATCAAACTACAATGCTACGAAAATGAGCAGAAGAGAAGCATATGTTTGTATGTTAACGAATTATGTTTCTCCGGTTGACTCTTTTTCCATAGGGTCGTTAACAATAGGTAAGGATTCTGAAATGATGTTCAGCTAATGAATTTTCCTTAGTTTTATTTGTTTTTTTCGCCAAGCACCGCCCTGCAAAGAATATATCCAAATAGATGATTGCCTCTTGGCTTCTAACACGTTATTCGATCGTTCGGTATACAAGCCTGATTAAGCATTTTCTGTGTTATCCAAATCTACGATTTGAAATAAGATCCAACAGTGTTCGCTACTAGAACTTTTTAAAGTATAGCATATTCAGTGAGCCAATATCAAAAAATCCCTAAATTTATTAGGAATTGTTAAAATTAGATAGGCCAAAAACATTAATAGAAGTCCGAAAATTATGTGCACCATTTCTATATAAAAATGTAATTGTAGTAATTCTGTTCAAGAATGCATTGGAAAAGAATCAATTTTAGACGCGTTTCTGTGCTCTTGCATTCTTTTCTGACTCTTTTTACCTTTCTTAAATTAATTTTGGCGTGCTTTTGTAAACAAAAAGATACAGAAAACTTATCAACAATTGTTCGGCTCGAAGCTTCAAAAGATGTTGACATTTTATTTTTGGTCCATTCAAAAATTATTTTACCTGAAGACGATACCGAAAAATACCTCTAGAATAAAAAAACCACATTTATCGAATCAAGGTTTTGTTGCTTTCGAAGCATAACGATTTGATATGTTTCTCAGTCAGCTTCTTGCATCTGTTCCGTTTAATCATAAATTGCTAGAGAAGAATGCCATGATGGAAACTCTCAGATTTCTCTTATTAAAATATTCTTCGCATTGTTTTTTCGTTATAATTCCACAGAGCTTCCTACTCGATTAATAGCGTTATCCATTAATTTCCGCTCTTTACCTCTGACCTTCGTATCATTTACGTAGAGAAGACATCCTGCATTTAACAACCTTTGCTTTACTTTTGTACGTGATGAAAATGGTGTCGTTTTAACTTTGATGACACTATGGTGTATATTCTTTCTTAATTATACATATATTGTTTTTGCTATGATCTTCAAGGCGATTTATAGTTCGAAAATTCACAAAAATTTAAATTAAAATTAAAATTAATCAAGAAATTGCTTTTCATTCTCGTGAATCTCAAAGTTGTGATATGCAAAAGGCAGTATGGCGGACAAGTACAATTAAACAAATTCAAAGGAAAATTATAAAGAAATTGACTGAATAAAAGCGATGTATCAGTCGCTGATTTTCTATAATTGTCTTTTACTACGAATTCGCTTCAACCACTTACACGTATCGCAGTATTTCTCATGTTTTCCAATAAAGTTTTCAGCGAATCCTCTGTTAATATAGGGATATCGCATTCAGTCGTTAAATCTGCAATGAATTATACGTTCGATCAACGATTTTTGAATAAAAAACCATACTCTTTTTCTCACAAGGGCTTTTGTTATGAATAGAAAAAGTGCATTTTTGTAAATTGATTGCTTTTAAATACTAGCAAGTGCATCAAATCAGGGTTTGCGCCTAGGAACGAATCATTAAATAAATTATTGACCACCTACGTAAAAGTGGAAAACATGTTTTTTCTCGGAAATTAAGTGCCTTGGCTTGCATTCCTTTTATTCAATATTGCAATTGCGTTATATCGAAAGATACGAAATAAGCTAGTGCCTCTACTTACGTTTTCGAATCGGTCAATTAATTATTTGCCCCGCGCGCAATAACTCAAATTTCGTTGGAACAATGGGTTTAGAGGAAATCGTAATTTGACTTCAGCACAGTGTACAAGAAGTAAAAGGGAAATTTGGCATGCTTTATAGGCGCTACTATTCGATGCAGAATGTCATCGTAAGCTGCGTCTCCCAATTCATTTAATTAGAATCCTTTTGGATTAAGGTAGATAAGCAACTCTTAATGAAAGCAACTTTTGTGAGATTGTCTGTTTGTAGCCGCTTACTGATGCTAACGGGAAACTCGACATAAAGCCGTACTTAGATAGTGAATCAAATAAAAGGGCTCTGTGCGCATACAAGAGCGGAAAGAACATTCATCGAAACTTCTTTCTGTTTCAAAGTCCATGCATTCCTTATTGCTATAAGTGATACTTACTTTAGTACCTACTTGCAGCTTTTACGTAACGCGATTTTCTGCGCATATCCTAAGTCATGTGATGTTTTTTTACAATGCGACGTCATTTTATTAGATTGAGTATCTACATAACTAGCATAGGTGGATAGCTAACCAGTGATATTTTCGTGCTAAAATGACCTCAGAAATTAGTATAAACGTCGAAATAGCGTAAAAACTTCTTTTAGTGACAGTTTCCGATCGGTTCCCAGGACTTTTGCAGAATTTTTATATTTTGTGAGTATCGTCGGCCCTAATTTTACCTTAATTTATCCGAAAAATTTGCCTTTTGCTCTTTTGGAGGGCTCTAGACTCCCAACCAAACATGCACATGGGAAGTGGTTGGAGGGTCTTGACCCTCAGAATGGAAAATGAGAATGGGGAGTTTTCTGAGAAAAACGAGGCCCTAAAGAAAGCCTAAACACTGATGAAGATGAAACAATTTCTTCAAAAGTGCTTGAAATTGACCAAAAACTAAGATTGACGTTGTTGTAATGCTAGTTTAGCATTTATCCCAGTTCTTGACGCAATTTTGGCCCAAAAAGCTCAATATTTGACTCCCAATATCGGCTTACCCCCAGACTGGATGCGCTGTTCATGTCTGGTAATTTATTATGTTTATTTCAGTAAATTAATATGCGGAAATTGTCAATGTGCAAGGGCCATTGGAAATGACCTTAGGCAAGAAATAACAATGACTAGAAGAGAATAATCTGTAATTACTCGCCAGTTTATTCTTTTCCGACATCATTAGTCGTTTTTTGCTTTACTATATGATCATGCGCAAAAAATCGCGGACAAACAGGTTGTTTTCCGATGGGAAGGGCGCGCTTGACGCAAAGTCTACTACTTTACCTGTCCAACTAGTGATAAGCATTGTTTATTGTGCGAGCCGCGGGCAAACATGTTTTACATATATACGCATATATAGATGAATATTATGCAAATTACGTTCCAGGGTGAAGTACAAAAAAACGGACAATAATTCGATGTGTAGCAGAGCAATATCCAAGCGATAAAATTTATCTGCCCGGCTTCATGCTTATCAGCCGCCAAACACTGATTCTTGTATACAATGCTTCGCTGTGTACCAAGCAATAACTTCCATTAGTTAAGCGACGGATTATGGTACGTGTTATGGCTTGAGAGAAAGGTCGACTGTTTTGGACTATTGTGCGCTTCACTTGACAATTAGATTTATTATTGTAGGTGTTTTTTGTTTTCGCTATTATTTTTCCCCGTTTTGACAGAATTGACGCAGGTTTTCGTACGCATTCGAATGAGCTATCCAACGCGCTTACTCCGCTTATAGCTTAAGTAGATTCCTGTTTCTCTTCATTATCCTACGGTCAGTGGTCAAAGGCTATCTAATGTTCGAATTAAAATTAGCACATAAATGCGATCATTCCTCTAAGCAAATTAGTACGCTAGATTTGTCGAGAATGGGCTGCTTTGTTGCATTCGAAGAGCTAAATTTGGTCGCGTATCCAAGGTGGCCGCCTGTTGGGCTTGATATAGTGGAAAAACCGTACTCAGTGAATTTTCTCTGTATCATAGGTAGCGCGTTAGCGCGTACCTATAATATACTTGGGTACCCCCAACACCTGGGCACCCCTACAGCTATAACGTGACACTTCTGGAAGGTGCGGTTTTTTTTAAAAGAAAGATAATAAAAAATTCGCTGCCCATGCTTTTTTGTTTTTCTTGAAACTCAAAATTGACTGTGTAAAGAAGGTGTAAAGTTTTTGTGTAACGTTATAACATAGGATAAATTTTGGGACCTTTTTACTGCGGCATGTGGACAACTGAGTATTGATGACTCGAAGGATTGAACAGAATAGGATAATAGAGGGATGAATTCTACAGATGATACTTTTTTTGTTTTTTGAAATTCGCATTATCTATTGAACGGCAGTGTAAACAGTGCGAAAATCTGGGGGTGAAAAAGCACGTTTTGGTCGAGTTTTCAACCTTCCTATGTCCGATACTAACTCCGGTTATGAGGTTTTTAAAATGTTTTCTGACAGAAATGTAGAGCGGATCAAGGGCTACATTCTGCATATAAGCAAAGTCTTGTATGCCCTATGGTGAGTTAGATCCTGGGGTTTAAAGTTTACACTCTAGTGGATGGTGTAAAAAAACGGATTTTAACTAAGATTTCTCTGCCAAATTTTTCCGCTTATGAGTCAGTGCAAATCGAAGACAGCATTAATAAAGTGCCTCACAGGGGCTAAACATCGCAGCAAACCGCATTTAAAAAAACGCAATATTGAGTTATTTATGGGGGTGTAAAGTTCGAAATCAGAGGCAAAAAATGGGCTAAAAACACGTTTTTTCCGAAGTTTGATTGTTAAATCATGCCAAATAATTTTTGCAACAGAATTTCGGCACACAGGAATGTACTACGATTTAAAAGCTACAAATTGTACCAAACCGAATTTCTTTAAACTCAATGGGGAGTTCGGTACGGAATTTTAAAGTTTACAGTGTTCTAAATGATGGAAAATACGTTTTTGTTGCGTTTTTTGTTCGCCACTTTCTCCGTCCAGAAGTCGGGATAAGTCTAATAGAATAAAAATAAAGTGCTTTATATCGGATGCATGTCAAAGCAAATTGTCTATACATTAATATTTAGCGAGTGTAAAGTCAAAAATTTGGAGTTTAAAATGCGTTTCTGACTTGTTTTTTCTGCCTGCTTCTCCGATTACGAGTCAGGGACACGTTTATCAAGTCTAGAAATGGACCAGGAACCAAATTTGATATGCCAGTCTGGCGCATATGTTTACACTCTACGGTGTTGTAAAGTAGTTTACACCAATTGTTAGTTTGCCAATAGAACATTATGTAGACTTAATTTTTTCATAAATATTAATCGTAATATCGGAACAATATTAAAATTACGAATCTGACTAAAATCTTCTTTACACTAGGTGTTTACATGAAGTTTACACTACATATGTATTTATCTTCGTTTTTGAGCATTCCAGAAACCTAATTTTTTCCTGGAGTCTAGAAGTTTTCAAAGGATCAAATGTGAGACGTCACGTAGGTGCGTTTGTTTACATCCAACAGTGATGTAAAGTAGTTTACATTCATTGTTTATATGTCCTCAGACCATTGTAGAGACATAATTTTTTCATGAATGTTGATCATAATATCCGAGTAATTTTTTACACTGCATGTTAGCCTTTGTTCTAGAGCATTGCAAAAACCGAAATTTTTCCTGAGATATAAAAATTTACAGGGAATGAAATATATACGTCAGTTGGGCGCGCTTGCTTACACTCAGCAGTATTGCAAAGTGGTTTAAACCTAATGTTTATTGTCTTTAAAACATTATGGACTCATTTTTAAATAAATGTTGAAAGTAATATGGGAGCAATATCAAAATTACGAATCCGACTAAAATATTCTTTACGCTATGTGTTTGTGTAAAGTTTACATTACGTGTTAACCTTAATTCGATAGACTTGCAGAGACTTTGTAACTGAAGTCAAGAAATTTTCAAGGATTCATATGTGAGACATCAATTACGTGAGTTTGTTTACCCTCAAAAGTAATCTAAAGTGATTTAAAAATTATGTTCAAGTGTCCTTAGATCATTGAAGAGATGTAATTTTGTCTTAAATGGGTTGCATTAAAGTTAAATCCTTCTTAGCCGTGTTTATAATATGTTTCACAAAATCTTGCACATGGAGAGCTATCGTTTAATTGATGTAAATTGCCTGCAAAAGTGGTTTAAAATGAACCAGCAATCACACTACTGTGCGCAAAAGTCGACAAAGATATGCAGCTTTATTGTAATCATGTACATTGATAAGCCGTAAAGTGTTAGTATTCTCTACACTTAGTAGTTGTGTAAAGCTTGCACTATTCATTTGTTGTTAATAAGTAGTCTATACTACAAATTTATTTTACTACCAAATCAAAGCGTTAGTGTTCCTTACATTTGATATTTGCGTGAAGTTTTTGAATTTTTGCCGAAAAACTTTGCCTTCTAATTTACCAACATCCCGCCTTTTCCATTTTCTTGAAGTTTAAAATCTTTTATAATTCTCTTATAATTTAATGGTAGGTTTTAACTTTAAGTTTCTCTTGGTTTACAACTCTCGCTTAGCAAGCTCATTTTTCAAAACTTTTTCATAGTGATCAGATTAGTTGCGTTTAGTTTGGAATTGGTGGACGGTCGTTATTTTATTACTCGGCTTAAATAAACCAAGTGACTATCTTTTGATTATTTTCTTTATCGCAAATTCAAACACCCAATTTTCAATTTGAAAATGGACCCAATTTTCAATTTGAAAATTGATCCAATTTTCAATTTGAAAATTGAAAATTGGGTGTTTTCAATTTCAAAAGTCACAACACATTGTGCTTGTGTATTGATTGAGTGAGGATTTGCAATGTGAATTCGTTGGTTAAATATTTGTGCTTGATTATAAGTGAACTGCACATTAAGAAGAAATAACTTAATGGAGTTTTAATTTGAAAATGGATGGTGTCAATAAGGTTGTCTTGTTTAAAAAGGATAATGCTGATGTTAAGAACAATATTGTTTCCCGCGTTCTTGGAATGTTGTCATTATTGTGGCATATTACTGATTGTGTTTACTGACTGATGTACTGAAATCACGCTAATTAAAAGTAGTGTACTAGCAAAGAAAAATGCTCCGATGGAACAAAAAAGATGAATATACTTGGAATTGTGGATTATTATGGATGTAAAAGGAGGGGACTAGGAAAAATCTACCTAAAGTCGGAAAATCTGCTAAAAATCACACTTTCTCTAAGCAACGCAAAAAATCGATGTATATTCTGCGGCCTCTAAAAAAGTGTCTTTTTTTAAATAATGTTCGAAGTTTCAGATAAGAGTGTATAAACGTAATCTATCAAGTTTACTTTTTTAAATTGCTGGCACCTGATTGATAGAAAACTAAGAGGTATTGTATTTAAAGTTGTTTTATTTTGTTATGAGCATTATAGCAAGCAAAGCAGGAGCCGATTGATTAGTGCACACAATCGTTTCGGGCATGCTAGTGTATCTACATTTAGTCTGTTTCAAGTCAACTTACGCGTTTCCTACTGTTTTAAACCAACCATGTCTTCAATTGTCTTCGATGTTTGCTATTTCATTCAATTGGCTTGGAAGACTGTTAGTTTACTTAATATCATTTCCCATAGCTACTGCATAGCTAACGTGCTGCTGTTTCAATCATTGTTATGGTTGAATATTTATTTTAATCTGTTGGCCGCAGAATATACATCGATTTTTTGCGTTGCTTAGAGAAAGTGTGATTTTTAGCAGATTTTCCGACTTTAGGTAGATTTTTCCTAGTCCCCTCCTTTTACATCCATAAT